>OZ018326.1:5328668-5648987 GCA_963969495.1 Ceratothoa steindachneri | reverse complement strand
GATATATTTAATCGATTCTATTCTTACAAAGAGTAACCTCATGCAGAGCTTCAAATCTTTATACTAGGGCAGATTTATTCCAAGAGTGACATTTTATACTTAGGGAAATGTTTTAAGAACGTAAGGTTTATTATTTCGCTTTACTACCCAGAAACGGACAATTGTAGTGGCCGCGCGACTATTTATCTTAATATCGATTCAAAAGTTATATAAATGATCTAGTTTAGTATTCGATGAATAGGTTGGGTTTAGATGCTAACCTTCCAGTCGGGGAAGAATAAAATGTCACAAACCTTTCTTTCCTTATGATCACCCGCGTTAATTTATTTGGTAGAAGCGCTTGAGGCGATCCAATATTATAACGTCTTTTCAAAATAAGCCTAGCAGAATCACATCGCATTTTCCAATAAATCTATCCGAGCAAAGAATTATAACTATCAATTTGAAAATAAAATTTCTGCTATGTTCTTGGAAGCCTATATGCGTTGGGTTAAGAATGTTATTTTTCTCAGGATTAAGACACGTATATTAACTATATAAAATTTTAACGTAGTTATTGCAATCTATTTTTATGGTTATCATCACCTATTTGCGAGAGCCAACACTTTTCCGATTTGAATGATTAATATATCTTTCCAATCACTCAAACCTCCAAGACTGTCTGTAAGTTTCCTCAATAACTTTGATCTTTTGATATGCTAATTAGTTATGGGGACTGATGGCCTTAAACTATTTTCAATTCATTTTAGTTTAAAGCTTTTCATGGCATATGGCTTGTCCGAACAGTTTCACCATTCCACAATTGGAATGACCGTTAATTTTTGCAGGTACACTCTCTTCTCTACTTTTTGTCCATTTCCCTTAATTAAGAAAAATAAAGTCGTTTTCTTGATTCACCCACGATTAAGATCTAATATCAAAATTCTTAAATTTGCAACGTGTGAATTATTTCAAAAGAATAATAATCCTATTGGTACAATTCTCTGTGCATTGCAAGCATTCATCAGTTTCATTTGTCATGTCGCATACGTTCAAGTTTTCTTATAGTCAAGTGTTAAAAATATCCCTTTTTGCACGATTAAGTTTTCTTTTCTCCATTATTTTTTGTAGTACTAATGAATCTCAAACTCGACTGACAACTTAGTCAACCCCACCACCCAAATAAAGGAACAAGTTAACGTTTTTTATATCTTAGTAATTCCATTTTGCATTCATTATATAGCCTTTAATCCGAATTAATTGAAACTTACGCATAATTACTCCAACTTTTCCATTAAGCCTATTATATTTTGTAGGCAAGGAACATCCTGAAAAAGTGGGGCTCTGAGTCATGAAGAGTTTTTATCCTTAAACAGAATCATGATTAATATTAGCCTCATTTATACTTAGTATGAAGGGGTGAGAGAAATAAGAGAAGTACGGAAACACTCATGCTGTGAACTGCTAATAACACCTCTCATAGAATGTGGTAATATTTGTATGTATAAAAGAAAAAATCACAACTTTTCTAGCAGACAGAAATTTTCCAGAAGAGAAAATATTTTAATTCATTTGAATTCAATTTTCTCAATTTAAGATTTTCAAATTTTATTCTATGGTAAATAATTTCTCTCTCGATGGCCATCCAGAAAACTCTCTCTCTCTCTCTCTCTCTGGTTGAACTAACTTGAATTTATTAAATGGATTATTCGGATTGTTAGTATTCCTTAGGGTAAAACATTTCTTGTCAAAATTTAATAATATTAATTTTTCTCTAAAATTTGTAATTTGAAATATTTTTCCTTAATAAAATTCTTGATTCTCAAGTCGCTTGTTATTAAGGTCACCTTAAAACCAATGATTTTTACCATATTTTTTTCATCATATTAAATAGATAGAATTCAG
Source organism: Ceratothoa steindachneri (assembly GCA_963969495.1). NCBI lineage: Eukaryota > Metazoa > Arthropoda > Malacostraca > Isopoda > Cymothoidae > Ceratothoa > Ceratothoa steindachneri. Next base: position 5,647,103 of record OZ018326.1, on the reverse strand, counting down.
ATTCCTTGTTGCTTCGTTCTTTAGTAATTGTTCTCCGAATCAATTTTCTGAATTTATTAATTTTAAACATAGAATACAACAATCATCTTCCTCTTATTAATTTATATGTATTAAGATAAGCACAGCTATAAGTTATAGAATATATGTCCTTATCTTATACGTGGTACCTACACCTAATTTCAGGCCAATTATGACCTAATCAATATTTGCAACAGTTCCTGTCTGGGACATCACCTACCAACTCAAAGGAGCGTAGTAGTTAGAAATCCTTTACGTTAGAAGATTTTCCAACCTATCCCGATGTATTTCTATCTTGTGTCCCAACTCTTTTTGCCTTGCAAATAGTTTACGACTGACATTTCCTCGTCATTCCTTAGGAGCCATAATTTTTGGCTTTTAACGTGGAATCAAACGTGATTACGTCTCTGTAGACTGACCAATCTTCCCATTCATTGAAGCTACTCTTTCTAGTTATTCATCATTTCCACTTATATATTACTCACTAGACAGTCTGCCTATAATTCATCCTCTTTACTTTGTTTTATAGCTTCTATAACATTTCTTCTTTCGCTAACACAAACAATACCTCATTCACGACTTCTAAGAGTATTTGGTTGAAAATTTGAATCCGGGAATTAAGAGGACTGAGAGTACGAGGACGCCAAAAAGTAATGTTTAACTGGATAGGCCTATTAGGCCTAAACTTTACCCTGGCCTTTTGATAAATGGGAGAGAAAGAGAGATGTACAGAGTGCGGTGTGTAATTTGGCGCATCATTTTACACAGAAATATATACTAAATTGATATTTGAAACAATTGAAGGATTTTGACTATTCATTTTACTCAATCAAATCAACCTCGGCCTCAACTACGACAACAAGTGGAGACTTCCTACTTGTGTAGCATGGTAAAGAGTCCCGCTGCTACACATACGGCCTGCCAACGGCTATCTTCTGGATTTAGGGCAACACCAATGCCTACATTCATTTTATTTATCTCTAGGCTAAGATAAACGGGAGAATGAAAAACTCATTGCCTCAATCTTTCCGCTTGTCCTCATGCAGCAACTATCTGATCAGAGAGTATGAAACTTCCTTGCCCGTGGCTTTGGGCATCACTGACTTGCTGGGATAGTTGGCAATGATGGCCATATTTTCCTCGACAAAGTTAGGGATCTTTTCCTTTTCGAATGTTTATTTTGATGTTTCCAACCCACCGTACCTTCGTAAACAGATCCTGTCTCATCCAGCTCTTTGTTAATCATCTGCGTATTCCTCAGATCAACACCATAACACTACTTTCCTTTGCATTAGGGCTATTAGCGTGAATAACAAGCAACACGGTTGGCCTTTTTCCATTTTTTAATTATTTAATTATTTATTGGCCTTCACAGGGAATGCAGACCTAGTCTACTAAGATATGAAGAAGTGACAACCTACTCCAGAAGACCGTCTTGCGTGGAATTCCTGGAAGTCAAGTGCGAGAAATAAACCACTGCACTATTTATATCACTATAATAACAAAAATATGAAAGTTCATCAGGTACAACGTTGTTTGAGGCTTGAAAATAGCGACTGTTGCAGGTAAACTGCGAAATATTTCTAGATAGAAATATTAGGGGAAAGTGCACAGTATACGGAATCGATCAAAAAGTGGCTCGTGTATTCACGCCCTTTCATCCAGATAGTGAGAAATGTGATGGACTACTATGGATATTCAAATTAGTTTTAGAGACAAGACGAGACAAGCCGTTAGCATGTGCAAGGGACTTTATGTTACGTAAAAGCCATTGAGAGTCGGTGGAGATCACCCCCCTCCCCAAATAGGCTCTTTTACATTTAGGGTGACGATTGTTTGAGTAGATGAATTTTGAATGTAAATTATATCAGAATTGCACAAATCTTTCTGCAAGAAGGAAAATTCTGTTAGGAAAGAAATGTTCGAGAAAGAATTTCAATACACCAAATTCACTTAGAATGCAGACCACTGAGCTCTGTTGCTAAAAAGAATAATACTGTATAATGATGAAAGCTCAAAGCCTGATCATTTAACTCAGTGGCAAGAAGACCCTATGGCCTTTTAAAAAATTCAAATAAAATCGAAGAAGAGAATAGTAGCAGAATTGCAAAGATGATATGAATCAAGGCAGCTTTGGTTGAAAGGCAAATACAGACCGAGACAAGATAAGTTAGACCAACCAAAGAGACAAGAGTGGAAATTAGATGGGAAAAGTAATTGATGTCTATCCTGGATAGTACAAGCTTTCAAACCTATGTAATCGCCCACTGGTCTATAGGCAAATAAACAGATTTAGTACATTATGAAGTGGAGAGGCTGAAGAAAGAGTTGAATTTAACTGTCAATAAGGGAACTAAACTGGGATTCCTGTCGTCTCTATCCTGTAAACCAAATAGTATATGCTCTGCGTCTCATTTGTAGGAGGCAAGCTATTGGTAAAAAACTCCTGCAGAGACGATCAAAAATAAAGTTGAGCTAAAGAGAGCCTGGAACAATTTTGAGACGGATAAAAAGCTCTATAAAGATAAAGAGATATGGTGCTGTCTACAAGATTGCGTTTTCAAAAAAGGATCGAACAAGATGTAATGAAGAGGAGGATAGGTTTGACCTAAAATTGACCTGAATATTATATTTGTACTGAACTCGGTCTAAACATCCAATCATTCAGAAGATTTGGATGAGAGTATTCAAGCTTGCGAGTTCAAATTAATAGACTCTGTTTAAAATATGATATTTCGATGATTATTTCAGCAAATTAAAATTTCACAGACCAAATCCGAAGGTATAATATAGAAAATAAATAAAGAACTTAATATTGATTGCCATATGTTCATGAGCTTGTATTGTATTAATCCATCAACGTCCTTTCAAATAATTAACACAAGTTCAATTTTTAATTTCCTATATTTCGGAATATAATAATTAATCTTTGTAAAATAAATGTGTTTATTTACTTACACCTTATTTTAAAATAAACAATTCTCTCTGGAGCAATCCACTACCTAAAATTTAACAAATTTTGAGCCATGTAAATTAAATTAGTCAGGGGAATATCAGGAATCAGAGCTTTTATCGAAATATTTTTAATTATGTTAATTGTCTCCTTTGTTTTTAAAAAAATTCATCAATTCAATTTTATAATTTTTTGTTTACAGTAATATTCCACGATATTACTATTTAATCGATTTTAGGGATAATTTCCACTTTAATTATGTTAATTAATTTTGCAGAACCAAATTAAAAAACACGAAATAACATTATTTTAATTAAATCATTAAATTCATAACTTTCGAATTTCATACATCTTTGCACACATCTCTGATATATAATTTGGAAAAATAGATAATAAATATATTTAAGAAAGCAAATATATAATTTATTTTGGTCTCTTCCGAAAGGCTTTTTCTGAGCCCTGACCTAATTTAACACTTTATGGGAACGAACTGATTGGAAAAGATGATTTGAAAATTAGGTTAGAACAAATCACACTCGGAGATAATCAGTTCTCTCTCACAACTTTCTGGCTCAAAAAGGAAAAGTGTGAATATAAATTAAAATATACATTTAAAAATAAAAAGCAAAGAAAGAGAAGATAAACGAGATAATAATTATTATTCTGTTTCTTTGCTATATGACTCATTTCATTCATGATTTTCTCGCGTTGGTGAGAGATATAGAATGAGAGCTTAAGATTATATAAATACAGTTAAATAGAATAATCCAAATTTTAGTCTTTTTCCCCCGGTGGATCGGGAAAATTTCATATTCATCTTTAAATTATTTTTTCAATTTTTAAAAGAAAATTGAATACATTAATCAATGTTGGCAGCTTAAGAATCGTAACTAAATCTTTCAATTTATTTACATAAATAAAAACATTTAATTAACTCCGGTGAAGCGCCAGGTCAAGTCGTCGCTATTTTTTCAAAAGGAGTAAAGTTCAATTGTACCCATTGGGGGCATGAAATGACCCAAATGGCCATGGGACTATGGTTATTTACCCCGGAGATTTCTAATCTGCCATCGGATTTGGCGTTAAGTGGCGCCATCTAGTGGCAGAAGCCTCATTGAGCCATTCAAAGGCACTTGTAAGTGATTTGAACCATGGGAAACCATCGATGCAATAACCATTTTAATCTTATCACAAAACGCCGCTGGTCAATGGAGCGACTTTTCCTCTTGTTATTATTAGTATTATTATTAATTATTATAGTTTGTTATCATTTTTATTATTATCATTTATTTTTACTATTCATTAGTATTATTATTTATTATCATTTAGTATTATTTTTATATCATTTATTATGATAATTTATTATTATTATTGTCTATTTTAATTATGTATTGATATTACTGGGTATTATTATTATGTATTTTTTATTATTATAATGTATTATTTATTATTAATATTATGAATTATTATTACTTGAAAGCATTATTTATTATTATTACGGCTATCATCCATCTCAACCTTTTCTACCTGCACTTTGTACCAGGAGGACTATACCCATGACGACAAAGTTCTTGCTGGTGGCCCTGGTGCCTTGGTGCACTCCATGCGATCCTGGCATCACTTAGCACCAGGGTATGATAATAATAGTTGCCCAAACACAGGAGCTATATCACTGAAGCTGTTCGTAAGGCCGTCTTCCGTGGTTTATATAGCTACTACCCAAACTCAAATGGGCTTCGACTCCAACGACCCCAGCAAAGACTGGGCTAGTTTGCTCGGGGCGCTGAATCACCTAAAAGAGGGACCTCCGCCTCATAAGCTACGTAGTCTGCCTAAAGTTTTGAGGCGTAAAGAGAAAAGGACTCGCATAAAGAGCACAACCAGCCTTTATAAGTCTTCAACTCCAGGAACAACCGGAGTTCTGCCTGCGGAAAGCGTAAGGCATTCGTGTGAGGGTCTTCTCTTTGAAGAGAGTCCCCCACTTCTGTTCCGAGCTACGCTTGGAAGGAATATTTCTTCAATGAAATTACAAAGGGGATGAACTGGGGAGGCACGTCTCCTCCCATTCCCCGTAAGATAACTTTTTGCTGGAGAAAGTGCTGGGCGTACCCCACTGCCCACCCTCCCGGGGTATAACTGTTTTGCCACCTGCCCCAAAACGACGGGAAGGGGCATGAGGATGCGTGTTTTATTCCCAGCATAATGTCTTTGTTCAGGCGGTAGCAGTGTAGTAGCACCTGGGTAGGAGGTATAGGGGTATTTCTGCGTAAATTCCACTATCAGCCAACTTCAACACGCGGGACTTTCACTGCATCGCGCCACGTTTGTCAAGGCCCTTTCCTTTGCTCGGGGGTTTGAACTACACACACCCCTTGTAAGGGTCGTAAATGTAGGTGAATTTAACCATCACTGCCCAAGAACCGATTAATTTTCCTGTTTGATTTATCACTGTGTTCCACGATAACCTCCATAGTATTGGTCCATGACCTCCATAGTATTGATCAATTTCTTATTCAAATATCATTTTATGAAGTGCTGCCACCTGAGAGATCCCTTCTCCGCCGATGGTATTTGGCGCGGGGAAGGTGGTCCGCATTTCAGGAAATGACTGATATCCCTTTCCAAAAAATGTATTTAGGGAGGTATATGAGGTTTTTGAGTTCTTCCACGGTAACCTCATCGACTTGGGCCTAACTACTATTCGAATAACGTTTGGCCATTTTGCACTCCGACCGCTTCCGTGCTAGTCAGCCCGTCACTTAACGGTAATGACCCCTATAGAAGAGGTTTCAGGGTAAGATCTCGCAAACTTGGATACCATATCCGTAGTGGATTCCTTCGTGGCGGTATTATCTTCATATTTTCTAGCCGAGATCGTGCTCAGCCACCATTAAATACACATCGTGATGTCGCTAAAGGCTGCCGACTGGACTTTACCTCCAGAGGCAATTAAGCCTTCAATGACAGTTTTATATTAAGTAGTTACGTTCTGCTCTTGCTTCGTGAGCAGACACCGCACCTGAACAAGGCGATATCCGTATGCAATGGTTCGACACTTAGGTGAGCGGTGCATAGCTTTTTGGTTAAATTTGTTGAATAGTATTTGGATTGATGAATCGTCCCTGACTCCTGGCGATTGGCTTGGCTACTGTGCTAGCGTTTCGAAAAGCGGGGAGATATTACACTCCACCTCCTGGTATCTGCCAAATCTCTAGCCTCATGCGTATGAAGGTTGAAGACTCCTCTCTTGTAACTCAAAGTGATAGAATACCATTGAGACTTCCACACCATGAGGGCTCTACTCCCACCTGGACTTGTTACTAAATGGGTATAGACATACGCTCACCTGGGGTGCTCATATTCGCAGGCTTTGGGTCTATATTACCCACGTCATGGTAATTCTTCGTTACGTGAGGTTCAGTATCTGGAGTAATTATAGGGCTACTGTCTTGCTTGGTTACTGTGCAAAATGCACCTGTATATGCGAGCCCTGCGCCTCCCTCGGTCGTCAACGGTTTTCACTGCATCCGCAGTTTCGCCAGTCATAACCTAAGGCCTTTTGGTTTAGGGCTGGATAACTCTTTCGTTACCTAGGTGTATCTCTCGGGCGAGTGGCGATCCTGGTTTTGCCCAGGATGCCACAGAACCTATAAAATTCCCTCAAATCTTTCCTGCTATTCGCGACTGTTCGCTCAATATGACTCTTGTAGCCCCCTGTGGTGAGTTTGAAGCCCGGAGCCGTCCCTTTCAGGCAGTAGGGGATTCGCTCCACTTCTACAGGTATATCATTGAAGGTTCTGGGAAACATGGGAATTATTTTCAATTTTGGGGCATTGGTTGATATCTTCCATCTCCTCTCGAAAGAGTTGATTTTAGACATCTCCTTCGCCGTATTCTTCGCCGTAAATTCCCTGTAAACATAAGGGGCGGTACAAATTTGCGATACATCGTCAGCTAACTGTACGTATATCGTACCCTTGGAGAGAGGTTGTGGTAAGTCGTGTGTATAAATGTTGTATAAAAGCGGACTGAGATAGCCCCCTTGAGGGACCCCTGCTTCGAGTTCGAATTCGGGGCCTTTATGTTCTCTGATTTGAATGTATGCTCTCCTCTCCATTATCTAGTCACATAGAATCCTCTCAAGAATGGGGTTGAGGTCTACTTAAAGGATCTTAAATTGTAGTCCTCTCTTCTAAACATAATCAACAGTTTTTTGATATCTCGGAGCACCAGGTCGGCATGTCTTTTGTCTGCCTTCTTCTCCGCAAGCTTTGCGGTGACAACGGCTAGTGTCGTGTAAGTCCCTCTTTTCCTTCTGAAGCCATGTTGCTGCTCGTTATGCAAGTTGGCTTCATCTGGAAATGAGTTGACTCTATTAGCAATATCTTTTCGAAGACTTTGCCAGCAAATTCGAGGACAGATATCGGTGGAAATCTGGCAGGGCAGTCCGGGGGCTTTCCCGGTTTTGGGATGAAAATCATCTTGGCCACTTTTCACAAAATTACACCTGTAAAAATAGTTATTTCATCTACTCATAACACTACAAAAATTCAACCAATCAGGATTGATATACATTTAATGGTCATACTTATGTTTATTTATGGAATAACAGCCTTAGCGTTAACCAATTGACCAATCAGCTTTTAGACCTAAGCATTGTAATAATTGTCCAATCAGTGCCATGATAGATTTAAAAGGTTAATAATGCTCAAACCTTTTACACATAAACACGGCTGTAATCCATTTTCCCAATTTTTGACTGATCTGTTTGCCGGAAATATGTAAGTCGCATACTCTTACGCTAGTGTAGAATCTTTACTTTCATAAATTCAAAAGCAAGTTAGTGTTTTGTACTCGAGAGTGCAGTGTTTCCAATCGCTAAAATTTTAGTAAGTGATAAGTGAGATTTTCGTGTTATTTTACGAATTGTGTTAATACGTGAATATTTTCTCCTGTTTTTGAACCCAGTGACGGGGATTCACCTCGCTTCACTTACCCCCCCCCCCCAATCTTCAACGCGTCACCCTCAGCTTCAAACGAACTCTAACCTTGGTCGGACTTTCGAAAAGCGCCTCCGGTTAAGGTATATTGCCTGTTGTGGTAAAAAAAAATTATTTTTCATTTTTGGCATTTGTTGAGACATTCACTCTAAGAAATAACTTTTTTTTTCTATTTCTAAACCCTGGTGATAGACTCTTACATACACACACATATAGTCAACACGCACACGCTCACTCTGTGGGGCTCCCCGTTCAATTTATATTCTTCATATGTCAAAATTAGGAGAGATGGAGAATAAATGATAGAGACCCGTCGAATCATACTAAAGACTCTCTCCAACGGCCCTAAGCCTGATCGTGGGAGGGTCTTTGCCAAAATCTATGCGGATCTAAATATTGCGCTGGTGAGGCTCATCGACATTCACAATGGCTATGCAGCCATTTGTACAAGGAAGGTTGATTGCGAAACATTCACCTCCATAAAAGGTGCAGAGTGCTTCTTAAAAACATAAACGAAAAACCGAAGATTCCACCACAAATTAAAGGCCTTCGCACCGTTATCCTTCGCCAGCTCGATTCCAGGGTTGGGGGAGGGGGGGCATTCTGTGGAAGAAATTCACGCGGAGGTTGAGAAAAACCACACTCGGGCAAAGGTTGCTGAAGTTATAAAATTCAAAAACTATACTCATGTCTTTAAGATTATCTTTTGTGACACGGCAATTGCAAACAATGCTGCGGTGGGAGGTATGCTCCTCTTCAACGTACGAATTTTCCCTGAGCTGATCGAACGTGAGGAGTTTATCGACCTCCAGATGTCCTTCAACTGCTATAAGTTCGAGGAGCACACTACAGCTGCCTGCCCCAGGGGTAACGCTCTTATATGTTCCATCTGTTCTTCAGATACACATTCAGGGAGAGATTGTAATAGTACCTGCTTGAAGTGCCTGAACTGTGCAGGAGCATAAAGACCATATCCATGACTTTCCCAGTTAAAAAAGAAATGATTAAGAAAGAGTCATTTAATAAAAAACAGGCTGAAGAAGCTAAAGCAAACCGCACCTATGCCAAGGTTGCGAAAGCTGCGATTGCTGAGTCTAGAGAAAGCAAGAAATACCTGCACGTCGAAAATTATGTGTCGCATTTATTATACTCACATCGTGAATCTCTCCTCCCCGGGGACCTTTGCGCAAGAGCTAAATAGAATGCTGAGAAATAATGACATGCAGGAAATGTAGTTTCCACAGAATCCACAGTGCAAGTAGGTTCTAAAAATTAGTTTCAATCCCCAGTGCGAGACTAGTTGCCAAAAATCCCCACCCCCGGCAGTGCTCCTACTCCTTCCAGAGACGCCAAGATTCAGGCGCAGGCAGCGCGAGATGCAAAGCCACACACTGAGAAAACGAACAACGCACAAAACAAACAAACAAAGCAAACGAACACACAAAAACAAGCGGAAATGGAAGTTTCGGTGATTAAGACTGCGAGACCCGAGAGAGTAGCACTTTCGCCCTGCTCCCGGAAAAGCTCGCAGCCACAAAAACATCCGAGGTCGTCCTCTTCTTGTAAGAGGGAATCTAGGAACGTATACCACTCAAGAAAAATAAACTTGAAGGTCTACGCCGCCGAAAGGTACCATTTCCCAAAGGAGATGGATGTCCTTGATGTATCAGAAGTAGTAATATCCGGAAGATACAAATGGTAATTCACCTCGGAAGACTACAGTGAAAAACAAGTCGAGGAGGCTTTACTCCAAGGCTCAATCAAAATGGCTCCTGAAACCTTCACCACCTTCACAGGCGGCGAATACAGAAAAAAATGCAATGGAAAAACGTTTACAACACCAAACACTCCACAAGGGCCCAAGCTCGTTAGAGAATAAGCCCTAACACAACACATATACAGCAAAGAATCTTACGTGAATAAGACAATGGATCAACTAAAAATACGATATTTTAATTCAAACGTTTGGACCAAGAAAAAACTGATTTATGGTAACATAATACAACAAATTGATCCAGACTTTGTATTTATCTCAGAACACGGGCTAAATACAGACATAACCAGAAATCACAGTGAAGAACAATTTGACGGTTGTGCAATTGCTGTAAAAAAAAGGTATTGATTACAGAGAAATAAGTGGGTTCGATGAATCTTACTTAGCTTTAGAGGTACGTACGGCAGTGGGGCCCCTGGTCCTGGCAACAGTGTACCAGCCCCCAAGGAGAGGGTATATACCCCTCCATAACTTCCTGTAGCTTTGTGGTTACGGCTGAACCGGTTTTTTTGCCAGCGACCTCGAGGCGAGGAGAGCTGTCTCAAACTATACGTTGACCAACCCAGCAGGCATGAATCTCGAGACACTTATTGACAGACAAATTATGAAAAGATTAGATCAATCTTCCCCACATACATCACGGACAGATCAGCCAAAATATCAGTCATAGTTCTCACCAGCATTACGTTTCTATTTAATTATATCTTTGAACCGAGCCCTCCCGTCCTCACTGACCACCAGGTATTTTAAGTGGTCATTGGAAAATTAAATATCGTAATGCTCCGACCGCTCAAAGTCCCTTTAGGTTATGTTGCGATCTGTGAGAAGGAGAAGGATGTGGAGAACATAACAAAAGAAGAGGCAGATGGAACGCTCCGTGAAATAGGTCTTCAACGGGCAATTCCACCGCAGATCCTAACTGACAGGAGCGTCGTTTGCCGGTGACTGGACCCCTGGATAGAAAAACAGACTTAAGAGGAAATAAAAGAGGAAATAACGAAGAATTAACTGTGGGCCAAAGTTTCCGAAATAATAAAGTTTTGGACAAGAGGGACAATTCGGAGTACACTCACGTGTTTAAGGGTGTGTTCTCCGACACTACGATGGCACAGAAGGTAAAAGAAAAGGGATTACTGCTTTTTAATGCAAAAATCAGTGGGAAGCAAATTGAGAGAAAAGAATTTACTTCCATACAAAACTATTTCCGATGCTACAAGATGGAAACATTCACGGCAAAAGAATGTATAGAGCCGCATAAGTTCTGTTCAAGGTGCAGCGAGCCAGATCACCACTGGAAGAACTCCAGCAGTCCCAGGGAGAAATTTGCAAACTGTGGCCAAGGACATCGTTCCATGGCTATGGCCTGCCCACTGAAAAGAAAACTTATCTGAAAGTAGGTCTAACAAAAGAAAGATCAGCAAGAACGCAAAAGAAACACATCATATGCACAGGCGTCAAAAGCAGTCTTTCCATAGGCAGAAAACAAAAAGACGTATTTGAAAATCGAGAATGAGAACTCAACGAAGATCTTGACTTGCATCTTATATGCTCACTTCAGGAACCTAACCAAACCAGGAGTATTTGTGAAGGAATTACACCAAATGCTCGCTAAGAACGGCATGAGAGAAATATGGTTCCCTGATAACCCACATTCAGGGGACGCACTACAACTGCAGCCAAATCCCAAACAGATGACAGAAAAGAGCCAAGAGACGAGAAAAGAAAACGAAAATAGACGGCTAGACCCAAGGATCGAGGCCAAAAGAGAGCGGGAAGCGGCCGCAAAGGCAGACCAGACAAATACCCAAAGTCTGGAAATAAAAACTGAGTTCTCCGATACCACCGGCTCAAAGTGCTCCGCCTGTGAAGTGAAACCCCAAAAAGGAAAACGAAAAAATTAGAAGAAAATCGATGCAGACAGGATTAACCCTAACATCTAAGGCACGGTGTGGATCCTCTTCTCTAAGGACTGGGACATGAATAAAATATGTGTTTGGATAAAAAAGAAGTTCTAGAAATTGGACTGCGACGCTCAATGCGATCAGGAAACGGTTGAGGAGGCACTATTAAACCAAGACATCGCCTTCCACCGGGATTCATTTCGTGGAAATGTCCCCAGCAGAGTATAAGAAGAAAAGGAACGGGAAACGCAAATCAATAACTCGTAAGCACTAAGTCATCCACCTAAGCCAGAACAGAGAATGGAAAACCAGAACAACAGCTTAAGAATCCTGAACCTCAACGTGAATGGATGGGAGGGGAAAGCCGCGGCATACGGAAACATTTTCCTCGTGCTTGATCTCGACATCAAACTATTCACGGAGCATGGTATCGATAAAACCACCCGGAAATTAAAGAGATCAGGCTACAGAGTGGTCTCAAATAACTATTTTCAGGAGAGGTACGACGGTGCTGCAGTTGCCGTCAGAAAAAATCTCTCGCTCAGACACCTTCTGGAAGTGGACGAGTCCTTTGTGGTGGTAGAGCTGCACACTAAAGTAGACAAGATCATAATCGCGGCGGCATACCAACCACCTGGATGAGGGTACCTTCCTCTCACAAGCTTCTACACCATGTTTGGCCACGGTAGAATGGTGTTCCTTGGGGGCAACCTCAATGCCAGATGCCGAACTACTGGCTATGGTAACACGAATGAAAGAGGCCATAACTTGAAAATGATTATGCGAAGGAAAAATATCCAGAGGATAGGTCTAGATTTTCCGATCTATATCACCGCTTGGGCATCAACAAAGCCCGACATAATCATAACAAGCGATGGCTTCCCCTTCAACTACCATAGTGAGCCAGGCCTAAATGTTCCCACCGACCACATAGCGATCTTGACGACCATTTCATACGCGCCAATCCAGCTTCCAATCCCTCTTCGCAAAAGCTACGCATCGGCCAACTAGGAACGCTACAAGGAAATCATTGCTAGATTTGAACCGGCGAATTTAAACGGAGCAAGGCTAAAGAAGATCGACGAAGAGCTGGAGAAGATAACTGCTCACATCATCGAGGCGGCTCGCGAGAGTGTACCGAAGAAGAGGTACAAAACTCTGCAACAACCCAGATGAACAGAGGAAATGAGAGAGATCGCTATAGTGCGCAGGGACGTGTATAAACAAATTAGGAGAGAAAGTAAAAATCGGGGAAGAAGCTCGCTGCTACGACGCCTGAGCGAAGAACTGAAGCAGGCTATTAACCAGCAACGGGCTGAAATCTGTGACAGCCTGATTGAACGAGTAGACAGCGAAGTGAGACCCGATGAGTTCTGGCGACTTTTAAACAAGTTAAATGGGTTTCCAAGTAGATAAAAGACCCGCATTAAGGAGAGCAACGACTACTTGGATGACCCAGCGTTTTCTGAAGTGAGATTCCGCACTTTCTAGAAAGATGTATTGGCGATTACATCAGAAGACAATGCGGAATTCGACCAGGAATTCGAAGGCCAACTGTTTGAAGATCTTAATCAGATTGAGCATCGCACGCACCCACATGCCTATGTCGATTAAGGGAGGGTATTTGCAGACCATTACGGACCAATTACACCTGAAGAGGTCGTGGCAGTCAAAATTCTTTAAACAAAAGGCACCAGACTGGACGGGTATCAATAAAAACAACTTGGTGCATGCCCACCGGAAGATCATTCAAGGAATCACGAACATCTACAATGCTTCCCTAAATACGGGCTTCTTACCCAACGGTTTCAAGATGGCAATAGTCATCTTTATATCTAAAGGGAGGAAGTCCGATCAACTGGTTGACTACAAACCAATAAATATCTCTCCTGGAGATTATAGGCAAAGTCTACGAAAAGCTTCTAGCCAACAGGTTACAAGACCAGCTGACCAAGCTGGAAGCTCACAGCCCTCAGCAACATGGGTTCCGAAAGAGAAGGGGGACTGACACAGCCTTTGCCCTTTTCACTGAAAATGTCGTCCGCTGTAAAGCTGAGAGGAAATACGTAGACGCGATGATGCGAGATGTACAAAAGGCCTTCAATAAGGTTTATCTAAGAGAGGTCTATAATACAAGATCTTATGCCTCCATCTAAATCCAATCATGGAAATGGTCCTCTGTGACTACATTCTACATAAAAAACTCTAAATTTCGATCGAGGGCTACAGAGGATCCGAGTTCGAACATGAAGCGTGTGTTCCACAAGTTTGCCGTCTGAGTCCGCTGTTGTACATTGTGTACACACTGGACTTACCTGATCCAGTAGGGAAGGATGTGATGTAACGGCAGTTTGCAGATGATATCACACATCTCATCCACAGTTAATACAAACATGCTGGATTTCAAGTAAGGCAGACAGCCATAGAAATCGACAACATCACTCGATAGGAAAAGGAGTGGAAAATTAAGACCAACCGCCGAAAGTTCCAGTAAACCGCCAAAAACGTGTTGATGTCTTAGTGAACGGCGAAGTGTATCCGTACGGAAACGAAGGCAAAGTCCTAGGTCTGCGTTTAACCTCAAGAGGATACAAAGTGCACATAAACAACATAATTTTCCTAGCCAAAATACAGATCGGTAAACTGTATCGATTCAAAAACATCGTCTCCAAAAATTTCAAGAAGATATACACTGCTCTGGTGCGTTCAACCTTAGTGTACCCGGCAGTGGTGATGCACGCTGCGAGTTCCACCTCTCTCAGACAAATGCAGAGAGTGCCGAACAAAGTAGCCCTACTTATATCTGGAGCACGAAGGATGGACCATATTGGACAAACAGATCCGCACGCAAGAGCAGGTCTGAATCCACTGAATATGGGACTCCAAAGGCTAGGGAGTAAGACCTGGGACAAAATTGAAGAGGAAATACTCCCAAACATGAAGCTCGACTTAGATATTCCGAGAGCATTTAGGGGAAGCGCCACTAGGCAAGCTCTATTCCAGAGCGGAAGAAACTGCTCCCGAGAAAACCTAATTCGACTCCTTACTTAACTAAGACTACTAAAACCAAATAATACATCTAGCAAATTAAAATAAAGAAAGAGAGCTGAAGTGCCCACAACTCAAACAAAATGAATAAAAGAGAAATGAAAACCTAAACACTGGCAAAAGCAGAAATATAAATTATTTTAAAAAAACAAAAAAAGTACATATATATAGTAAACAAAAGACTTGAAAGGCTTGAATGCCACGACGGAGGAAAGAGATATATTTATTTATTTAATGAATTAAAATTTTTATTAAAATAAATAAATAAAAATATATATATATATATGTAAAAAAAAAGAATAAACGAACCAAAAGGACAAAGACTCAACGAGTCCAAATTGGAGGAAAAGAAGACCAAATGACGAGAAAATATCTGAGAGATGCCCTCTACTCCAAAGCAAAACTCAACATCTTTTTTACATTTATATACTTACCACACAATTTCATTCTTATTACATCAAATTTAAATCAAAATTCCGAAATTTTAAGCACTTAATCAGAGCTCGGTTCAAGCACACGATGCTGAATGTGTATTCTTGGGAAAGGAGGTAAAGTTTTGTGTAAGCGATATCGATGGCGTTAACTTTTCCATATGAGGGCTTACAAGAAGAATAACAGAAGCTCCCAAGTAGCATCGACTCAACAAAGTCGCTCTCTGTGAGCCGCACGATTTGTGCTCCAAAAATGTCAATCATATTTACCTTTACGTCACTACCCGGTACAGGAGGCAATGGTTTGTAAGTAGTTCTCCTTCACCGACCGAGTACACTCGGATTTTGTGCCTTTATTTACAAGATATAGTACTGCATACTGGAGAGTTTAACTTTCCATTTACAAAGAGAATACTAAGCGGGAAGTCCATCTTCCAAATTACGAAAGAGAAATAATACAAAGCGGGAAGTTTATCTTCCTATTTACGAAAGAGAAATACGACAAAGCGGGAAGTTTGTCTTCCCATTTTTCTGGATCATCACTATATATATATATATATATATATATATATATATATATATATATATTAGATTAGGTTAGAAGATATCACATTAACTAGATATATATCCAGTGCTAAAAACAATAATAAACCATAATTTTTTAATCTGATTTATTTACAAACAGGACTAGTGACTAGTTTCGGCTATTCGCCATTATCAACTGTACATTGAAATTCAAAGCATGCGACTCCGGTATATAAAGGCAAAACAACACTAAACAAGTTCAAAATAGAGGAAACAAAATGAAAAACATAAATATATGCTTGGTTCGCGGTCATTCGCGGTTGAAATAAAAGTCTTAAATGACTCCTTAACCGTATACTTGCCTGAGGTGGGTAAATATGACTGTTGTCGGGAATGCCAACCATAAGGGGTTTGTTTTAAATATATGTACTTGGTGTTTTTTGTTTGATCCTCGGGTATTCTGCTGTGGTGTTCTAGTCGGGTGAGTGCCTCATTTGTTTGTACGTAAAATTTGTGTGTCTTCATGTGACTTTAAGTCGAGTATCCTTCCTGTCTGTGCTTGTATTCTATTCATGATTGGGCTGTCGTGGGTGATGACTAATTGTAGTATGTCTTTTGGTGAGATTCTGAATGTTTTTTGTCTGTTGGATAGAAGTCTTAATCGTGATCCCTTAAATGGGTGTCAAAAAGCTATTTTTTACGTTAGATAGTAAGCTCCCAGCCCTGCCGCCGGTCTCCTCCGCGAAACAATGACTCGTGATGAGATGATGGATGTTATGGTTCCTATTAATTCAGCAGTTACGTCCTATATCTCACAGATACGATAGACTCTTCCTCTCTGGGATTGAGGGGTAGGCTGTTAACCTCCCGCCCCCAGCGTTCGTAAGTGAGTGCCGATCCAGGGTTGTTCCTTCCTTTAAGTTCCGCAGTGGGATAGGCCTCAAGCCTCTTTTCATCAAAGTTCAGAATTATGCTCTTTCTAAGTAGAATGGCATAGTTGTGACGGAGCTATGAGTGTGATTCACGTTCGCTGAGCCAGAATAGGGGGGAGGTAGAGATGAGGGGTTTATTTATGAATCGCCAGGAAAATTAACGAACTTTTATTCAGCGGGATAAGGGAACGGAAGTGCCGGATGTCGTGGCAGCTCTTGCTACAGTTCTCTCCTTGGTAGACTCGGCGGAAGTTCTTTGAGTCGATTTCCAAAGAGGCTCACCAGCTTATGTTTGGCCTTGCCTCCTGAGTCAGGTAGGAGCGGAAAATCGATGAAGTCTCGACGAAGTTCATCAAAGGAATGTAGTAGTAGGAAGTGTGTAGAGAAAGCAAAGAGAAGGATCGCTGTGGGACACAGATATTTTTAGTCAAAGAGGAAATGTTTCTAAAAAAATTAAAAGAGGATACGAGGAATTTCCTCAGCAGGAGGAAGGTGAGGTGGAAAGGCTTTCATACCACCGAAGCGCTTCTTCCTGATGCTGTCGTTTGTGATTGTGGTTTGTTATTTAGTTTAATTGGGGTTTGGGTGTGTGTTTGCGCGTGTGTTGTTATCGGCGTTTGTTATTTATTGGATGTGTTACCTGGTGTATGTGATAATTATATGTGCATCGTGGTACTCTGCATCATTCTAGTCTTGGAGCTCAGTGCGAGATCATTACGGTCTGGCTGCGAGGTATCTTCCACCACTTGTGCGATTGTTGGTAGTGTTTCTAGAGGGACTGTTTCGATGTATTAGTTTAGTGTGGATGGTGTTATCTCGTGCTTTGGTAATGGTGAGGCCACGGTAGGAGGGGTAGTGGCTACTGGAGAGGAGCTAGGAGAAGTGTGAAGGCGACGAGAGAATGTGTAGGGGTTGGGGAATTGAATTGAAGGACGTGATGTGAGTAGCAGGAGAGGTGTTGGTGGGAGGGAGTTGGATGGAGGAGTGGCTAGTGTTTCTTCAGGTGTTGTGTGTGGCGGCCGTTGTGCGGTTTTGTATTGATCTATGAGGGCAAATATCCTCTTGTGGAAGATAATTTGCCCTAAATCGTGCGCCGAATGACTGGTTTAGTATATGCGCGTATGATCGGGAGTCGCCTCCGACATTTCTCTTTCTGCCGTCGAGTCGTCTGCCATTGATGCTGCCCGAAGATTGGGGGTGGGGTGGGGAGGGGAGCAGAATGGAGGGTGGAAGGGGCTTGAGGATGGATAGGAAGTGCGGGGGGAGGAGTGGATGGATAATGGGCAGGAGTTAGGAGAAGAGAAGGATGTGCGTGAGGAGTGAGATTAAAGAGAGGAGTCAGATCGACGGGAGAAGGAATAGGAGCAACCGGAGAAGGATAAGAAGTGACCGAAGAAGGAATAGGAGAAACGGGAGAAGGTATAAGAAGTGAGGAAAGAAGGAATAGAAGCGACGGGAGAAGAAAATGAAGCGATGGGAGAAGGAAGAGGAGCAACGGGAGAATGAATAGAAGCGACGAGAGAAGGAATTTGAGCGACGGGAGAAGGAATGGGAGTGAACGGGAGAAGGAATGGGAGTATGAATAAGAGCAAGAAGAAGAGGAATATGAACGATGAGAAAACGAATATGAGCGACGAGAAAAGGAATATGAGCGACGGGAGAAGGAGTAGAAGTGAGGAATGAAGGAATAGAAGCGACGGGAGAAGAAATGTGAGTGACATGAGAAGGAATAGGAACGAAAAGAAAAGGAATGGGAGCGACAGAGGAAGGAATACGAGTGATGGAATAAAGAAGAGGAGCGTCGGAAGAAAGAATAGGAGCGATGCTAGAAGAAATAAGAGCGACGAGTGAAGAAGTAAGAGCGAAGAGAGAAAGAATAGAAACGATGAGAGAAGAAATGGGAGCGACCGTAAAGGGAATGGTCGCGATTAGAGAAGGAATAGAAGTGACAGCAAAAGGAAGAAGAGCGATGGGAGAAGGAATTGCAGTTGAAGTAATGGGAAGAACGACATTTTATTTTTTTCTATTATCTCATCTGGCAACTGCCTTCTTGGGCATAAGTCGCTGTAATCAAGCTAGCCTGTATCTATGTTATATTAAAAGCCAAATGTAAAAACGAAAAAAACAAAGAAAACAAAAAAACAAAAAGACAAACAAATTGAAAAAATATAGAGCGAGCTCCATCGACGGGGAAAGGCCCGCCCTCCCCTGCTGAAGAAGACCGCGATCCATATTTGAATATTAAATAATGGGGAGAAGGCAGCCTCCTCCAAAAAGTCTAAAAGTTTACAGGTCCGTGTGCACGAACTCGTCCCGAGCACAAGGGACAGGCAGTAGTGACCCCGCCCATCCCGGTACTGGGACAGGTAACGTGCGCGAAGATCAACCAGACTGGGACATTTGACAAGAATGTGCTGAACAGTCTGGGCAACGACGAAGTTATTACAATAGGGCGCAGGCGAGCGCTCCATCAAATAGCGATGCGTTACACGAGTGTGCACGATTCGGAGACGACAGAAAGCGAACTGAAGCCGTCGCGGCATTAGGGGATAGGTCCATGGGAACAGTCACGGCGCAATGGCACGCAACTTTAAGTCACCTTCGAATGTCTCCCTTCTTCTTTACCAGGCAGCCCGAAGAGCTGCCCGTATTCCTGCCATGTAGACGATGTGAGGAAGAGCCAAACGCTAGTCCGGTCGCAGAGTCCTCGCGAAATCTTTGGCGCCCTCATCGGCGCGCTCATTCCCCACAATTCCTTCATGTCCAGGAACCCAGCAAAAGATAATCACGACATCCACCCGGCTTGACAAAACCGTGGCGTCACGGATATCGCGAACCAGGGGATGCGGAGATTCCAATGCCCCAAGAGCACTCAGGGCGCTTTGTGAGTCGCTATAAATCACAATCCGGTCTCCGAACCGGGCACGTCGCGTAATCTCCCGTACAGAGTGGTGTATTGCCACCAGATCGGCCGTGAAGACAGACGCAGCGCCTGGCAGAGCCCAGCTGACTTCAAACAGAGGGGATACGGCGTAGAAGCCAACCCCCTCTTCGGACTTGGAGCCATCCGTATACACTAGCACGGTTCCAGCGGGACACGAGGTCTGCTCCAAAAAAGGTCGAACGAAATACTCCCGGCGCTGTACAAGCTTTGCGAGAAGAGACGTGGCGATAAATAGCCAAATATGGTACCCACCAGGGTGGCGTCCTGGGCAGAGACAGGGGCGCCACCGGCATGAGAGCTATACCTAGCTCTTGAAGGAGTTTTCTGGGCCTAAACCCAAAGGGCTTTGGGTATGACTGGCGTCTCTCGGCGTCAAAGACACCGTCAAAATCAGCTGCGAAAGCAGTCAGACCTGTTGGCGACTGAGGGAGGCGCCGGGCTCGCGCGTACAGGCACTGTAGGCGGCGTAGAGTGAGTGGCATCTCCCCAGCATCGACTAATAGCCTCTTAATGGGGGAAGAGCGGAAGGCACCGGTCGCTATGCGAAGGCCGGTGTGGTGGATCGAGTCCACCTTCCGCAATAAACGCTCGGCTGCGGATGCATAAAGTTCTTATCCGTAGTCGAGCTTCGAACGAACAAAGGATCGATAAAAAAGTAAGGCAGTAGCCTTATCAGCGCTCCAAGCGCTGACCGTCACGGAGCGGAGACTATCCATGGCGCGGGTACAAGGGACCCTAAGGCTGCGAATATGAGTCTCCCAGGTGAGGCGTCGGTCAAATACAAGACCAAGAAAACGGTGCGATTCAACCACTTCTAGGCGCACCCCATTAAGAAACAAGTCTGGGTCTGGGTAGAGCGGTGGATGGCGGCAGAAGTGCACCACCTTAGTCTTAGACAAGGAAAGCCGAAACCTGTGCGCTTAAGCATAGCGAGAGACGCGGCACAATGCTTGTTGGAGTCGACGCTCCAGAATTAGAATCTGGGCCGCACTAAATGAGATCGAAATGTCGTCTACGTAGAGCGTAGCAAGAACATCTTCCGGCAGCAGCGAGGTGATTCTATCGATGGTCTGGGCAAAGAGTGTGACACTGAGGACACTTTCCTACGGGACACACTCTTCCTGCTCCATTGGGCCGGAGAGGGCTCCCCAAACCCGTACGCGGAATCGACGATCTCGCAAAAATTCCGATATAAACATTGGGAGGCGTCCCCTCGCTACCATCGTGTGGAGAGTCTCCATGATACCGTATCGCCATACGGTATCATAGGCCTTCTCCAGATTGAAAAACACCGTGGCGTAGTGCCTTCTACGAAGGAATGCCTCGCAGACGGCATTTTCCAATCTGAGCAGAGCATCCGCCGTGGAATGGAATTTGCGGAAGCCGCACCGTGCAGAAGACAGATGGCCTCCGCTGTCCAAGAAAAAGGCTAATCTAAAATTTACCAATTTTTCCATCAACTTGCACACGCAAGAGGTTAGAGAGAATGGGCGGAAACCGGCGGGATTAGAGTGGTCTGTCCCCGGTTTGCGAAAGGCGAGAACAGTAGAGATTCATCAGGAATCGGGGAGAAGACCCTCCACCCAGACCCTGTTGAATAAATCTAACAGAAAGGCCATGCCTGGCTCATCGAGGTGTCGAAGCATGGCGTACATGACATCGTCCGGACCATGAGCTGTGTCCGCACACGAAGTAAGATCGGAACGTAACTCACTCAGAGTAAACCTGTCGTTGAAGGGTTCTCCACCTCTGGAGGTAAAGTCCAGTCGGCGGCCTTTCGCGACATCATGACGTGCATTGAATGCTGGCGGAGCAGCATCCCGGTTATAGAAGGCGGAGAAAGTGGTCGCGAAGGATTCCGCCACGAACGCGGAGTCCGAGATTGCGGTCCCATTCTCCTGGAAACGGGAGAGTGGTCCTGCGAGAACTTGCCCCGAATCCTTTTAACTCGCGTCCACACCTCTGCTAGAGGGGGCTTCCCGTTAAGTGAAGACACGTATGCACGGAAAGAAGAGGGGCGGGCGTGCTTCGAAATATACCGGAACCTAGCCCCAGCCCGACAATATTCAGCGACAGCGAAATCGTTCGGGCTGCACTTATAGCGCATGTAGGCAAAACGCTTCTGTTTGAGGGCCGTCTCACACTCGGCCTACCACCACGGGAGTGGTCCGCGTGCAAAACGGCCAGAGGTTCTGGGAATAGTATTTAGGCCCACGGCGATGAGGTTACTGGAGAAGAACTCAACAGCCTCATCTATCGCCTGAGATAGAAAATTCAGTCATTTCCTTAAATGCAGGCCACCGCGCCCGCGCCAAGCACCACCGAGGTCGTCTTTCACGAATGTGAATGGGAAGGAGATCACTACCATGGAGGTCATCGACCATTCCCTAATCAAAATCAAGCTGTGCATCCGAAGAGCACAAAGATACATCAAGGCAAGAAAATGAAGAGGTTTTCGGACAGTGATGCGTAAACTCATCCACATTTAGAACACTTATTTCAAGCTCTTCGATCAGCTCGGCAAGGACTATTCCCCTGGGATTATTGAGTAATCCTTTCAGAGAGGATGTTTGCCGTTCAGATCTCAAGGAAGAGAGAGGGCCTCGGCAACTGTGCTACGACGCGGGGGAAGTCCCCCGCGTCGAAGTCAATTGACGGTGGAATGTACGCAGAAATGATAGTATACCTCCTATGCAAGTGAAGCTGCACCTCCACTGCCTGAAAGGAGGTATCTAAAGTGAAAATAAGAACGGAGACATCATGCCGGTTGTAAACTGCGCATCCCCCAACCCGGCCCCCATCTCGTGGTGGTGGAGTCGCTAAACCCTTATACTCCGGAAGGGCGGGCAGGGGGCACGCGCCTAGCATGGTCTCCTGTAGAAAAATAGCCAACGGAGAACGGGACGAGACGAGCCTCAGCAGCTACTCCCATTTGGCCCGAAGTCCACGGCAATTCCATTGAAGGAATATGCCCTCCAGGCCTAGCTCGGACGAGACGCGGGGGCCCTCTTCGAACAGAAGACCCTCACGGGAATGGCCGTACGCTTCCCGGAGGCAGAACCCCGGGCGCTGTTAGCCGAACAAAGCGCTGAAGGCGGTGTCGCCTTCGAGGACTTTTGAGGGCAGGTTGGGGTCGCCATGCGAGTCTTTTCCTCCCTCCACCTTGAAACCTTAGGCAGGCGTTGAGGCTTCGGAGGCGGGGGGGGCCTTTTTTCTAGGATCCTCCTCTTCCGAGCCACCCAGCCCACCACTATACGTCGGCGAAGGAGCTCCTTTGTTTCTCTCCTCCTTTCAGGAGGCTGATTTAGGAGACCATGAAGTTGGCACGGCGACCAACTTTAGGGATTTTGCCTCTTGTGATGCCAATGACTCGGTGAAAGCACGTGGCCGTTTCGCCTACCAGGAAACAGTTGCCATGGGGGAAGACGGGGGAGCCTTGGTTTTATCTGGGGCTGGGTGTGAACCCTTTGTGCCACCAGCTTTACCAGGGGAGCGCCCAGGTTGAGTAGAACCAGCGGAAGGGCTCCGAATGGGCGCGGAAACAACCGTGCTCGTTGGCCTGGATGGGACAAGAGGAGAGAATGGCTTTCTAAGAGTCAATCCTGGGCCTGAACGGCCAGGATTTCTTTCTCAAGTTTATATGCACCACATTCCTTCGATGAAGCGGGGTGCGGCTCTCCGCAATTGACACACTTGGCCACCCATGATTTGGACTTATCGTGTGCGGCCTTGGAGCAATTTACACATACTTAGGGTGACCCCGAATTTGCACCTCTACATGAGCGTTTCGTATGGCCGAAGCCGTGACAGTAATAGCACCGCCGCGGTAGTTGCACAAATGCCTTCACGCGGGAGCGGTACTAACCGGCACACACCGACTCAGGGAGCTTGTCACAGGCGTACTTGACAAAAAGTGTAGGGGTGGGTCTCGAGACCCCTCCCTGTTTTCTCATCAAACGTTTGACCTTGACTGTCCCATGGTCGGCCAGCTCTAAGGTGATGTCATCTATGGAGTAGTCAACGAGTTCCCTCGCATAAACTACTCCTTTCACAAAGTTTATGGTAGAGTGCAGCGTCATACTCACCGGGGTGCCGTCAAGTGTCAGAAGAGCAATTATCTTGCCCGCTTAGGAGTCATTCGCCGCATTCGCCAGTGGAGCGAATAACGAGAAAGCGTTTAAAGCCAGACCAATCGAAAACGCGAGGTAACCTCTGAATGAGGGGTCCCGATGTTATCGAGGCTCGGCCCTGCGGACTTTTGACCTTAGTCACTTGTTCCGTACCAGGGAAGGGGGGGCAGAGGGGTCGGATGTGCCGATCTTGGATTGGTCGCTTACCGAAGCAGCAGACAAACCGCTTCTCCCCTTCGCTGGCAGGAGCCTCCAGGCCAGATGGACCGGCCGCAGCTAGGTCTTTCTCCGAAATGGCGAAGGTCCTGGCAGTCGTAGGGGCACCAGTCGGAGGAGATCCATCCCTTCCCCTTGTACTGCCTCAGAAACCTTAGCCGTTTGAGGAGGACCTTGCATAAGGGCGGATTCCTTCCCATGGAAGGCCATACCGTCTAAGGCTGGGTTGCCTCAAGGACCATGTCTATCTATTAGGGAACTTCCAGTTGGCCACCCCCCTACCGACACCCCCCAGGACATCACAGGTCCCGTTGACAAAGCTGTCTCTAGTCACGTCTGTGGAGGCACAGGGCTTGACCCCGGTAAGGTTTAATATTATTGCCAGCAGGTCTTTTGAGGAAAGCGACCGAAGGGGCCTGGCTTCCGTCTCCACCCCCATAAGGGGGTTTGCCCTACCTAGTCGCTTTATTGGTGAGCGGTCGGCTATGGGCTGCCTGCTGGCTTTCTTGGCAGTCCCCTTGGAAAGAAAAGGGAAGAGGGCCGCTGGAAACAGGGAGGTGCCCGAAAGCACCTCCAGAGAAGGGAGTGAGGAGGAGGACCCTACACCCGTAGGCGAAGGCGAGGAGTAAGCTTACTCTCCGGTTAGAGAAATTTGGAGGGTATCCTGCGCAAGCACAGGGGGAGGGGACCTCCATTTATATGTGAAGCTTCTCGAGGGTGGCTCCGTCGATGGAACAGGGGATTTTTGTGTTTGACTCATCATTAGGCATGGTGACCCTCTTTTTATTGCGGGATGCAATAGCTCATCACCCCTCACGGTAGTCCGCTCTGCAATCGGTGCGTACTTGCCTGGCGTACTTGCGCTTCGGCATTTCGGCTCCACCTTGGGCACGGCATAAAAACAAAGATAGATGGTGAAGTGAGTAGGAAAGGGGATGAGAGGAAGGTATGGGTGGGGATAAAGCAGGTTGTTAAAAAAACACCATCCCAAACCGGAGCTCAGGGGTGAGGAAACATTGTCTCCTCCCGCCTCAGCCCTGATCCGGGACGTTTGGCTGAGAAGAAGGTCAGCATCTACCCTGTAAAATTAGAGGCTGACCAGAGGAACTTGTTGGAGAGGTTGTATTAAAAGCGAGGAAACAGCGGGGAAACACAAGTGTCTGAAGGAAGGAGAAGAGGGTAAGCTGGGCTCGGACGGGGTGCCGAGTCCCGTCAGCACGGCGGCGAGGATGGCAAATCTCTGCTCCCCTTACTGGTGGGAAGAACGACAGGATAAGGGCTTTGAGGTAGGGGAATGTTAGGAGAAAGGTTGAGGTGAAGGACGAAGAAAGCGGGTTATTTATAGATAGTGTCTGTCCAGGTGTTGGGAGAAGTGGCGGTCGTGTGTTTCGGTGTTTTTCTATGCCGGGTGTTGTGAGGAGCTGTGTTTGTGCGTTTTGGCGTTCGGGTATAGGGGCAAATGTTTTCTCGAGACAAACCCTTTTCCCTAGACCGTTCGCAGCATATAGCTGATTTTAAGCCTTGGCGTATATTTAGGCTTCACACCGAGATATGTGCTTTGCCATGGCGGAAAGCACGATGACAAGTTGTGTTCTCCGATTGTTTTAGTATGTGTGTGTGTTTTTCGGTTTCGACGTAGCTTCGAGTGATGTTGTGGGTCATGTGGCCTTGGACGTGCTGAGAGCAGGATCTTCGACCTTCTAATTTTTTTGATAAATGAACAATAACGTTCTAATCAATCTCCTGAAGAGGGTTGAGGATCTCCAGAAGACTTTTAGAGCGGATTAAGGAATTTTTATTATTATCCTTACCTAACCGCATTTACTAGAATGTTATTATTGATTTATCATATATATATATAAATATATATAATATATATATTAAAAATTATTTATAACGGCGCAATTATACATATGCTGTTAATAAGGCAATGTGTTAGCCTACTAAGCTCTTCTCACAGGAACGAGAAAATATTACATAAGCCAACCTTTCTAACACAAACAAAAGTCTGCGTATCAATTACTTATTTTAATTGTCATCCTCACTTTCGAAGGGAATGAAAAATTCACTTTATTCATTTTGGTATGGCTTATAAATAGTGAATATTATAGACACACAATAACTCAAAATATTACATACTTTTTAATAGAAGATAAATATACTTACAAATGTTCCACCGCTCAAAACCAATTAAAATTAAGTACTGGTTAATTTCTTGCAATTATGTACAAAGACTGGCAAAGTCTAAGATACTACAATTTCCTGCTAGAAAAAATTTCTGCTGATGAATTTTTGTAATTGGAATGGAAAACTACATATTTTTAATAAATTTTCTTAGTGATAAACATTTAGCATATTATTAATCATACATTCGAAAGCATGGAGTTTATACACATTTGAAACTCTGCTTATCTTATTAATTAAATAATTAAAAACAACTAATTTATGCTGCCTTTCAACATCAAAAATTTTAACTTCGTATAGAGAAGTTCCGTTCAGTATAATAACGGTAAGATAACAACGCCCAGTAGGAATTTGAGAGTTAAATTATTGCTTTTGGAATATTACAATTGGCATTATCAGAAAACTTAAGAATTAATTCTTCCCAGCTATATCCCCTATTAACGAAGCTTTATAACGGTATGGCCTATCAATGCTGCCAACATGTATTCTTTATTATCTCCATACATTTGAATCTTTAATTTTATCACATGTTATATACTATTATAAAAATATAATTGACACTATGCTGAATAATTAATCATCGTTTTATTTTATGTTCTGTGGGGGAATTAAGCGGCTGGAGACGTTTCTTTACCGAAAAATCAGGTTATAAGTCATATAAAATAAATTTAGATTTAAGATAGCCTGTTCTATTGTAAATCACTAGGCAAAACATATACATATTTAGGCGATATATTAATTGTAGGATATGTGGACAACATATTAAACTCGTTAAATGAGTGTATTGAATTGAGCTTGGCAATTAATCATAAAAAGTCCACCTTAACTCCATCTAAAACACTATTATTTAGGTGTAATAATCAATACAAATTAAGGCACATGTACAATGAACCCGAGAAATAGTAGAGAAAGTTAAAACGGAATTACCTTATTCTAACTATCCAAAGGTTACCAATAAATTTTGGACAATGAGGTTAGGTCTACTAAATTTCACTATTCAATTTTTGTACCTCCGTTTTCTAGGTCCAGTTTGCACTAACCCAAAATACAAAAAATTACCGTCTTATTTCCTCTAACTACAATAAGCTGGTTAGATGAAAATTACCCAAGCCATCACAATATAAAAATATTTTGTGATGCCTTTATAACCTTCCTAAGAATTAGATTTAGGTTTGGCAACATGGTTATTCCACTATCTAATTATAATTATAATATTTATATCCTTGAATGCCTAACAACTCTTACCGCCTTCCTTCGATTTCCCAAATATACTATTAACACGGATAACATGGCCCGACTCTATTTAATCCAACGAGGAAAAGTGCCCTGGCAGCTAATATCAAAATTAAAACTATGTGAAAATTTTTATGTGTTTTCGTACAGCCCAAAACGTTTTAAATATATTGGATCTTCCAAAAACCCGGCTGATTAGGTGTCCTGGACTCTGGGGAGAATGTTCGGTTAGCCCTACCGAAGGGCATACCCTGAGGGGTATATAAGGCCCTATGGTAGGGACACCAGCACAGTCAGCCTCCACTGGTTCCCAGCTTCGGATTTTTGGAATACACATACTGGGCATATTTGAAAGTCTGCCGTTTGTAGGCCTACCACAGTGGCGGCAAAGGCCCCAAGACACAACGGTTACAACACGTGAATTGAAAATTGTATAACGGTCCTGTCACCTGTCCTCAAGTTAATCTAGAATCAGATAAAAATTGTATAACCTTTAAGCATTTTAATTTCAAAATTATAACCATTAGGGAAATAAAAAAAGGTAATCAAATGTAATCAAAAGCGAATCTCTATGTATATTATAATAATAATAAGTCTTTTGTAATGCGCTCTTCAAGGCCTGAAGCCTTCCCAGAGCGCACGTTGTGCTGAGATGAGAATGGAAATTCAATGGAAATTCAAGAGGGGGGAGAAGGCAATACTGAAAAGATGCGTTTTCAGAAGACGCTTAAATGTGTTAGAAGAGGGAGAAGACCTGATTTCAGCAGGAGCCGCATTCCACAACTTAGGGGCTCAGATTGAGAAGCAGCAGTCCCCCATTGAGCAGAGGGATGAACGAGGAATATTCAAAAGAGGTGCATGTGATGAGCGAAGGGCCCGAGGGACATGGCGTGGCGAGAGGGCAGAAGAGAGGTAAGACGGGGCCTTGTTGTTTAGGGCCTTAAATGTGAAGAGAAGTATCTTGAAGTGAGTACGGGATCTGACAGGGAGCCAGTGCAGTTCATGCAGCCAGGGTTTCAGGAAGAGACGCGAGGGCGACGGAGGATAAGCCGGGCGGCATAGTTCTGTACAAGTTGAAGGGGGTGGAGAGAGGAGGATGGCAGATTCACAAGCAGAGAGTTACAGTAGTCAAGGCGTGAGGTGATGAAGGCATGAACAGCAGTGTAAAGACTTTGGCGATCAAAGTGAGAGCGAATGCGAGAGAAGTTACGAATGAAACATAGAGAGGATTTGCTGACATTGCGGATATGAGGTTTAAAGGAGAGATGCTCATCAAAAACAACACCCAAATTCCTAACGCAGTCAGAGAAAATGATAGTATTACCGCCCAGAGTAAGCGAGGGAAAAAGAGATTTAGATTTTTTACAAGAGCAGGGGTGCCGACGCGGAGGACCTCAGTTTTGGAGTGATTAAGCCTGAAAAAGTTGGTAGAGAGCCAGTCAGAAATGGAGGATTAGGCAGCCAGGAGTTCAGTGATATAGTAGGCAAGAGACGTGGGGAAAGAGGAAACAAAAATTTGAGTGTCATCAGCATATAGGTGGAAGGATAGACCAAGATTACGGAGAAGGGAACTAAGAGGGAGAAGGTAGATACGAAATAGTAGAGGACCAAGGACAGAGCCTTGTGTCACTATAAAGCGAATGGGGGTAGAGTCGGATGAAGCGTCGTCAATCACAACGGATTGGGTACGAGACGAGAGGTAAGAGCGGAACCAGTCAAGCACGGTGCCTGATATGCCGAGGAAAGAGTGGAGTCGATCAAGTAAGACGGTATGGTCAATAGTATCGAAGGCAGAGGAGAGGTCGAGTAGAACGAGGATGGAGGCACAACCCCTGTCCGCGGCTCTTCGTAAGCAATCGGACACATTGAGAAGGGCGGTTTTTGTGGAGTAACCTGACTTGAAACCAGATTGATAGGTTTCATCAATGTTACAGGCCCCCTTGTAACTGTTGATGCGTGAAGCAACCACTCTCTCCAGAACCTTAGAGAGGAAAGGAAGTTGCGAAATCGGGCGATAATTGAAAGGGTCAGTGGGGTTCAGTTGAGGCTTTTTAAGAATCGGACGGATGTACGCACGTTTGAAGGAAGAGGGAACAAGACCAGTTGCAAGTGAAGTGTTGAACAGGTGAAGAAGCGTTGGGAGGATATGCCAGTTAATCCAAATGCAAAGTTAAAATTTCGAGTTGTTAGTTGCATTACATTAGAAACGTTTATAGAAAACTAAAAAATCTAAATAAATTTAATGATATTGGAATAAGTGTTTTTTAATGGACCATCTAATACTTCATTTAAGATTCAGGACTTAATGAAGGGAATTAATTATCCTGAAACTTCCATTCAACTAATACGTTTTGCACCTTATCATTGTTCCATCTTACCTTATATCATAAATGCTAACTCGAGTCATTAGTAGAGTTGCCTAAAATATTAATAAGAGAACAGCTAGCTATTCTAGAAATATTTTTATACTAATGTTTTCCTATTTCGAAAACTTAAATCTTTTTACTACAAAATAATCAGGCGTTTTTGAGTGGAAATATCTAATATAAACAAAGTTATTTAGTTACCAATCAGCTTTCCTCTGCGAGTATCAAAATCAATAAGATCATTTAGCTGTGTTAGTAAAACAACCAAAGTACAATAACAGTACTTTAAATCGTTACTCAGCTGTATTAAAGCATTTCTTAAATTCAGTGCAGTCTCTAGGAATTAACAGAGTTCGGTGATCAAATGGACTTGATGATAAGGTATGTCGTGGGATGACCTGTGTACACCGTTATACGCACAAGGGCCTACTGGCCGACCGAAGTTAAGTCTCCACCTAGGGGTGGTTCTAAGATTGCTTTACATACACAGTTGCTAGGCCAAGGAATATTCAAACACGGCTACAAAAATATACTTTAATAGGACTAAACATTATAAATACATACAAGGCAAGTTAAATGGCAATGCAATTAAATATTGACGATTCACTGCTAAGATGATTAACACTATCAATTAAGTTTGAACCGAGGGATAATTAAATAAGTAAAGGTGGGAGGAGCGTGACAAGGCGGAGGTTATATCCTTTTTACCTTGATGAGTGGTGAGTAGGCCCAGATAGGTAAGTTTGACCTTGAACTTTTGGGCGTCTGATGGGACGCTCAATTCAACTTCGTGAAACTGAAGTTGCGTGGGAGAGCTTTATTCTTAAGAGGCAAACGGAGGGTTCTTCGGGGATAGCTTTTCCGATCCGTAAAATCTGAAGACGTGGTGAGAAAGGTTGAAGCGCGCCTAACTATCTCCTCGAACAACACTGAGTGACGACTAGCTCTTCCTTGGCTTTTCGACAATCACTCATTTTTCTCGACTAACGAAGACGTTACGACTAACGCACTGGACGGTGGCTTCAGACACAATCTACATATGAACTCTGAACTGTCGAATATATAACCCGAAATTATTTAGACGGGGAGAGAGTTTCATCGCCAGCAGACTTCCTTAATTTCCTTGGGTTGCGATAAGGTTCTATAGCCCGAAGTCGCGATACGCACTTAATAGTATTTCCATTGTTCTAATTTTCGCAGTATATAGGGCAGACTAATTTCGAGCGGTCAGCGGCGAACTGCGGAAGTCAGGGGGGGGGCGGGGATTCCTTCCCTGTGAGGGTATGGAACGTACATACTCGCATGCCGCCAGACAATCGTGGGAACGAAAGATATTTGTCGTTGGAGTTGACCTTCGTCTCCTCTCTCTCCTCCCACCCTTCCCTGACATTCTACCGCCCTCCTCCGCCTTCCCCTTGACCTAACTCGTTATCCGTGTCAAACTTCCCCAACAGGCGACAGGAAGTCCGACGAAAGAAGGCCTATCTCACAGAGAAGCCTAAATTCTATTTGCCTTTTTTATGATACCATGGAGATTGTCCAGAAGGCGCTGCGATAAGCGAATTGTCGTATATGGAATCTTTCTCGAATTCACACAGTCTGCGATATAAATGAGAACGCCGTTCATCCATCGGCAGAAGTGTTCCAAACCTACTCATGTAACCCTCACGTTAAACGAGAGTCGTTGCCGTAACGTATCGACTGCCAACGCGCCGCTGAGTTAACTTGATCGCTGTCTCAAAGTGTTCTTGAGACAAATCCCGCCCCGCAGAGTCTGTGACTAGAAGAATACGATCTGTTGCTCAACGTAAGTGAGAAAGAAAAAGGAACATCCAAATAGTTACTGGAAGTAACTATTTGCTAGTGTTATATCCAGTTAGGAGTGAACTAACTGGAACTGCAGTCAGCAGCCCCAAACCCGTCGTCTTATCCCCCCCTCTCCCCGAGAACTCGTGTTAACGCCACCCGAACCACCCCGTACGGACCTGAGTAGTCCTCTCCAATCTATCAC
The DNA here is from genome assembly GCA_963969495.1 of Ceratothoa steindachneri. Taxonomy (NCBI): domain Eukaryota; kingdom Metazoa; phylum Arthropoda; class Malacostraca; order Isopoda; family Cymothoidae; genus Ceratothoa; species Ceratothoa steindachneri. The sequence continues at coordinate 5,615,437 of OZ018326.1, read as the reverse complement.
AATTAATGGTAATCTGTAGACCCAGTGTCCCTCTATTCTTAAATTACCTATTTAATTAACAATTTAATTAACAATTTAATTTAATTAACAATTGAGTCATTATAAATCTAAACGCTTAACGTCAGTGTCATCCTCCCCTCCTCTTTTTAAGAGATTCAAGTGAGTCATTTCCTGATATTATTATTCATAATTGCTGTCAACCCGGACTAATCCGTGTTTAATATTTAATCCTTATTTACCTAAATGCCCGTTTAAATATTGCTACTAATTATTATTTTGGTGTAAAGTTTATTTTTGTATGTGTGTTTATTTGTGGCTCCTCCGTTTTGACGTACCCTTGGCAAGACTTTAACTAAGAATCCCTTCGGCTAATTTATTCAACCTGTATTATGCACTCTTAGAATTCAACAATCACAAACCTCCCACCAGTTACAAGTGGGACTTTTATAGTGAGAATCCTGGCCATTTCACAACCCGCCTCTAGCCAGCTTTCGCCCGTTCAGTAGGAATTAAAGCCTATATCTATCTATCTATATATATATATATATAATGATCGTAGATTGAGTCATAGGGTCTCAATACCATCGACTTAAACAAAAGCGGTGTGTCCAGATCAAGGACTAGAATAATTATTGAACCAGACTATGAGCAATTCTACGAAATTCTCTCTCCCATTCTTCAACAAGGTAAACCAAATTTGCGTCGCCGTTTTCTCTCCAAACAACACTTTATTTACATGTCTTAAAAAGCTTTATATAAGCCTTTTTGCATGGATTTGCACTTACAGTTTTCTAGATCAGCCATGAGTGAAGTATGCGTAATTTTTCTCTCTAGAAATCTACCTTATTTATACATACAAACAATGGATTATTTTAGCGATGTTAGATGTGAAGCTTATTGATGATATAATTAATGTTTTAAAAGAACTAAACAGAATATAAAAAATGAATGACAATAAGTCGAAACAGCTGGTCTATGACATATTTACGAGGGGCGGTCAATAAGTTTTGCAATTCGGATATAAGGAAACGAGATATGAGGCGATACGATGTCCGGTTTTGTTGCTCTTGCTCTTCCTATATATGTCGTAAAGTCGGAACCTATTCTTTCAAATATTCCTCTTTCCATTAGTAGATCAATATTTTCCCTACATTATCGAAGTACCTTCTGTACCCTGAGATTCTCGTGCGTGCATTCAGAACTCCCACGAAAGGACTTGGGCGTTTTTCCCAAATATCTCCATACAGTTGTGCATGGGTAAATATCTTCTTCTTGGGGGTTGGTATCCCGTTATAATAGGTACGAGGGGCAGTCAATAAGTTTTGCAATTCGGATATCAGAAAACGAGATATGAGAAAAAATGTTTTATTATTTTTCAATATAATTACCCTCGACTTCAATGCACTTGCGCCACTTGTCCCTGAGGCTTCGAATTCCCGACAACCAGAAATCTCCCGACTGTTGTTCAATCGACTCCTGGACGGCGAGCTGGACATCTTCATCGTCCCCAAACCGGCGTCCACGCAGTGCAGCCTTGAGCTGGTGGAATAAAAAGTAGTCGCTAGGGGCCAGATCGGGACTGTAGAGGAGATGGTTGAGATCCTCGAATCCGAACTCGAGCAGGGCAGCTTGTGCAACTCTGGCCTTGTGAACTTTGACGACGTTGAAGAAGATCATGGGGCGTGAGGTTTCTAGGGACCCAACGGGCAGAGACCTTGGTCATGGCCAAATTGTCGTGGATGATGTTGATAACACTTCCATGTGATATTCCAAGTTTTCGCTTGATTTATTCGACCTTCACCCGTCGATTTTCGAGGATCCTCCTCTCCACACGGGCCACATTGTCCTCGTTGTTCCCGTCTGACGGGCGTCGTGGACGGAGGTCAACTTCAAGGGACTCACGCCCTTTTGCGGAAATCCCTATTACAGCAAGGAATAGTTGCATAGGAAGGGGCGGTGTCGGTGTACACTGCAACCATGCGTTCATGGATCTCTTTTGAATTCTTTCCTTTCTTGGTTAAAAATTTGATCACTGCGCAGTGCTCAACCCACTTCATTGTTGAAAAATTTGTGACTGATGATCTGCGATCAGCTACTGCTTCTTAAATAAGATTCATTTTGGCTTCTGTTTCTATAGTTAATTTCATTTTTGGCTTTCTACCATTTTATTTGATTTAAAATTTCTTTATTTTATTGTGTTATATAGCGTGAAAAATAATTTGCCCCGTAATCCTTCAAACAAATAGTCACAACAGAATAATATAATCAATCTAAAGGGATGAAATTCAGAAAAACATTTTAGACTGATGCCTAAAAAAAATCGTGATAAATTAAAAAGGTAATGGACAATAATGTTTGGATGGTTATTATTTTATTAACCCATCAATTTTTAACTGCCACCTCAATAATTATCCTCATACATAATTTTTAAAAATCAGTTGAGATTATGTAAGCATTTTGAAATTATTTCCTTACTCAAATCTAGTTCGTTATAAAGATAACATTATGTATCACAATTATTTTTAGTGGTTAGTAAAATATTTTTTCGAACTTTATTTGTAAAACAATATAAAATAGCCAATATTTGTTTTTAACTTTGCGTTTGTAGCTCCTATATTGAAATATCGACGAAAATGGCAAAAAAGCTTTTTCTCAGCCAATGTAGGTCTAGAAACAAAAAGGGAAGGTTTAATTTCTACAATTTTATTGAAACTTCTACAATCACAGAAAGTTAAAAGTGGACACTTTTCTTCCATTTCAGTTTGTAATGTAAATCACTTTCCAGTAAAAGACCCCGATTGCAGTCTTCTATCGTAGTTTGATTGTATCATCCTTGGTAACTATGTCAAAGTTAATTATATCTTTATAGAAGCGCTCCCCTTGCTCCTCTGTGAAATCTCCCATATTCTCCTTGAACCTTTCAAGATGGGCATCAAGGATTTGTACGTTCAGCAACATTCTGCAGTCCATTTGGCCATAGCTTTTTACTAAGTTCTCAACCACTCCTACATAATTGTCAGGCTTGTAGTTGCCCTTAAATCATTTGAACAGGGCAACCAAATCTTCCAAGCTTCCTTTTCCTTTTTAGTTAGCTTTTCAAGGAATTATGAACACTAGGATTTTCCTGATTTTTGCGCAAACAAAGACATCCGCTTTTCCCTTTGCCTCAGAGTTTATAAATATATTTTGAAGGTACTTGAGGCTGCACACTCTTTATTAACCCTAGAACACTAAACATGTTTCCCTGTTCTGATTCAACTAAACATGGGTGTATCATACCCAATTTTGGAAATTAAAAAAAGTCATTAATCTTAAATATATATTGAAAAGAAGCTATACACAGTTAATTCTAACATACCTACTTGCTTTAACATGATTATATCTTAATTACTTACAAATGAGGTTGATAATATCAGAAAAAAATATATTTCTCCTAAAAAAACATTTTCCACAAACAAAAATTAACAAAAAAAAACGGCTGTAGGGAAGAGAGGTAGAAGGAGGCCTATTTTTAGTATACGAAATTCTACCTTTTTTTTCCCTAATATTACTTTTAAGCCTAAGAAACTCACTAAATGAATACATAGTTTATATATATATATATATATATATATATATATATATATATATATATATATATATATATATATATATATAGCAACAAACCAAAGGTTTCAAGTATAATTCTAGGCCATTATAACTTACCCCAGGTCCAAATGCAGTCGGTGGAGGCGCGTGGAGTCTCAAGAAACACTCAATGCACAATCTGTAGGAAAACAGGCTAAAATTTACTTTTCTCAATATAACTTTATCTTTCACAACATTTTCTCCACAAATAACTTTTTTAGTGCATATTATCACCTCTTTTAGACAAGAAAACAACGATTAATATTAGTATTCCATGAAATTTACCTTAGACACAGTGACTGCAGATTGGGTAATAGTGCATCATGCAGACAGGTTGGCGGCAAGCTAGACATCTGAAGCGGGTCTTCCTGTCAGCTTTTGACTGGTACAAGGAGCATCGGACCATGGGCTCCTTCATCTCAGCTGCAGAGGGTCCTCCAGCAGAAGCAGCGGAAACGGGGTTGATCGAGCACACCTGGTGTATACAGCTTGACCTGCTGGTGCTGCGTAGGGGCATTCATGCGCTCCTCAACTGAAGGAGTGATCAAGTGCAATGCCAACTGCTGCATGTACTTTTTTCTTTTCATAATGCTGCCTCCTGCCCTCTTCGTGTTCTGTATATATGATAAATGAATTGATAGTGTCAGCATTTAGGATTTCAAAGAAGACACACATTGGCCACCTTTTTGTCTTCCTGCTGCAGCTGTATTAGGCCCACATCATATCAAAGGTATCAACACCTCCTTAAGTTTCATTATAATACTGAATCACCTCTGGTTTCCCAATGTCAAGCACAGTTGGCTGCCTGTACATTGAGGACATCAGGAGGACATTCTTCTTCGATGATCATTTGAGGGGGGAAGTGAGACACCAGCATTAAGTCCTTTTTGAAGAGGAAGGCAGTGCTACCTGGCAACCGGTTGGTCTTATCTTTTATGACATTCGGCACTTCCTTCTTATTCCCGCTCACTGTTCCCACAAGTGCCATGCCACAGTTATGTGCATGGTCCATGATAAGGGGTACAGAAGTGAACCAATTGTCAGTGGTTACGTTGCGGTGAGTGCTGTGGTACTTTTTTAAAAAATCTCTTGTGAATATATGGCCCAGTTGTAGGCCACCCTTTGGCCGAGTACCCTCTTTTCCCAGGTAGGGAATGGATTTCAATAGATATTTGCTTTTGACATCATTGGCCAAGACCAATTTGATCCCATACTTTGCAGTCTTATTAGTGATGTACTGTAGGGGTGCGGAATGTATAAGATAAATTCCGTCCAACTCCATATATAAATAGCAGAAAATCTTACCTAGTACAAAGAACGGACTAGCCAGTCGTTTGGCATGCGTATCAGAAACGGAATCAAGAGGTCCCTCATACGAATCTCAGGAAGTCCAAATAAATTTTAGAAAATCGCTCAAGAAAAAAAACGAACATGTTTAAGGACAAACTCAACAAGAATACGGAAGCCAAGGAAATTGGAAGAAAACGTTTGAAGGGCCAACTTAAAGAAAAAAGGGAATTCAGTCAAAAACAAGATGATTCGATAACAAGATACTACCGCAAAAGAAACAAATCATGGACTTCCATAGCACCGCAAACGAAACAAAGCATGGCCCCCATAACTGGTGACTCTCTACGGCCAAACAATTTTCTGATCAACTGTACAAAAGTGCTGCGGTGAACTTCGGAAAAACGGGGAAGGAGAAACCATTACTCATTGATTAACAATTACAACGACTCCGCTCGCACTCCACTGATGCCACAGACTTAGAGGCTGAGGAATGAGAGCTACTACTCCTTGATTAAGATATATTTATGAATACACTCTCCTCAATCCTCAAATTTGCTCCGCTGTCTTATCATCTACTTACTCTTCGTTACTCAGCATCTGTCCTACAAAAAGAATTACAAAAAGTGCTGCGGTGAACTTCGAAGAGCCAGGGAAGGAGAAGCCATTACTCATTGATTACATTAAAAGACTTCGTTCGCTGTCCTCAATCCCTCAAATTCGCTCCACTAATGCCGCAGACTTGAAAGCCGGGGAGGGAGAGAGACTAGTCTCTCCCCAATCCTCAATGGGACCTGTGAAGGGGTGTGTCATGTATAAGAGAAATTTCGTCTAATTCCATATATAAATAGTAGAAAAACTTACCCAGTAAAAATAACGCACTAGCCAGTCATTTGGCATGCGTATCGGAAACATAATCAAGAGGTACCTCGTTCGAATCTCATCAAGTCCAAATATATTTTAGAAAATCGCTCAAGAAAAAAAAACGAACATGTTTCAAGGACAAACTCAACAAGAATACAGAAGCCAAGGAAATTGAAAGAAAATGTCTGAAGGGCCAACTTAAAGAAAAAAGGAAATTCAGTCACAAACAAGAAGATGATTCGCTAACAAGACATTAATTATAGCATCACTTATAAATAGGTTAAAACACTCCCCTGGTGTTGTGGCCTATGCAGCTGTTTGTGTGGGACCTGGTGTGAATGACCTAACAATATTCAAAGAACTTGTCCTCGTACGATGCTGTGTGTACTGGAGAGTTGTTTTCCATTCCAACCCTAGTCACTGATGGGTCTCTGAAACTAAAAATGAGGTCTGTTCCATTCGCATCACCACGTAGTCAGCGGGCAGCAGAACGGGTGGTAGGGCCAGCAGGCCCGGCCAACAGTAGGGGTGGCAGGGGGTTGCGTCCACCCTTTGCACCTATTACATACACTCTTTTTCTGTCTTTTCCTGCGGTTGGGACATCCTCACAGTCACTCTCATACTCTTCCGTATCCAGTTCCTCATCTGGCTCAGTATCATTGTCACTATCATAGATATATTTCATTTCTACAATATCAAATTACACAAACACAATTCTAGAACCACTAAACTCGGGTGCAGTGAACCCTTAAATACTATACAAAGTCACTAAATTCAGGCATAATACACCCCAAAAATACTAGGTGTGTATTACTAAATTCGGGTATGATAAACCACGTATATAATTATGACTAAATTCGGGTATACGAGACCCAAAATTGTCATACACTTTTACCTCCAAACTAGGGTACACTGCATCCTAACACTTTTTTCATCGTGGACGCGTCGGAGAATCGAAATGAAACAGCCTACCCCTAAAGCGTCTCAACAAATACTGAATGTACTGTGAGCGCCAACGCTCTACCTTAACCGCAAGTTTAAACAAAGCGAAAGACGTCATACGCGTCGGGTATACCCCGCCCATGTTTAGTGTTCTAGGGTTAAGAGTTCTAAATACAATGCTAGGAAAAGGCTCATGCTTTAGATTATACACTTCAAAAGAGAATTCAGTCCTAGCTGGTTAGTGTTTCTTGTGGTAATGTGATGTGGTATCCCTACTGTTCCAAAGACAGATGACATGGAAACCTGGTAAAACATCTCTTGAGACCGATAAAAATCGCTACCATTTTTAAGTCTCCAATCACTTTCTAGTCATACTATTTATAATTCAAAGCTTATAAGCTAGAGCTTGACACAATTGTTGTCCTCCTTGAGATATAATGAAAATGTGTAGTGACTTGATGGATGCGAATTAAAATTATAAAAAAATACAGCATTAATGCTTATTGAAGAGCTGACATAAAGAGCCTTCACTACTCCGGATTATATGTAATTCCAATTGCATCAAACAAATCAGATACATCATTGCTGTACCATAGCTCTGCTTGATAACTTAAAACATATTAAAAAATGTTAATTATGTTTCCTTGGGCTGGTTACTCGCACATTTTCATCCAAAAAATCCTACATTTTGATCCAAGCATTTAAAAGCTCACGATTGACTTAGACAACACAAGAATTCTGAGAAGTTCATTGAAGATTCTTTATTTAGATAATTTGGATTCTTCTCACCAATCATATTTCTGATAGTGTAGTCTCCATCATCATTCATCTTTTTGCTTCTGAATTGCTGCTTTTTTCTGAGGGTGGCTTATATCTTTCTGTTTTGGTAGTTATAGGAAGAACAGCACTGTGTGTTACTAGGAATATAGGATGGAAGATCAGGATAGGAAATAAGAGGTTCATTTTTGCTATTTTGACGTTTGGAATGGTCCACCACGCAGAAGTAGCAGTTGCTTGAGTTGTTTTTCTGTTCACGCCAATCTTTAGAATGTCAAATTTCATGGCTCTGCTTTCGCCTCTATACCATCCAGAAAAAATAGAAAAATATACTTTATTTCTCGTTTTTCGTACAAATAAAGATAATAGATTAAGTCCTTGTAACGTAATATTTTATTCTTTAAAACAAACAATTTCCTTACCTTTCTTAGTTTTCTTTCAGTGTTCACCAGAAAAATGAGGCGCCCAGGGTTTGTCTTGGTCCCCAAATAGCATATCAAAGTTTGCTTTGTAAATGTCACACATTCTTATAGATGCTATCACACCAAAGATTCTTTACACTATGAACCAAAATTTCTCTTTTTTCTTGTTTCTGGGTTAAAAGTGTTATTTCCAACTAGTTTGAAACTAACTTAAAGCAAAAAAGTCTATTTTGTTCCCAAAACATTGTTTTTGTAGGTAGTGCCTTGAATTTCTTTATTTGCCAATTTGGAAAATAATGGTAGGATAGATAGAGTTGAAATGATAGCAGATCTGTGAATATTTGTATAAATATTTCTAAAGTAATATTCCAGCCGATTCTATAAGTTTCCAGGGGCGTGTTCTGTTAAGTTCTGGACCATTCTTGAAAATTAATAAAATTCCACTAAATTTCTCATTAAATCCAGAATGTTTACTTAACATCAATAGTATTCTACAACATACCAATTTTTTAAAATATGATTTCCATTTGACTTTATATATTCTACATTTATTCTCTGAAATTAATAATAAATACCCTAGCATTATTTTCCAAATTGGCAAATAAAAAAATATAAGGCACTAATTACAAAAACAAAGTTTTTGGATCAAAATACACTTTTTTGCTCTAATCTAGTTACGAACTAGTTGGAAATAACACTTTTAACCCAGGAACAAGAAAAAAGAGAAATTTTGGTTCATAGTGTAATAAATAATTTGTGAGAAGGAAAATCAACGTACTGTAAACCCTAAATTTTTTTACATGAATTTAAATTGAATTTCTACTGTAAAATAACTGCTTTTAAGAGAAAATCAAAGCTAATTTAATTAACAATAAGTAATTTTTATCACTTAAACATATGGCGTTTCCTTATATTACACAGTTTTCATTAATTTACCTTCCAGTTAATGTGCTGTTGTGTTCACTGACCTAAATCTTGGTGTACACCAAACATGTAAGTAAGTACATTAAGCAACGCAAGATAAGGTTCATTTAATTAATGGCATTATTATAACTACGTCTCTTACACACATTTTTTGCCCCGGTCATCAGCTCAACAACTCCTCTCTCTTACCAGTTGAGCCAAAGGCACACATATATAAAAGGAAGACTTTACCAAATTGCTCAAACACTCGCCTCAGACTTGATTGAACTCATTATTTTGCCATTTAGCTCGCTCTAACAGCGAGGAAACGCCTCTGTTATGGAATGGCCAGACTCTTTCTCTCTCTATATATATATACGTAGGTACTTTGTGGCTTGGGGCCGAAGTTGGTTGAAGACCATTAGTAAAAGGGGAAATTGTTATGAGTGAAGTGGGGATGGTTTATTATTAACTTTGCGGGGTCCTTTTAAACAAATATTTCATAGTGCAAGTTGGCCAAAGATTAACAGGTAGCTAGTACGCGCTGCGATTGCAAAAGAAAGTCAATGAAGTAGAATATATATTTACTAACAACAAAATGCTATTTATATTTACACAAAATATTGGCTTTAAAGCGAATGGTCGCCCAGATGGGGTTAAAGGTCCATACGAGATACAGGTAGGTTAATTAAGGGATTAAAATGGTCTGATTCAGTTTGGTGATTTAAAGGGGGATTTTACACTGGGCCTTTTCACACAAATAATGGAGCAATGTGGTAAGCCAGATTGAAGATCAATCTGCAGGCTGCAAAGGTTAAGATTACCTTAGGTTCTCGTTGCCGAAAAGGGGCCAGTTGGGGTACAATGAATGCGATGGAAGATGTCGGTTACCTCTTACTTCAGACGAGGGAGCACTTGTTGGGCATTCGGAGTCGGGAATTCTTGTCAAGTACTTGCCGATTGAGTAGGTCTGAGTTCACAGATAGATTTAGCCTTCAACTCGAATCGAAATCACCCCTGGAAGAGGGGAGAAGCGTCCTTCAGCTCGTTTGCCGGAGTAGATGGAAGTCTAAGAGTGCTGCTCTCTAAACTCAGTCGAAGCGTTATATAGGCGCACGATGAGGTGTCTCCAGGCGCGCGCGCGAATTTGGGGAAAAGTCGGCGACTCCTTCGGGGGAAGGGGGAATCGTGATAACCTTGGTTGGAATGTACAACGGATTTCAATCTTTGAGCGGAAAGCCAGAATGCTAGCGGAGATGTGACCATGGGCTACGATGACATCGGTCCCAAGGCAAATACAGCTGGGGCGTGTGATAACGGCTTTGGCCGGCTCCTTGCCCAGGTTTAGCCATGCTTTCACAGCTCCATGCGGTGATCTCAGGATCCACGTGGGTACAGAAGGGTACGTGGTCGCCATTTGACCTCATTCTGCTACAGCCTTCTCCCTCACTTAGCGCCGCTGTTCAATTCTTCTTTACAATGTCTCAATCGAAACCTGTTTCACATAACCGTAAATAAAGTTTCAATATTACCCTTGTATAGACCTCGATATAAAGTTGAGCTCTTATCCCTCAACGCTCATTCCTGCGATTTAATCTTTCAGATATCAGACAACGTCTCATTTACGTTTCTGTTATCGGTCTTGTCGATCTCCACGCATTTGTGCAACGAGCAAGAAAGTACTTGCATTAAATATTCAAAATGTAGTCACTCTTAATTACAACGTAAAACCTTTTAGGTTGTTATTTTCATTCTATCGCAATTGGTAATCAACCCACAGTGAAAAATAATTATCAACCATTATTACAGAAAACAAATTATTCTTATAATAAATTCATCAAAACGAGAATTATTTTATCCATTGGCACGATTAAATCTTGAAGATATCTTAATCCGATTTTCCCCGATCTTCTGAATTTAATGAAGATAGCCATCTAAATGCATTAGAAGCTATTTCTTTTATTTAAACTAGAAACATGATTTAGCTTAACAGGTTTACAACATGATAGTCACTAAAGGGCTAGCTATTTCTTTTATTTAAACTAGAAACATGATTTAGCTTAACAGGTTTACAACATGATAGGCACTAGGGGCTAGCTATTTCTTTTATTTAAACTAGAAACATGATTTAGCTTAACAGGTTTACAACATGATAGGCACTAGGGGCTAGCTATTTCTTTTTTTTAAACTAGAAACATGATTTAGCTTAACAGGTTTACAACATGATAGGCACTAGAAGCTAGTATCATAAGAAAAACTGGGGAGAAAATGCCTGAGTTTTAAATATAATCAAAGCATGGCATATATGTATAAGAAAGGATGACAAATATAAGAAAAAATTTCAAGTTGCATATTGACAATCGCAAAATGTGTCAGGCAGTCGATAAATTGAATATTTATATAAAAATATTACGTGGGGAGGTAAAACTGCACTACCTTTCAGACTATACGCAAAATCAGGTTTCGGATATAGATGACAACCTATTCAAAGGATATCCATAAAAAATAGCTAGGTAAGAGTTCATAGAATACTGAAGGATATCAAAGAAATTCAGATCAATTTATTTGATTCCTGGAACGTTATGTGACTATTGTAGGGGAATCGTCACCCCCCCCCCCCTGTTCACTCGTGGTGCAGTCACAAGGCGGTTACCGCAAAGACATCCGGCCGAAGGCATCGGCGGGTCAGGCGCATGACCGCAGCGTCGCACCACACGGCGCATGAAAGACCCTAAAGGTCAAAATGCTAGATCTCCACCAGGAGAGTGCGATTCAATTTCACGTCAAATAAGAAATTAAAGACGTGTTACTCGTAAGCTCGAAGGCCAACGAGGAGCCAAAGTAAGACTCGGTGGGAAAAACCGTTGGGTATAAAAACTCTCCTGGGTCCGTCCTCAAGCCCCTCCCCCTCTTACCACTCCCCCAGTGGGGTGACAAGGTATAAATGAGGAACACTGAGGAAAATCGAGGTAGTATACGTCAGACTCCAGGTGACGAAGTCCTCGATTAAAACCAAGCTACCTAGACTGGATTGGTAGTGTACTTGGCTCGCCAGACCGAGAAGTACCCTGCAAGGGGGGCAAGGCTACCTACCTTAAGGGGCTAAGAAGCAGCTCATCCTCGAGCTAGTCCCTGGTTATCAAACCGAAAGCTAAGTTAACTTTGTTAAGTTCAACTTACTCTCGCCAGAGAGACTCCTCATATCCTGGTGCACCTTAAACACCAGGGGTATTCCTCGTCCTTGAGGAATTAAGAAAAGAAGAAGGAAAAGGCTCCCCCTCGAGCCAGTTACTCGGTGGCCACACCGAACACATAAGATAACTTGGTTGAGGAACCAAGTTCAACTTATCCTCGTCAGAGAGACTCCTCATATCCTGGTGCATCTTAAACACCAGGGGTATTCCTCGTCCTTGAGAAATTAAAGAAAGAAGGAAAAGGTTCCTCCTCGAGCCCGTTACTCGGTGGCCACACCGAACTCATAAATTAACCTGGTTGAGGAACCAAGTTCAACTTGTTCTCGTCAGAGAAATCCCCCTCCGTTATACTCGCACTTGAAGAAGACTGGAACTAAGAAGAAGCTCATCCTCGAGCTAGTTCCTGGTTACCAAACCGAACTTGAAGGAACTTATTCTCGCCAGAGAAACCCCTTTCCGTTATCCTCGCTCTTGAAGAAGACCCTCCCCGAGTTCAGTCCTCGTCCATGAGGAATTAAGTAACGAAGGAGAAAAGCTCCCCCTTGAGCTCGTTACTCGGTGGTCACACCGCACTCCAAGTTAACTTGATTTAAGAACCAAGTTCGACTCCCTCCAGAGAGACCACGACTAACTTGGTGCCGCATCAAGCACCGTAACTGTTCCGGTCCTTGAAGACCCCCCCCCCCTTGGAATACCGTGTCGACCCCCCAGCTGCTACCCTCGCCAAAACGACCTTGTGATCTCGCCCATCTACATCTGGACAGACGGTACGCGTCGTGAGTCAATAACATTTCTGTGGCCTTTAAATTTCAGTAGAGTCCGTAAGCCTAAATCTTATATTATTGTTGTGTGTAGAGAAATTAACCAATTTTTGAGGGTCAAACTAATTTAATTAATTCTTGTTTATAATAATATTTAGAGTGTTGCTGTAGTTTATGTTTAGATGTTGTGTATTCAATGGTTAAAGGTAAAATATAAGTTTATTTTGGGATTATTGTGCGTTTCTCTTATATCCTTACGTGTTTCGGAACGGCTCTGTTCGTCAAGATATTCAGATATCAATATATTAGCACTCTTAGCACTCTGCGAACAAAAAGGGGGGGCATTCTACGACATATTATAAAAGATGTGTCAGGTTTGTAGGTTGTTACTAGAAAGAACCCAGCAGTGTCTAATTAAGAAAGAGCCAACACGTAAGGGAATATCAGATCAGGAATAAGAGAATAATTGACGAGAGTAAAATTGGTAGAGTTAGGGGTGGTAACAATCTGAAAGTAATTGGTAGGCCAAGTGGTAAATTTGTTATCGGGAGTGGTATTTCAATTAACATAGTAGTGGGATTAAGGGTAAGTTTTGCTGAGCGCTACCTGGTGAGTGGTGGCATAATTACCTGAGAATACAGAAAGGAAAAATCAACGGACCAACACAAAATGGATCCGGTCAAAAGATTTTACCAACAAGCCCAAAGTCTGGGACTTGAAGGCAAAGAGATGCATGACTACGTCATGGCAGAACTCAGAATAGATTGCGAAGAGGAAAAAAGAGTTTTGGATAGAGAAGAAGAACAAGAATTAATAAAGTTGGATAGAGAAACAGAGGACATATTAAGAGAGGAAAAAAGAGAATGTGAATTAATGAAAATACGGATGATCCGAAAAAGTGAAGAATCCCGAATACAGCGGAAAATAGAAATAGAGGAAAGAAGATTCTCAAGAGGAAGTAAGACAAACGAAAGAATATGACAGTTGAAAAGAGAAGCAAAAGAATTCAGAATAAGGATAGAAAGGGAAGATGAGGAAAGATGACTAAAGATAAAGCTGGAAGATGAAGAAAGAAGAACTCGACGGGAAAACGAAATAGCGAAAGCAGAAAAAGAAGCCGAGGAAAGGAGAATGAAGAGGGAAAAAGAGTCGAAAGAGAGGAGAATAAAGATTAAAAAAGAAGTCGATGAAAGAAGAATACAGAGGGAAAAAGAACTTGCTCAAGCTGAAAGAGAAGAGAGAGAAGAAAAGGAAAGATTGCTCGCACTCGAAAGAGCACCTATCGAGAATCTGATAGAGGTCGAGGAAGCTGGAGCTCAGCCTAGACCTAAGAAAGGACCATCGAGGGAAACCCAGCCAAATGGGGTAACGATGGAAGAAATAGAAAGTAGGGATGAGGTACCAGCAGGAGTACCTAAAGGGTAACCTACGAGGAGAACCCAGCCAAATGGGGTTATCAGGGAAGAAGAAGAAGGTAGGGTAGAGGTAAGAGCGGGTGTACCTGAGGAACTACCTGTGAAGAGAATCAAGTCAAATGAGTTGACAAGGAAGGAGGAAAGAGGTGCTATTGCGATACACCCAGGTAAGACTAGTCAAATGGTAGACGCAGATGAGTATCCCCTACCCCTAGTAGTCTCCTCCCCAAACGGAACGTCCACGGAGTTGCCGCTAAGACGCCAAGTCGTAGTGAGCGCCACGCCCATTAACGACCTCGCAGGGAAAAGTTTTGTCGATCCCCAAAGATCGAACCCAGACACGATCTTCCCAAGTACCTGGTTAAAGGAGAGCTATGGGACCCACTCTTTCATCAATTATGCCCCGCTGCAACAGGCCGCTCTAGCCATAATGTACAGTTTAAAGGTAGTCAAGTACCATCAGAAGGGTAATTCGAGTAGGTTGAAATACCGCTACCATTTAGTAACATACTGGGGTAGACTCAATAACCCGAACGGCCGACTCAGGCGCGGTAAAGTATTCGTATTAGAGCACCAGTTTAGTATTAGCTACATCAAAGGAGCCGATGAAGTACAGCTGCTCTATAGGCGGAGACGAAATACCATTTAGGGTTATTTCAGTACCTAATGAGCGTGAAACCATGTTTTCATTTGTTGTTCGTGTTAATATTTATCGGTTGGATTTAAGTTCGCAAAAACTTAGAAATGCAAGGAAGTAGCTTGTTTTTTTGTTTTTTTTGTGGGTAATCGATAAATTAAGGTTTTGTAATTTTCATGTAAAATTGTATTGCGAGTAGGTCTAGTTCGACACATTGCCTGTGTAAACGCGCGCGAGGGCGCTTATGTGTAAGGAAACTTAATGTAAGAGAGGGCTCTAAGAAATACAACTTTGCTAATCTCAAATAGGTTGAGTAAGTTGTTTTGAGTTCCCGGGAGTCCCCCCACCCCCCATTAAGTTCTTCGATGAAAGGTGTGTAGGGGAATCGTCCCCCCCCCCGTTCACTCGTGGTGCAGTCACAAGGCGGTTACCGCAAAGACATCCTGCCAAAGGCATCGGAGGGTCAGTCGCATGACCGCAGCGTCGCACCACACGGCGCATGAAAGACCCTAAAGGTCAAAATGCTAGATCTCCCCCAGGAGAGTGCGATTCAATTTCACGTCAAATAAGAAATTGGAGACGTGTTTCTCCCAAGCTCAAGGGCTAACGAGGAGCCGATGTAAGACTCGGTGGGAAAAACCGTTGGGTATAAGAACTCTCTTGGGGTCGTCCTCAAGCCCCTCCCCCCTTATCACTCCCCCAGTGGGGTGACAAGGTATGAATGAGGAACACTGAGGTGAATCGAAGGAGTATACGTCAGACTCCAGGTGACGAAGTCCTCGATTAAAACTGAGCTACCTAGACTAGATTGGTAGTGTACTTAGCTCGCCAGACTAAGAAGTACCCTGCAAGAGAGGCAGGGCTACCTACCTTAAGGGGCGAAGAAGCAGCTCATCCTCGAGCTAGTCCCTGGTTATCAAACCGAACGCTAAGTTTACTTTGTTAAATTCAACTTACTCTCGCCAGAGAGACTCCTCATATCCTGGTGCACCTTAAACACCAGGGGTATTCCTCGTCCTTGAGGAATTAAGAAAAGAAGAAGGAAAAGGCTCCCCCTCGAGCCAGTTACTCGGTGGCCACACCGAACACATAAGATAACTTGGTTGAGGAACCAAGTTCAACTTATCCTCGTCAGAGAGACTCCTCATATCCTGGTGCATCTTAAACACCAGGGGTATTCCTCGTCCTTGAGAAATTAAAGAAAGAAGGAAAAGGCTCCCCCTCGAGCCCGTTACTCGGTGGCCACACCGAACTCATAAATTAACTTGGTTGAGGAACCAAGTTTAACTTGTTCTCGTCAGAGAAATCCCCCTCCGTTATACTTCTCCTTGAAGAAGACTGGAACTAAGAAGAAGCTCATCCTCGAGCTAGTTCCTGGTTACCAAACCGAACTTTAAGTAACTTATTCTCGCCAGAGAAACCCCCCTCCGTTATCCTCGCCCTTGAAGAAGACCCTCCCCGAGTTCAGTCCTCGTCCATGAGGAATTAAGTAACGAAGGAGAAAAGCTCCCCCTCAAGCTCGTTACTCGGTGGTCACACGGCACTCCAAGTTAACTTGATTTAAGAACCAAGTTCGACTCCCTCTCGCCAGAGAGACCACGACTACCTTGGTGCCGCATCAAGCACCGTAACTGTTCTCGTCCGTGAATACCCCCCCCCCCCACTGGAATACCGTGTCGATCTCCCAGCTGCTACCCTCGCCAAAACGACCTTGTGATCTCGACCATCTACATCTGGCCAGACGGCACGTGTCGTGAGTCAATAACATTTCTGAGGCCTTTAAATTCCAGTAGAGTCCGTAAGCCTAAATATTATATTATTGATGTGTGTAGAGAAATTAACCAATTTTTGAGGGTCAAACTAATTTAATTAATTCTTGTTTATAATAATATTCAGAGTGTTGCTGTAGTTTATGTTTAGATGTTGTGTATTCAATGGTTAAAGTTAAAATATAAGTTTATTTTGGGATTATTGTGCGTTTCTCTTATATCCTTACGTGTTTCGGAATGGCTCTGTTCGTTAAGATATTCAGATATCAATATATTAGCACTTTTAGAACAAAAAGGGGGGTCATTCTACAACAACCATAAAGGATTTATATAATTATTCGTTGTACCAAATTAATATTAATATTAGCCATTACAGATGAGACACTTTTTTTCGTAGATTAAAAGGGAACCGGATAAAAAAAATCAATATTAAAATAGAATCGAAAACTGATAGTACATAAAATGAATGGAATGACCTGAAAAATAGTATATCCATCATGAAACGATCGAAATTTGCCAGCGATCCTTCGATGATAAGATCAGTTAAGATGAGATATCATGTAGAGTAGTCGAAATTTACGCCCATTTCTGTAAATCTTCCAGTTGTGGATGTTTAAGGGTTCATCGATCAGGTTAAAATTGAGTACAGGCCTTATCTGGTGCATTCAATAAAGCTTCAACTCTGCTGAATAGAATGGAGTATTGTCATAGATTCGCATTTTTCTTCCTATATCGCTTGAAGAGGTTTGTCTTTAATAAGGGTAGCCACAAAAGAGGGCGTAAAAAGTTCTTAGAAGTATTTGAATAAATATTTAAATAATAATTTTAAAACTTATTTGAGAATCGCGAAGGAATCTGCTTCTGACATCTTAAAGGAAATTAATAAGGATTTTCTTTATCTCTCTTGACGTTATTGGTTTCCGTTAAGTTATTTCATTTCATTATAATTTTTAAAAATCTAGTATTGTTTATGGATCGCTTCGTTTTGATAAGGTAAGAATGTTTGTAGCGACTCTTTCCGATTTTGGTAAGATAGGCAACTTCCGCCTTTCTTTTAGAGGGCTGTAATTTATACTAATTTTTAGTTTCATACATAACAAAAAATCCTGAGCTCACCTTATTTACCTGATCATAACCTCTTTTTATATTAACAGTAATTTTATTACTTAGTTGTGTATACAGTCGTTGTTTAAAAGAAAAGCGTTGTAGATATCTGAACGAACGATAACAGGTAGAAGTCTTGTAATGTACATTACAATTGAGGAAGAAACAAACCAACTTCCATCGTTAATTTTATAGATTTTAAGAAGGGAAACTAAGAAATATCTTAAAATTTAGTATTTAGGATGCTATTCAAAACTGTGATATGATAGTTTAGTAGGGACAGAATGTCCCATTAATTAATAAATTTAACCCAAATCGCAACAAATAGAGTAGAGTTTTACAATGTTAGACATTTACACACCACAGTATTAGGAAGGAGTGGGTTAAGGTTTATAAATACCAGGAACTACTTCCTTATTCGTTTCAAGCAGATTGAAAACAAGGAACGCAGGAATATTCTACATTTTCACTATTATATATAAACTGATGAGTAATGTAGAGTTAGGTGAAGGGGAAAGAAGATAAAACAACCATTGTCATTTGCACTCCAATGATATCCTGACATGTCATCTATAGACTATTGTATATGGAGTTTCTAAAAGAAAGACTATTTCGAGCTGCACCATCTAATATCGCAAAATTGAATAATGAGTTTCTCAACTCATTGCAGCCATCAATGTCAATATTTTGCAAAATGCCAAAATAATCCTTAGGGTAAACGAAAATCTTGTCAATTAATTATTCCGAGTAGCCGGAAAAGAAAACGACAATATTTTCAATTTTATCAGCTACCTTATTAACATTCGAACTGAGCACCACCGGACTCTATGCACTTTCAATACGATTAGCAAATTTTGATGGCATTCTGAAAAATATTGACATTGATGGCTGCAATGATTTCATAAACTCGTTCTTCCATTTTTGCGATATTTGATGGTGCAGCTCAAAATAGTCTTTCTTTTAGACAACTCAAGAGAAAGTTGTCTAAAGGTAACATGTTAGGTAACCCGGCCGGCCAGGCGTCATTTATCCTATGCAACATTATTCGTTCAGAAAATAGAACCTTCAACCATGCCATTGTGGCACATACAGTTATAGGCTGTAGTGCCATCTTGCTGAAACCATTCGTCAGGATATGTGCTATTGGCAAAAATGCTTTTGATCATGACTGAGCTTATCCTGTTTCATGGTTCCCAAAGAAATTGGGAAGATAAATCTTATTTTGACTTAATCCACACGTTAATGTTATCTTTGGAGAGTGCAAAGGATTTTGAATATGAATATTTGGCTTAGTTAGTAACCACTTCCAATAATTATGTTTATTTGGCATGCGTTCCAAGTAAACGTGACATTTATCACTGAAAACTATGTTATTCAATACTAATAGTTTATCATCTCACAGTTCTTTAACCCAGCATTGAGATTTCTTGATGACATTGAACTTTGTATGGCTTTAAACAAAGATCTTTTTTGAGAATAGTTCGCACAGTTTCTTATTCAAATGTGTCTTAGCAGCCAATTTTCTCGCTGACTTTGTTCATCACTTAACATTATTTATCGGGATTGTTTTCTTGTCTAATTGATTACCATATCTTGTTTGAAAATGACGAATGGATTTGATTATGGAGCCATATCGAATCATTAATTCCATGACAAACCTGCACCTTTCAAGAGTTAAGTGTGCCATATTTGAGAAATTAAAACAGAACTGTTTAATACCTTCATAGATAGGCTATATGGTTAATTGAAGTTAACTGATATATAAAGAAAGAATAACAACGACACCCACCTCAGTAAAATAATGTAATAGGCTGCTTGTCGAAGAAATCTTCCTTTCGCTAGAATACCTTCAATGTTTTCGAACTACGCAACGTAATCTTCCGTTCTTCTTCCTTCTGCCAGCCGGCTCCGTCTTCACCTCCGCTTTTTGTATCGGTGCTCTCCACATAGATTAAATGAAAACACCGTGTCAAAGAGGTAAGAAGCCAGATAGGAAAAAAGAGAGGTGGGTGTCCGTAATACTTCATAGTGAAAAATATTCCAAAGCTATCCTAGCCTGGGATATACTATCCACTGCCAGCGTAGGCAACCTTAGTTAGCTAATAAAATTTCACTTATTGTTCTTTACAACTGATACTTATTTCTAACTTGAATCTTTAATATATATATATATATATATATATATATATATATATATATATATATATATATATATATATATATATATATATATATATATATATATAAGAGTAACAAACGAATTGATGGACGCAAACTTCAAGCGTGGAGGTTGATAGGCAACCGCCACGGTCAGGTTTTCCACCATGGTTGGTAGTTCAACAGACACAAATGACTCATCTAGGTTTGGAGGTGTTCTGTATGTAATGTTGTTTAGCCGCCAAAATGGTGGTGAACACCCATTAATGAGGAGGGCGCACTCTCTTCAGTTTTTGGCCTTTTTTTCTGCTTATTTTAGGGACTCACTAGTGTGTATATGTTTCTGTTACTTTTTTAAGAAATTATTTGTTTTTACTTTTTAAGAGAAGAGCCCTCCGCCCTCGCTAAACCGCCACCTGGATGAAAAGGGAATTTGCCTTTGGGGTGAATGATGAAAATGAATGATATGATCCTAGGGTGTTTTAATCGCAACCGCATCCAAACATACCAGGGAGACGGTTGTATGTCCCTCTATGATCATGGAAGGGGTCACGGCTGGAATTGTTTCTGACATGGTTATGGACTGTGGGCTACACTTCAAACCAGCTTTCTCCAATACCTCTAATTATGGCTGTACTATTGCCTGGCATAGTTGGGACGAAACATGAATGGCAATCCACTCTCACATCCGACGGCAGTTCACGCAGGGGAGTGGGGCCAGAGACTTAAGCAGTCATCTGCTTAAGTAGGGTCGCTAAAAGGAAAAATGAAATTATTATGATGGTGAATGGTGTAATGAGTATATATCTCTTTCGTAATAGTGGTTCCTAGGTAGAAACCAATTTTCGGATGCGTCTTTTGGATTTACCCTAAACTTTCCTTCCTTTGACGGATTTTGAGGTCTTTGTCGAAGTGAATATACCAAGAATTATACGCAATCACGAATGAAGAAACCAGAGAAGGAAAACAGTATATATAAGGTAAGCCACATCCAAGATTGTTTCCTGTATTATTTCATTTTGTTTAGCTTGTCGTTTGCCCCAGATACACTTGAGTCTTTTCCAGATTGTTTCCTGCGGTTTCATTTTGTTTTGGATGTGGCTTACCTTATAAAGGGTCTTTCAATAAAGTCGCTCGATTTTTAGAAGCAAATAAAACAAGTTGTGTGTGATATATGCACTCAATTTATTTTAAATTTGAAAATACATTTTATGGCATTAAGTGTGGAATATGCCATCGTTCAAATGTCCTTGCGGCTTCGCTTAGTGGAACGTATTCGGGAGGCCCAATTTTCGATGACTTTGTCGCATAAATTTGGCAGAATTTGCTGGATAGTTTTCGTTATGTTAACTTTGAGGACATCAACTGTTTGCGAATCATTCGCATAGAACTGCGATTTAAGGTAGCCTCAAAGAAAGTAGTCTAATGGCGTTAAATCGTATGATCTCGGTGGCCAATTTACGTCGCCGCCGCGCGAGATGAGCCTACCCTGAAATCGCTGGTACAAAATGTCTATCGTGGCGTGCGCAGTGTGGCACGTAGCGCCGTCCTGTTGGAATCACATGTCGTCAGTATCCATATCAGGCATATACTGTAGTTGAGGTCACAAGAAGTTGCTTCTCATCGATCTGTAGGTCTCGCCGTTGACGGTTATGGCCATCCCATCTTCGTTCTCAAAAAAATACGGACCAATGATTCCGTTAGACGAAAATCCGCACCAAACAGTGAATTTGTCGGGATGCAATTCGTGCTGGTGTATCTCATGTGGATTTTTTATGGTCCGAAATCCGACAATTTTGCTTGTTCAAAAATCTATTCATCCAAAATGAGCCTCGTCGCTGAAGATGATTTTTTAGGGGGAAATTTGGGGCAACTTTCAACTGCTCTAGAGCCCAATCAGCGAACACACGGCGTTGTCTATGGTCGTTTACCTTAAGTTTCTGGCTAAGTCAGATTTTGTACGGGTGCAGACCCAAGTCCCTACGCATAATTCGCCAAACTGAAGTCGCAGAAATGCCAAGTTCTTGTGAACGACGAGAAATTGACTGCCTCGGATTTTCCCGTACACTCTCATTTACGGCAGCGATGTTTTCAGCAGACCTTGCATTTCGGCGACGTACGGGCGTTGGCTGAATGTTGATCGACCCTTTTGCCTCCAATTTGGCCACCAAGTGTCGAACAGTGAACTCGGCAGGACGATTGTGGCGAGGATAAAAACTACGTAATGCGCGAAACGTTTGTCGAACGGAGCACTGATTTTGATAATAATATTTGATGATTTTCACAAGCTGTTCAACGCTATAACCTTCCATTGTGACTTGCCAAGTACTACTGAACAGTACACAGTGAGGTTGCCAGATATTGCTTTAACAACATGGCCACTATTGCCTGACAAACCTTGAACGTCCTTGTTGAAAGACCCTTTATATACAGTGTTCCTTGCCTAGTTTCTTCATTATTAGTTCAAAATGGCTTTTTGTAACTCTGCGAAACTATTCCGAGAGTTATAAATAAAATCTCGATTTAAATATTGTGATTTACCATTATCTAAAGGTTGCCCTTAAACATCTCAACTCAAACACAAATTATTAAATCACAAAATCAATAAATCTTCTTATTCAGAAAAGTTAACTGGTTTATTTAGTGTCACAAACACATATGAAAAATCAACTTCAAACCCGTTAACTTGAAAAACGAGTTCTTTTAACAAATCCTTATCACTTAATCTAAAAAGTACATATCCATCCTGATCTCCTTCATAGGTTTAAACCAATTAACCCATCCATCCAAAGGATATATGGATTGCCAAATACCCACAAACCTGGAACCCCCCCCCCCCACCTTCCCTATTAAATCTAGCATTGGCCCACACGCCTGCACTCTCTCCAAATGGTTGGCGTCTTTCCTCTCTGACGCAGTTGGGTTAACGTCCCCTTCCCATATACTTCATTCTTTTGATTTTATCGAAGAATTTCAGAAAATCAATATAAAAAGTAGTTACCTCGTCAGTTTTGAGTTTGATAGCCTTTTTACCACTGTCCCGATTGATGAAGCTCTTCCAGTGTTAGCGAACATATTAGATAACCCCAAATTAAACCTCCCATTACCAAAAATAAAAATTCTTAAACTTGTTAAACTTTGTGTTACCGACAATGTGCTCAACGGCGAATTAGGTATTTTCCCACAAAAATATGGCCTTAGTAAGGGAAACCCGTCATCCCCCATTCTTTGCAACTTGTTCATCGAACACTTCGAAACCTTTACCCTCACCAGTATCAAACCCCCAAACTTGGTATGGTATAGATACGTAGATGGCATGGCCATTATCTGAACTAGATCCCTTTGATAATTTTTTGACAAAGTTGAATAACCTCCACCCTACCATAGAATTTAAGGTTAAATGGGAAAAGGACAATTATCTTCCTTTCCTTGACGGTAAAGTCGTATGAATTAATAAAAAATTGTCTTTTACTGTATATTGCAAACCCACCAATTCTAATTCCTATATATATTTTTTTTAGCTGTTATAATAGCTCTCCCAATTTGTGACCTGTCTTTCTTACAAGATGAGCTCACCTTTATTACACGCTTGTTGATTGAATTAAAATACTCCCTCTACCATATAGATGAAAGCCTATCTAAAGCTAGGGCAATATTCTACCTTTCTCTAAAGAAAAATCGTATATGAAAAAAGAATTGCTTAGCTCTTCCATATTCCCCATTGCTCAAAGGATTAAACCCCATAGTATCTCCGAACTTAACCACCTTCAAATATCCCTCAACTATTAAAAAATCATTTCGGTCCACTAAACCTGAATCGCCTAATATAGATACAGGCATTTACTTGATCCCATGTATAACTCCAAATTGCCCCTCCTTTTATGTGGGAGAGACCGGGAGGTCATTAAATAAACGTATTTATGAACATAAGGGGGTTATTCGTAGAGCAAGCGATGCTTCTAATATTTTCACCTATGTGAAAAACTGAAAAACACCAAAATAATTTACCAATGTAACGATTTTAATAAAAGAAAAATGATCGAATCTAGATTAATCAAAGAAATCCCAAACTTTAATCTGTCAGAAGGCCAACACAAATGTAGCCGCTATGTATCAGACCTTATTTAAAAAAAATATTGTTAATCAGCAAAAACTAACGTTTCCTGATTAATGCAGTTGCCGGTTTCTGTATATTTTAGTATTTCTGTTTTCTTAGTCAATTTCCTGTGGTGGTTGTTATTATCCGCAGAACTTGCATTTTCTCTTTCTCTCTCTCTCTCTCTCTCTCTCTCTCTCTCTCTATATATATATATATATATATATATATATATATATATATATATATATATACATAATATATACATGTTTTGTTAAAGAAAAGGTTGTATTTCAACTTTACCAATTTTATTTTAACACGCTCTAACTGACGGATGCACTTTTTTTATAGGAGGCTGAAGATTGAAAATCAACTGAGGAAGGTCCATTTTATTTGGTTTTATTTAAAATATTCGGATTTGGGGGGGGGGGGGGTTACAAATCTTGGCCCTGAGCTTTAGCCTTCTTTAGGCATCTTCAGACAGATGCCTTGCTTATTTTTGAGAGGGCATTGATGGAAAATTTTTAATCTCGTTGCCTCCTTTATTGGTGAGGTAATTGTTTGGTGAGCAACAAAGGATGAATTTCGTCTTCTTTCTTTGATGTCTTTTATAGGTCGGAGTCAAAGTACGGTTCACTTTTATTTAGCAGAAAAGGTGCAATATTCGCTCCGAGCTTGTGCTCTGTGTATTAAATTTCGGGCCCATCTCTTTAATGAGAAAAGCCTCCAGAAACTTCAGGCGGCGGAGATCTGAGTTTTTTTTTAGGATGGTATTATTTTCAACAAGGATCTTTCTTGTAATTTGATCATTGTGTTGCTCATTGTAGTGTGCTTTGATTCCTTCTTCTTGCAAGTGCATTGTTAGGGGTCAGCTGCAGGCGGTGATAGTCATAGCTATATATTGGTTGTTGTATAAGGCTTGCAGGCTTCATTGGACCATTCAAATTTGTATACCGCATTTGTAACCTTTAGGATGGATTCTTTTTCACGGAAGTTGTTTTTCATTAGTAGGTTGCTGACTTTTTTATTTTTATAATATATTCGCATATTGTTTCTTTTTATGATGTTTTCTTGAATTCGTTTGTCTGTTTTGTAGGCATCGGTCATATCATGAAGATATCAGCAAATACAGGGCCGAAATAATTGCACATGACGGCCCCATCTATTTGATAATACTCGTAGGTTTCGTAGTTAAACGTGAAGTACTTATTTTTAATTACAAATTTTATTTTTTCTTTTTTTAGTCAACGAGTAAATCGATTCATATAAGAAGTTGGTTGGGGAAAGGAACGTCTCACCATGAATTGATGGTTTGGTCTTGTGGGATATTGGTAAATAAGGTGAAGAAAAATAAAAACTACCCAATTGAGCACCGCAGTGATTTTGCACATTTATTATTTTTTTTAGCAAAAGAAAAAGTATTATGAATTTTAAAATGGTTTGAGAAAAAGGAACTAGTAGAGGAACCAAGTATTTTGCTAGATAATAAGAAGGGAAGTAGTATATATGATGCTTAAATATCGGGCCGTCTTGTGCAGTGATTTTGGCCCTGCATTTTCTAATATCTTCATGTACAGGTTTGAAGAACAGTTATTTACCCAAGAACTGGAAATCATTAGACCCTCAATCTAACTTCGCTTTGTTAATGACACATTTTTTCCTTTTCAATTCCAATGACTCATTTCATAGACTTCCTATTACGCAAACCACATACATTCTAATATTAAATTTAGCTGTGTAAAGGAGATCATTGGTTCTCTTTCCATTTTGAATATTCACATCTCCCATTATTTAACAGGATTTGAAACCAACGTATTTCACAAGCCAACCTTTACTAGTCAGTGCCTCAACTTTTTCAGCCTTTGCAAGTTCTCGTATTAAGTCATTGTCTTAAGAACACTAGTAATTCGTGCATACAACACTTGTTTGTCTTCCACCAGGTTTCATAAAGAGGTTGAATTTTCCTGTAGATACGAGTAGTTCAAAAGATAGGTTTTCCGGTTTCTCTGTTAGAGTGAACTACAGCAAATACCTGACTGTTTGTAAAGATATGTGTTACGTAGTTATTCGAGATATGAGTCATTTAAATCACGCCAAAATTCAGTAGAAATTACAATTTTTTTCAGGAAGTTCTTTTTCCATACTAATTTTAAGATAATTTATAGAAATAAATACTATTTAGGAAAATATTTCAATTCTAAGAATAGAAATTTGTCTAGATGCCTTGTGCTCCGTCGTATACAAATTTACTTGCCCCAGTTGTAATTTCGAGAAATATATTCGCACTATGGTACTCTAACTGAAGGCAAGGTTTTTCCCCCATATGGGAATTAGCTACAGGAGTGGGAAAGTTCTTTCTAAGAAAGAGTTTTCGCCTGTTCTACTCTATTCTATTCAATGGAAAACCTTAGACCATTTTAAAAATTTAAAACCATTCCCATTCCTGTCTTATTGAGAATTAAATAATTGATGTGCATAAATTATTTTTCCCCATCTATAAATTGAGATTCCTTTTCCCATCTACAACTTTTTATTCTTATCCCACTAGTGTTACATTCATAACTGATTAGACAAGGTTAATGCTTTCTGAATGTGTGTGGTGGGTCAGTTTAGATTTCTTGACCTCCGCTTGCTTTTTTTGACTCGGAAGGGAACGTGGCAATGCCGAAGGACACTGCAAGTATCCTTGCCCTTAATAATTCACTTTAAACGTGGGTTGCAATAAATTGAGTAAGAGTGACTATTTTTTCCTTGGCCGAATTGAATTAAATAACTAGGAAGTTCTGGATATTAAACTGGATGAAACAACATAATCTTCACTACTGTACAAACAAAAATAAAATAATGAATACAATATATAAACATCAAAGGAGTGCTTTTATCAAACAGAAAATTCACCTGGTAGCCGCGGGACGACTCAGTTCGTTTGAAGAGAGAGGTGCTTCTGGATGCAACGGCGATTGAGCAGGCGTGGCACTTGTATTGTGTACCCGGTGGGGATGGCCGCCTCTAAATTGAGAATACTGAAAGAAATTAGTTCTTACATGTCCCTCTACTACACAGGAGTAACAGACGATAGTTATCCTGGGGAACAACGCAGCAGGGGATTAGAGGAGAAGGGTTTGATCTCACGTTTGTCTGGCAGGGAGAAGGGTTTAACCCTTATACGGACCAGTCATCTTGATGAAATTATCCCTGTGGTGAGGAACGAATTTGGCCTTATGAGCCTCTGAATTGGGCGAGTGCGACTCCGTTTTCTTTCCTTCTTTGGGTAGCAATTATGACGTCGCATATACACTTGCTTCCTCGATGCACTGGTTAAATGTTAGGCACTTCTGATCATTAACGAAAGACCTGAGCTCCGACTGAAGTGACGCCAAGTGTTCGTCTCTGAGGACGAAGTCATCCAAAGCTTCGTATTCCTGGAGAGCTTTGGACGCGTCTAGTCTTCGGGGTCTTGGGTTAAGGGAGGCCGAGGGGAAGAATTCTTCCGCTACGCGTCTCCTTTGGCAAAATACTATTCTTAACCAGGCCAGGTTATTTTAAAATTAGTCTGGCTCTATGGCGTGTTATCAAACGGAGGTTACCTCAAAAGGAAGTCGATCGTGGCTTCTTTCTACCCTACCAATCTCTCTTTCTCTATCTTTCACAATATCCATATAGTGTTTCATTAAATTTATATAGAAGATTTTACAAATTAAACATGCCAACATGAATTTTAGCACGATAACCGGTATGTATTTTATTACCCCCTATACAAACGAGCAAATCTACAATTAATTTCATAATTTGAATGTTGTAATTTTAACTTTAAATGTTTGTCTATTCATGAATTTGTATATTTCCATTACCAGAAGATGTGTGCAATTTATTCCTCTACTTCCTTGTACTTGTGTATAAATATATATATATATATATATATATATATATATATATATATATATATATATATATATATATATATATATATATATATTAGTTTCAAATATTAAATACAAGCATAAAATATATTTATTGCTATAGGACAGACGATTATTTAAGAAAATTAAGATCTTGCAGTTCCTCTACTAACTAGACTCCTCGGATGGTGAAACCAATATTATGCCACTAATACATATTGACATTAATAATTCTTTGTTTGTGAACTGAACATGTGCCTATATTTATGTGTGTGCTTGTGTGAGAGTGTATTTATCGTCTGCATTATATGTGCCGCTTCGTGTGCGCGCTAATGCGAGAATGTGTTTATTATATGTATTATTCTCTTTGTATACTTATGTTCTGTAATTGTTTATTTCAGTGAAATAAGACCAACGTTTGGAATGCTCTTTCACCTTTGGGCTAATTCAATTTATTTGAATAGAAAGAATGAAACGTTTTCTTCGTGTCAATTGTTTTGATGATCTACCAACTACACCGGAAGCTGCACGTGTATTTAAACAATGATTGTTTTTCTTTTCGAGGTACAAAACGTCAATTGAAAGTACAAGCGATTCGTATTTAGGGGTCATAGCTAATTCAGTTTCTCCTGAACATTTCGACATAATTCCCCAATGTACTACTTTCGACGATGCTATTTCTGTTCTCAAAAGCGCCTTCATTCAACCTGCGAATGAGGTTGTGGCGCGACCTCGACGATTCTTTAATATTAATGTCCTCTTCAGACACTCAGTTTGGATTTCAATTTCAAGGGTCCCAATGCTGAAACGTAAAGAAACGATTATATTTGAGATGCTATTATCTGGGCTTTCATCATCAAAAATCCGAAAGAAACTTCTAGAAAACAAAATGCTTACATTATCTTCAGCTGTTAATCAAGCGAGAGCGTTAGAGATTACCACTAGTGATTCGGAGGCCCATGCGTCATTCACTTCTGGTCATTTACCTTCAGTAGAATCGCCTGAGCTGGACGCCGAAGTCTACTGTAAGAAAATTATGTAAGAATATAAGTAAGTAAATTTGTTAATCGTTGAGAATAGTCAATTACTAACTTTTCTTTGACCGATTCGACACAAAATGAACTTAAGCTCGAGAGGGAGAGGTGCTCGGTTCAATGAGGTCTTCTTTAAACAAGTGTACAACTTGAGAACGAACAAATTCAGTCAGACGTCTTAAATTTGCCTGACTTAGTAAAGACTGGTCTGTACTCAGATGATAAGTTGATGAAAACTCTAGGAGGATCCGTAATCATAGAAGCCAGAAAGCACACTTATAATTTATTTTTGTGAAGGGCAGGAGGGTTCGAATTGCGCAGCAGCTCCTTCGCTTTACAAACATAAAAAATAAGTGTGCTCTCTGGCTTCTAGGATTACGAATCCTCCAAGAGTTTTCACCAACTTATCATCTGAGCGCAGACCAGTCACTACCAAGTCAGGCAAATTTAAAACGTCTGACTATGAATTTGTTCGTTTTGAAGTAGTACGTATGTTCAAAGAATCAATCATCGAACCGAGCACCTCTCTCTATCGAGTTCAAGTCCATTTTGTGTCGAATCGATCAAAGAAAAGTTAGCAATTGACTATTCTCAACAATTATCAAATTTCCTTCTTGGATGAGTATCCATTACCCAATGGTATAGAAATGGTTAATAAGATATCGACCAATAGGATATTTATCACCATCGATCTAGGTAGTGCTTATCATTGTATTCCTCTTCACCCTAAGCATAAAATTTACAATCCTTTTGAGGCGGATGGGAGCCTTTTTCAATTTAAACGCTGAGGTTTTTGGTCTAACCAACGGTGTTGTCTGCTTCCAGAGAATTTTGGACGATTTTATTCGTAAAAATAATCTTGAGGACACATACTATGCTTACCTAAACAATGTTACTTTTTGAAGCCGCACGCAAGCGCAACATGCTTTAAACCCAGCTAAGTTTCTCGAAGCTGCTGAAAAACATAAAATAACCTTAAATAAAAACAAATGCACCTTTTCAACTATTATATGTATTCTAGGTTATCAGGTTCGCCAGAATGAACTTCTCCCAGATCTTTCACGCCCTGCTGCTCTAGAGGATACACCGGTACCGACCAGCTAAGAATCATTATCTCGATTAATCGGATTGCTTGTATAATACTTGTGGTGGGTTCTAAGATTTTCTCAACAAATTCGTCCCTTAAAACATTGTCAGTTTTAACTTTCTTAAAAGCTACAAATTCAATCAAGGAATTGAAATCAGCTAGTACATATTAACGCTGTTAGGGCGAAAAGTGCACTTCCCACATTCAATACACCATTCACTACATCGGCGGAGATTGTATTAACTGTCTCACGTCGTCCTGGAATAGTGTACAGCATGGTTTCAAATTTACAAATCCAGAGAATGATAACCTTATATTTGCTACCGAGAATTCGATCTCTCTCTTTTTGGGGGTAGTAGTGGTGCAACGACCCACGTCCACCAATGAAAACATCTTGGTTGAGACTTTAGTTCTCATTCTGACACCAATGACAACAGCATCCATGAAAGAGAAACACGGTTCCTCCTCCTCCTGGTGGTGAAATACTGTCAGGAAAAAATACTCTCCTACAACAGAAAGGCTTCAG
This sequence comes from Ceratothoa steindachneri, assembly GCA_963969495.1. NCBI lineage: Eukaryota > Metazoa > Arthropoda > Malacostraca > Isopoda > Cymothoidae > Ceratothoa > Ceratothoa steindachneri. Next base: position 5,584,936 of record OZ018326.1, on the reverse strand, counting down.
TCACCACAGTTTGTTGCATGGAAAATCGAGATTCCTCTAACATAATCTTCAAACATATGCTAACATCTATCCTTATAAGAAAAAGTTTTTGAATTCTTCCTGTCGATAAGTGCAATCGAATTTTCTGGTAAGAAAACATGTTTATACACCTTAAAACACAATGAGGCTTTTGTGATGCAAGACTGCACAGGATCAATGTTAAGGCTTCTGATGAAGGAACACCAAAACATCTCAAAACCCAGGCGAAGGATGGAAACATCCGGAATGCAATACTTAATACACTGTACGAATATTACATTCTTCCTGAAAACTGGGGTAGAAATTAGTGTCTAAGCATAATTTTTCCTCATTGTTCATTTTCTAATATTTAAAATGCCTTTTTACAGGAACCGGACCAATATAGTTCAAGTTTTTCTCAGAAAGAAAATCGTAAGGGAAAAACCTTTTTCCATTTTGGGGCTTCATGTTGTTTCTGGCAGTTTTTCAGTGATGAGGGCATGAATAGGAATGTATCATAAAACTTATGTCCTGAACGAGATCTATCTTGCAGATTTTTTGTGTCCGCTTCATTGGATTCGAAGTAAAGAGATTAGAATGAAAATATTGAAGCAGCTCGTCATAGATGAATTGGCCATCGAATTTGCCATTATGATGTGCCATCACATATGTTTTCTCTCCATCCTCTTTTTCGTATTAACTCTTCTATAAAGGGTTTATAAGGGGAATTTTCACCATCTCTTTGACAAATCCTTGTCATATGTTTCATTCTCATTATCAAAACAGATTTCACAGATTATCTGCCTAACCAATATAAAAGGAAAAAGTACGGATGATCCGACTTTTAATAGGTTCTAATGCATCTCATAATACACGCTTTTTCATTTCTTAACTATCAACTTCTTCGACCTCTTCATCCAGCAAGTATGCTCTGCTCCAGCCGCTTTATAGTATGTATAATATTTATAACTGAATAACTTTTTATACTCATGTCGTCTCATCCAGTTTGCACCCTGCATGATTAAATGATAGATTTTCAGGGGGAGATTTTGAAAAAGAACTTTATTTTGTTTTACAATTGGTACTACCTACATCAATTTCCCTTTAAATAAAAGTCAATTTTTCCCTTTCGTCACGAGCTTATGTAACCTATTTTTTATTTAATCCAAGTACACACAAACACAAAGCTCCACATATAGCTGCATGGTTCACCTTGGGTCATATTCAAAAGTTAAACTTCACTAAAGTACACAAATCTTGCTTTGACTCATTCCTAGACATCAGACGTCTACTTGTCTCTTGTGCCCTGATTCCTTCTTCCCTCTTTTCATGCAAGAAATACTTGGAAGAAGCCTCATTCACCATTCTTACAACCCTCTCAATGGTATGTGTGTGACAAGGCCAGTCAGGTACTTTTATAGGAGTCAATGAAGTTTTTCAATTCAGAAATACTTAAAGAACAAGTGAGAGGTGGCTCAGAGACATCCTCTGACCAATTAATCAGATTTCCAATCCTGGTAGCATCACAATTGATATCTGGTGTCCTTCTAAGCCTTACAAAAGAGTATCCCATTTGAGTATACGGGTTCTCTCCTCCCCAAATTATCTGGATTCTTTTCCCCCCTTCAGTTCTCTCCGCCTGATTTTCAGAGCATAGGAGGGTTTGGAGGAAGGCTTGACTGTATGCATAACAAACTGATCTCTTAATAGTTGGGAAAACAATATCCAACACCTCTTTCCTCTGAGACTTAAGGCAATGAAGTTGATAAAGAATGTGCCTAGGTTCCTAGGCCCAAGAGTGCTTAATCTTCACGTTAAACCAGCATGGGCAATATACACCAATGATGAACTCAACAATCAGTTGTAGATTCTTAAAGGCTTTTCCTTTGAGCTCATGCTTTGACACCCACAGCCGAAGAAGTCTGTTAGCTGAGGTCAGCCAGTGACTGTGGTTTACTGGTCCTATTTCCAATAGAGAAAGCCCCGTAGGAAGCACTCCATCTCTGATTGTCGATAGCATTCTATAGCCGTAGAGTTAATCAGTGGAAAGATCTTGCACCACTTCCTGAGGTATCTTGGTAAGAGGAGGAGCTAAAGATATTTGAGTGAAATTTGGGTTGATATTCAAGTCTGTAACAGAGTCAAGGAGCTTTCCTATTGGTCCGGAATATCTGTTGTCAGATACTGTTGGGCCATCTAGGTTGATAATTAGAATATGGAGAGGGAGTCCCCAAGTTTGCAGGTTACACACCAACCGAACCAGATATCTGCCCAAATGCAGCACCATTTTTCTCATTACTCCAGCATTTACACCTGTGTTTACATTCGTGGAGTCTCCTCCACTAGCCTTTAATCTTGTATCCAAATGCATTTCCCTCAGCTATCCAAACATAGCCTTAGCGATCTTTTCTGCATGTTATTCTTCTTTAGTAGCCTTTTCAGGGACAAAGTAGAAGAGGTAATTGCTCCCAGGCTAAATGATGACAGTGTAATGCTCCTGGTTTGTTTTTGCTGGAAGCAATTTTTCACTTCCCTCTGCCTCCATCATAAAATTTGTCACATCAATTCGTCGATCAAAGAGAACACAAGAAATTCCCCCATCCTTCCTTAAGTTTTCCTCAAACTCATGTTCGATAACTGTCATTAGCTTTTCGCGTGCTCTCTAAACTTTATTCTTATCAATTACTTTACCTGTATCTTCCTAAGTAATGAATCCAGCATCTATTAAAGCTGCTGTTGTTATAGCTGCAGTTTGTCTCAATCCGACCTCATACCTTATACTAGCAAGAGCAATATTTGTAATTTCATCATAATCGTTCTATTTCAGGTGGAAGATTCCGGCTCTTGGCCAGCTTCAAAAGTTACTTCATCACCCAAACTGTTGTCACCATCAGAATTTTCTGCCTCCAGATCTTCACCTTCTGACCCCAAAATGCTCGATTTCTTTCCTTGCTGCTTTTCCTGCCAAAACAGCGCTTTCCTCCTGACTTTTTTCTCTTTTTTTCTGCTATCCTTTCTTTTTCTTTCCTTTCTGAAGCTCTTAATTGTCTATTATTCTCTGGAATATCAGGCCCTCCAATTTAAAAGGTACCTTTACTTCCAACCTTCTCCTTTTGGCCTTTAAAAATAGCCAGTTTTCTAGTAGGTATCTTTTCTCTTTACTAAAACAGCAGTTAATGTGGGCTTCAGTCTCACATCTATTACAACCTACTTCCCCACAACTGGAAATTTGACATTTTCATGTCAATATATCAAATAACTTATCTAGTTTTGCAATGAACCTCTCTTTTACTTCAATTTTTCTTTTACCATGGGAAACTTCTAATGGCTCCTTCCACACCTCCTTGAGCTTTGATATTATTGTGACATTTTGATTTACAACAGGTGGTTTGAAAGAGTATTAGCTTTGGTCCACTGATTAATCAAGCCCTGATATATGTCTTTTACCAGTGGGTCCAGTTTATAATTTTTCCGGTCATCTTCACTTTGCTCCCTCAGGTAGATGCCGTACCTAAAAATATTTCTAATTGTTGGTAACTCAGATACCATCAGCTCTTGCCCAGTCCCAACAAAATTAGTCAGATGAGAACTTGATTTGGACCTTGTCTTGATTTTCGCCATTGTCACTTAGATTAAGAAATAATCTCTACCAAATAATTATATGTTATTCTAAAGTGATCCACAGCCTTTACTAGCACTCAAATAAATTGTAAATGCTCTATAAACAGTTACCAGAGACAATAGTTGCCAGAACTGGCAACAGTAGTGGAATATTATTGCCTTCCACTGAGTAATGAGTAATGGCTACTTGCAATTTTGGAGTTAGACTAAGCTAAATTAAGGGTCATTTTTAACAGGTTTCCTACTTCTCATGTCTCTCTAATATATTTTTACATTTTTTAGACAAATATCCTTCAGATTACATAAATGTATTGATGATAGAAAACTGTAAATTTGATCTTTTATGGGTAACTAAAATACTAGAAAATTATAGTAAATGACCCAGAACTAACAATATTTGAACTTCAAATTGATGTAGGTTAGATCAATCAGAATTTAACTTTTCTGCCAAAAGTATGTTCTTTTAACCAATATACACCCTTTCAATACCCCTCATCACCAGTTTCATGAAATTCTAGAGTATGACCCACCCTATCAATGCAGCCAGTGACAACCGTCCAAGCCATTTAGGAAGCCCCAGGAAGAGTATACCTGAGCTGGTCGAGAGCGTGAGAGAGTCAACTCAGCAGAGTCAAAAACGCTCTGTGCGCAAGCAAAGTCAGTCCCTCTGTATATCCCTTGAGACTTGCAGGGAAGTGCTAGTAATGAATGTAAATGCCTACGCATACAGAATACAGACGAAGCAGAGCCTCAGAGCCTCAGACAAGGAGCAGAGAAAGACTATGGCATTCAATATACTCGAGAAGATTCAGGAGACATCAACTTTACTTAACCTCTTATAGATCTGAGATGAAGCTCACTTCCATCGTGAAGGAAAGGTAAACTCGAAGACAAATGTCTCCTGGGGAGCTACAGACCAAATGAGGTAGCCACCAAGCCCCTACACTCCCCTATTTGTACAGTATGGACTGCAATCTCTGCCAGAAGGATAATCGGACCATTTTTCTTCAGGGAATCTGGTGCGACAGTGAAAGTCACCAGTGAAAGAAAGCTGCAGACCCTGTTCCCGTCGCTTATGGAGAAGTTCTAGTTCCAGCAAAATCGAGCAAGCTCTTACACCTCAAACCTGTCCCGCGATTGGCTAAAAGAGAACTTTGGTGGCCGTGTGATTAGTCTCAAGAGTGATTTTGAGTGGGCACCTCACAGCCCAGACTTTAGCCTCCCAGATTTCTTTATCTGAGGCTACCTTAAAGACAGATTGTACGCATGGAGACCCAGGATCACCACGGAACTCAATGAAGCCATCAAGGAGAAATCAAAGTCATTAGTCGGTTGGTTTGTAAGGACGTCATGCACAGAGCTAAATAGAGGTCATGTCGAACACGTGCTCTAGAATAAAGAAGAAAAGTCCAAAAACTCTCATGTTTTGATATGATGTTTTTAAACACAATAAATTAGTTACCACCAAAGTTTCATTCAATCCTTGTAGAAAATTAAGAAATGAGGCCCATCGAAAGTTGAGGTCCGTATTGGGGGGTTACTCTGTATAACTTAGCCTGTTTTAACCTAGTATAGCCAAGCCTAGCCAAACATAGGATAGCCTAGCCGAAAATAGAATAGCCTAGCTGTGCCGGACCTAACCTAGTCTAGCTTAAAATAATCTAGCTAACCTACTATAACCTAGCATATTATAAGTTACTTAAACTTCCCTTTGCTTAGTATAGCCTAGCCTATCGTATCCTACTATAGACTCGCCTATCAGGGTGGACCCTAGTCAAACCTAGCATATTATAGTATAGCCTAGTTTAGCCTAGCTTTCTATAGCCTAGCCTAGCCTAGTCTAGCCTAACCAGGTAGGGCTTAGCATTGGTTGCCAGAGCCTAGCCTAACGTCGACAAGAGTAGCCTAGCCAAGCTAGAATAGGCTCCTATATACTAGCCAATATATCCTTGCTTACGATAGCCTAGCCTAGCATACTATAGGCTAGCTAAATATAGCCTATCCTAGCATAACAACATCTACCATGATATAGTCAAGCGTATCATATTATCTAGCCTTGTATATCCTAGAATAGTATAACTAGAATAACCTTGCATAGCTTAGCTTATTTTAGCCTTGGTTCTATCGTTGCCTAACATAGTTTTACCTAGCATAGCCTAACATAGTCTAGCTTAGCCGAGCATAGTTCTCCCTAGCCTAATATAATTTAGCCTACCCTAGCATAGGGTATTATACCATTGTCTAGCCTAGTATAGCTTAGCATAGCAAAGCCTAGCCTAGCATAGTATAACCTAGCCTAACATTAAATATCCTAGACAGGTATAGCCTATACTATCCCAATATAGCTTTGTCAAGCATAGCTTAGTTTTGTCTAGCCTAATATATCATATGCTATCCTAGCATATAATGTTATACCTTAAATTAGCATAGTATATCTTACCCTAGTATATTATATCTTAGCATAGCTTATCAGAGTATAGCCTAGCATAATATAACCTATTTTAAGCTTGCCTAACAGAGTATAACATATTATAGCCTAGTCTAGTCTAGCAGAGTATCGGCGGAATAGTTATGGTGTCATAGCCAAAACAAACTAATTCCCGGGCTAACCTTGGGGGGCCTTTGGCAATTATATCTTTCGAAACAGAAGTTCAAACAACATAAGATTTTCATATTTCGTTAGAATCGTCTGAATAGTTATGATGTTATTACAAAAAAAGAAGAAGCAAAACGGGAACCGACCGACATAGTGAGATGTAGAGTCGCTCGCGACTAGACTGATACGCGACTAAAAACCTATGATATTAATTTTCAAAAATCTAAAGTACGGGCGGGAAAACCCTCGCCCGCGAGCCTAATTTTCATTGCCCCCTGAGTGATATATTTTTATGCACACAATTTCAATACTGAAATTTAAATCATATTTATATGTCCAATTTCTTGCGTATTATTATTTTTAGATATTAATTCATGAGTATATCGCTTCCATGTAATAAATTTAAACAACATTTACAAAGATTCAAGAGTCAAATTTTATTTATAGCCCACCGACTTTTTTCATTAGAAATTTTCAGCCACGGCTCAAATAAGTTTCCCCACCACTGGTATCAAGGAAAGAAGATAAAAGGCTTATTGAGCGAATTAATATCGGAGTATATCCTGTTCAATCACTAAAGAAATCTAATCTTGTAGAGTGTGAAGAAAGAACAATAAAGGCAAGACTTTTCAGATATTTTACCTTTAATAATATGTTCAGTGCCTTAAAAAGGAAAGTAACTATAGTATAGTTAGATGAAACGGAAAACCCGCCTCCCACTTTCATATTTAGGAAAAAAAGCACATCTGCATATAATTCAATAAAGAGATAGCAGTTTTTCATAAAGGTTACATTTTGTTTTCGAAGTTCAGCTGTGTTTATCCAAGTCTCTCGTGTATAACCCAACATTGTAATTGATTATTTGACCATAGACGATGCAACAGCAAAGTTTTTTCGTCTACTGCGCCATAACTCAAACAATGCCTAAGAACTCAGATGTTCTCAGGTTTAATAATAGTTTTAATTAACCTTTCCACCGTTCAATAATATTGCTACAAGAATTATGTAAACCAAATTAAGGAAACACTGCTGAGAAAAATGCCTAGGAATCTGTTATACTATAAAAAAGTTTTTTTCTATTCACGAAGCCACACACTTCTAAAGTCGGTTATAAGTTCGCCCACTGTTCGTAAGAAATTAGCAAATAAACAGGCAGAGTTGGATTGCAACCTGCTCTCCTTATGCGAAAATTGGTAGATACACTTTAAAAACTTGTGTAAACTCCTCCCACGTAATATAGGATTGGAAGACTTCCATTAAACTAGCCCCTAGCTCCTTCCTAAGGACTATCCTATTGGTAAACACTTTTGGAGGCGAGCCCCTCCATCCCTATATAAAAACCTTGTAAGCTTTAGATTAAGGCATTCGAAGAAAATCGTGTACTTTTAATAAAGCTACAGTCATACAGCTCCTTTTGCTCCGCCACTGCGTCGTACTGGGTTTCGAAGACGGGCAAGCAAAACGTTGTCGTCACTCAGGGCAGCACAAACTTTACGCTGAATTGCTGTGATCATTGAGGACCACCGCCATCTTCTACGATCAAACCCATTGCAAGAATCATTCATCCTTCAACGTCAGATTGCAACGTGTACCAAACAATAGGCAGTCCTTTCTCACCAAGAAGGATTCCGTTGCGCCGTTTGCATGATCACCTTCACTTTGCGCCCCATCTACCGACGGAGGGTCATTGGCGTCATAGCCATAGTTACATGTCCAGAAGAAGAGGTACAAAAAAATGTCAACACTGGCGACCTTACCATGATCACTACAGTGAGGTGTTAGCTCAGAGCAGTTTGGAGAGCTACCTGTCTGAATTTATCGCGAGACATAATGGCCTTCCACCAGAGCACGGCAAGACTGCGGACTGCGAGACACTGTTAAAAGAATTTTCGAGGCTTGAAAATGAACAGAATCTAATTATTACGAAATCACAGAGATTAAATACGTTGAGGAAACAACGCAACTTGCAGGTACGACCTTTGGGCGTGGAGTGCGTAGAGGGTATTAAGCTGTTAGCTTTATTTTGTGGTGGCATCTTAATATTTCATATTGACGAACGATTTTTTATTTACTCTTTCAATAATTAGTGAATTTATACGAAGTAAATTTCGGTTTAGTCTGTAATTAAGGAAAAAAACTTATGTTTCGGGTACGATATTGAAACGAGAACTTTAGGTGTCATTTGAGCAGTTTTAGTGCAAATTATTCGGCCACTAAGCTTTAAAGATCTGTTAACATTTCGATATCTCTTATCGAAATAATTAAGCTAAAAATACATTTTTTATTTCCGTATCAATTTTAGTTAGAGTAGGCTTTTTTTTCTTGTGTGAAACGAGCTAATATTGGCCAGACACTTAGTGGTTTTGATAAATAAGTTTGAGTTTCCCCCTGGTTGCTCTTAGTGATCATAGTAAGAAGTGACGATGGATCGAAGCCCTAAAACCTCACCAATTACCACACTTCCCCGAAACTCCTCAAATACTGCATACCCACACACTTGGCCTAAAGCAGAGTCTTTTGGCCAACGACCACAGGAACGAAACAGCTCTATCTACTTAGCTCTAAGTATTCGATACAAATAATCGCAAGCCAATAAATCGGCTCAACGAACCTGTGAGGGAATTCCACGTGGAATCTCTTGTTCAGAACGGAACTTCCATCCGCTGTAGAAGGCTCTGTTAGGCTTAAATTAGTAAGCCTACCATCCCCCCCTCCCTTCCACAAGCGGTAGCCTCGAACCGCGTCCAACGACGATTCAAATTTACACGGGCTAGAATACGCTCTGCAAGAAGATTCGAGGCCATTCGAGAGTAGACCTGTTTCCCGCTCCCCCCCCCCCTCCCCGCGGGGAGAACCTCGGACATAAATAGTGCTTGACTCCCATGAGAAGACACAGAATTGAGAAGTCTTGCCCGGACCCAAAGAAAATTTCCCTAGTTCCAGGTTAGGTGCTAATAACAAAGCAAAGTGACAGCTGAACTATTTTTTGTGTATTGGAATTAGCCCCAGCCAGTGAGGTAATTCCATTTAACGATCGCTACCAAGTTATTTTTCCGACTTCTCTCGTCAACTCCTGTCGAAGCCCTCCTCGTTCGCCCCTCGTTTTCGGGTGGCCGAAATACTCTCCCCTGGACCAGACGTTACCGAAGCCTTACCCTGACGTCTGACCCGGAATCGTCTGTAAGCCAACCCCTCTCTCCTCCAGTAACTCATTTGCATTAATTCCCCCTATTTAAATAGTCTCGTCCCGTAACACCTTAAGTTTTAACTTCATAGTCTGATTCATAACTACAAATCCCGCCCCCACCCCTTCGTTCATCTGCTGTAATTTTCCTCTTTAATTCTCTGATGTAATTTTTGCCCATCATTTTTCTCATTAATTTTATGTAAATGAAATTATATTTTTGTACATTCCTCTTTAAATAACCTTGAGCTTTGCCATTGCCCATAATATACCTGACCTCGTTGCACTCTTATCTAGTTGTTTCGCCCGTCGAAACTCGTGGCGTTCCGTCCCTTTTGTCGGCTCGCTTTGAAGTTATCGGTCCCTCCCCCAAAAGATATAATATGGTATTGATATAATGTAATGGCATACCACGACATATATATTTATTAATATACCTATTACATAAATTTGATGTCAGGTGTGGAGTTTTTACGAACCCGTGTCATTTTAATTTCGACATTAGAAGTTCCCTTGTTATTCACGTATATCCCTTTTATTTTAATTTTTGTATTGTACTGGCAGAAGGCAAGTTCAAGTTAATTGAAGAGCAGTGGAACGTTACTCTATTCAGATTTTGTGTCAGACCCCAGGTAATTATTTTTTTTTTACTGTGTTTGAATTTTGGAGACTCTCCTGGTTATTAATCCAAAAGAGTTAAGGTCATTGGTGTCCTAATTCCGATAGGACCATTTTAATTTTTTTTTCGCTTAGAAACAGCAGAGGTAGGTAGCTGTATCTTAATTCTTTTGTGTGATCAAGACCTTCACGAATATTCACGTATTCGTTTCGCGTGGGTAGTGTCCTAGCTCGTTTGCGTATCAGTGTTCCCTCAGTTAACTGCGTAAAAAATGTCATCCTTCGAAAAATTCAAGAGTCAGGGTGAAATGTTAGGTCTTTCTGGCAAAGACCTGCTAAATTACGTACAGAAAGAAGAGAGGAACGAACGGGCAGAGCGAAGTGAAATGGAGATGGAGAAGAACAAACTGAAGATGGAGATGGAGGAGAACAAACTGAAGATGGGGATGGAGGACAACAAACTGAAGATGGAGATGGAGGAGAACAAACTGAAGATGGAGGTGGAGGAGAACAAACTGAAGATGGAGATGGAAGAGAAAAAACTGAAAACGGAGATGGAGAACAAACAGAAGATGGAAGTAGAGATGGAGAAGAACAAAATGGAGATAAAAGAACGTGAACAAATTAGGCAGCATGAGCTGGAAATGAGCCGAAATCAAGTGGATTCTCAGTCAATCGGTTCCCGGGATGAAATTTCCTAAACTCCTTCAGTCCACCTTCCCGCTTTTAATGATGAAGAGGACTTTGTTTCATTTTTGGCCCATTTTGAGAGAATCTTTCAGATCAATAGATGGGATCTTGAAAATGATTGTGTCGCTCGCTTACTTCCCCTCCTAAATGCCAAGTTAAGGGATATCTTCGTATCCCTCCCCCCGGAAGAAACTTTGGACTATTCTACGTTAAAGTCCGAATTGCTAGCTGCTGTTCATATGAATAGCGAATTCTACCGCTCCTGATTCCGCCAGGAAATGATCCGCCCTGGCCAAACAATTTGACAACACGAGTACATCCTCCAAAGACACCTTCAGTGTTGGCTGGAAGCGTGCAAGATTCCCCAGGTCTACGAGTCCCTTCTGGACTTCTTCCTTAGGGATCAGCTTTTAGCTGCCGTGGCTCCCGAAATTTGCGCCTTCATTAAGGATAAACGTTGCACCACTTTCAAGGAGTGCTTGGAAGAGGCCGATGTCTACGCGGGTAGTCACGATTTCTACCCTAAGGATGTTGAAAAGGCTTCCCAATCGCCCCCTAAAACTAAATTTCATGGCCCTAAGACCCCCCTAAATTGGTTCCAAGATTTACCAAAGTTCCTAGTCCCTCGAAGCCAAGAAACCTCCATCTATCTGAACACCGAGACGTTAACCCCCTAGTTTCTTCTCCCCCGGTTGTGCCGTACCAAAAGAACCCGATCGTCTGCTACACCTGGGGAGTTCCCGGCCATTACCGCACGAACTGTCCTCAAAACTTCCGATTCACAAACTCTCAGTCCCACAAAGTGCACCAAATCTGGGCCACCCCTAATCCTCCTCCGTCGCCTCAGGAGACTCCCGATCCTCCATCGCCCGCCAAAGACCCGGTCCATCAGGTAAACTTTCTCTTTAATGAGAACAACTCTGGTGGATTGAAGTTCGAGAACGGAACTGTGAACGGTCGCCGAGTATCCACCATCGTCCGTGACACCGGGTGCACCTGTATTATGGTGTCTGAGAACCTACTCCCCCCTGTTGGCCCCGACCACAAGAAATTTGCGGTGGTCCACGACTTCCTTAGCCGGGCCAGTCGTTTCCCAGTAATTCGTTGTCACATCGAGTGTGACTATATGTCTGGTTGGGCCGAAGTGATAGCGGCCTCAATCCAGTTCTGCTCCGTTTTCTGCGGTCAGAACCTCGTAATCCACGACCATCTCGTGGCCCAGCCGGTGATTACCCGTACACAGGCAGCCCTGGAATCGCGTACACCTGTTTCCCTGGAAATCCCTATCGACCCGGAGTTCCGAGCCCTCAGGAGCGACAAGTTTTCACGCGCCCAGAAGAAGCGCGCAACTCCCCCCGCCCCCTTTGGGAGAAAACTAAAGCCCTCGAGCGTGAGTCCACCCAAGATAGCAAACGAGTGTCGTATCTCGTGAAGAAGGACTTATTGAGAGGTATAAGACCTAATTGGACCTTAAGTCACGAGAACGAAAATTCAAGCCTGGCGCGGAGGTGCTGGTGCTACTTACTACGGGGAGCAACAAACTCCTTAGCCAGTGAAAGGGACCCTACCCCGTCTTCGAAGCTAGAGGACCCGTGGATTACTTCATCCATACTCCGGCGGGAGCGAAGGTTTTCCACGTGAATTGCATATATTTATTATCTCATTAATGTTCCTAATTATGATTTTTTTTGGTCCACTAAATCGTTTAGTCTTTAGTCACATATTTATGCCTCCATTTAATTGTTTTTCTGGGGGGATTCCACTGAAATGTCGCCAATGTTCCCCTGTGATTTTTGTGAGGTTTAAAATTGTACTAGTTTAATTCTCTAGAATTGACCTGTTTAAGGCTTATGTCCGTAAATTCCCCGCTGAGCTCAGATTTACGTTTTTTGTGTGTGTGTACACCTGTTGTAGCAGGTCAGAACTTCCCTAGACCCCTTGATAATATTAGTTTGACGGGTGGGATGATCCTTTTCTACACAACTGCTCTGTAAAGCATCATCTCTCGGTTGGGAGATGTGTAAGGGATTTCCAAGTGGAATCTCTTGTTCAGAACGGAACTTCCATACACTGTAGAAGGCTTTGTTAGGCTTAAATTGGTAAGCCTACCCCCCCCCCCCTTCTCCTTCCACAAGCGGTAGAGTCGAACCGCCTCCACCACGATTCACCTTTACACAGGCTAGAATGGCCTCTGCAAGAAGATTCGAGGTCATTCGAGAGTCAGAGCTGTTTCCCGCTACCCCCCCCGCCCCCGCGGGGAGAGCCTAGGACATAAATAGTGCTCGACTCCCATGAGGAGACACAAAATTGAGAAGTCTCGCCCGGACCCCAAGATAATTCCCCTAGTTCCAAGTCCGTTGCTAACAACAAAGCAAAGTGACAGCTGAACTATTTATGTGTATTGGAATTAGCTCCAGCCAGTCAGGTAATTCCATTTAACGATCGCTACCGAGTGATTTTTCTGACTTCTCTCGTCAACTCCTATCGAAGCCCTCCTCGTTCGCCCCTCGTTTTCGGGTGGCCGAAATATACTGCTCTGGACCGGACGTTACCGCCCGCCCCCCTTTTTTTTGGAGAACCCTCATCATTTTAACATCCCGCTCAGAAGCTTCGAGCGGCCTCGCCTCACGTGCAGAAGACATCCGTGAAGTCTTACCCTGACGTCTCACCCGGGAGCGTCTGCAACCCAACCCCTCTCTCCCTCCAGTAACTCATTTGCATTAATTCCCCCCATTTAAATAGTCTCGTCCCGTAACACCTTAAGTTTTAACTTCATAGTCTGATTCATAACTACAATTCCCGCCCCCACCCCTTCGTTCATCTGCTGTAATTTTCCTCTTTAATTCTCTGATGTAATTTTTGCCCATCATTTCTCTCATTATTTTTATGTAAATGAAAGTATATTTTTGTACATGCCTCTTTAAATAACCTTGAGCTTTGCCATTGCCCATAATATACCTGACCTCGTTGCACTCTTATCTAGTTGTTTCGCCCGTCGAAACTCGTGGCGTTCCTTCCCTTTTGTCGGTTCGCTTTGAAGTTATCGGTTCCTTCCCCAATAGATATAATATGGTATTGATATAATGTAATGTCATACCACGACAGAACCCAAAACAGAAACGAACCGGGGAATGCGAACTATAGAAATGATAAGTAGAGGGATAGTCCACCTAGAAATGATAAGCGTGCAAACACTCCCAAGTTAGATAGGTGTTTTAACTGTGATCGAGATGGACACAGGATGATACATTGCAGAGAAAGCCCTTGGTGTCATAATTTTGAGGTCAAAGGACACTATGCTGCTGAATGTAGAAATCCCCCATGCTGGTCTGTATGCCGTGAGGACGGCCACAAGAGAGGCGAAACCCCAAAATATAAAAGTTACACCCGAGCACCTGAAACACCAAGGAGTGCACTGGTGTTTCCATCGAAACCACCATAACTAACCCGTACCGATCGAACAGGAAATAGATTTCTAGGATCGAGTACCAAGAATATTTGTGTAGTTGGGTTCGAACGAGACGAATGCCCACTACTTATGAAGAAGAATTGGTGTATCCTGAGCTTTACCGGGTGGTTGAGAGGCCAGACGAAGGAACCCCTCATTATTAAGTAGATCCCTTCACATTATGCTAGTACAAATGAACCTATTACAAGAACCAGTAGTAAGAGGGAGAGGAAGGCAATTGCCGGCTACCGCTATGTTAGATAGCAGAGCGGCAAGTTGTTAGTAAATCAAGCTTTTGTGAATAAATTGCTAACTTGGTTTCCTTGCAGGGCAGGTATCATATTACCAAATCTCGTGTGAGATTGCCCGAGGTGAAAGGAAGCGAAATTCTTACTTTTGGTTAAGTAGAAATCTATTTATGTGTGGATGATGATGCACACCCAATCCTAGTTCAAATTGGAGATAATAGGGTTGCGTTTTCAACAGATTCTTTATTAGGGATGTAATTTATGAACCAAATAGCTGGGGAAATATACCCAGCCGGTAAGCGAATTCGAGGTAGAAGAAATACACGTGTTGACCGAGAGCAATGGTCAAGCAAAATGTTTACGCGAGTCAAGTGAATCTAACCCCGAAAAGGAGGATGCACCAATAGATCCATTTGATGGGGCAGAGTCACCCGAGTTGAGTACTGCCCGTTCAGACAGTTTACTGGATGAAGAGCTCTCGCAAATGTCTAAGGATGAAACTTACAGTCCTGTGCGGCGACTAAACGAGAAGAATGTGTTGGATGATGGGCTACGAGAGCCATCACTTTGCTGTATAAACGACGGACTAAGAGAGCCATCGACGAGTCAAAATGAGTCTATGGGACAAAATAGAGTCCATGAGTTCAATCACAGAGGAAATACAGTATAGAAAGTTATGGTCACGTGACGAGCCGTTCCAAAGTAGATTCTGTGTTTAAAAATAATTTAGCTGGTAGTTTGGTGCAAGTACCAATAGAGCTGACAGGGGAAACTAAAAACCGAGTAGAATTGTGTGTCTCTGAAAATGTAGAAATACAGCCACAAGAAAGTGTGTTACAGTGGGAAAATTAATGGAGTAAATAGAATAAATACTGAACCTGAAGTTAAGTTATATGTTATAGAAAGGGTATACATAAACAGAGGACTATTTATCGCAGAGAGAATCGGTCATAGCGATGATGGGTCAATTCTTGGTGAGCAGTTTAATAGCAGATCACGTATGATTGAGTTAATTAATGGTCAGAGGGTGAGCTCTGCGACCAGACTAGAAACTTCCTTGGAGAACCAGATATGATCCCCCCGAGAATCCTTAGTTTAAGGGGGGATAGCAAATAAAGGTTGCTCCAAATATTTCTAGTTTAAAAAAGGACAGACAAATAAATGCTCCTTCTTGAAATTTAAATATGTTAGGGGCCAACAAAAGCGGTTCTCTTTCAAAATATTTCTTTTTCTCAATGCCGGTGATGGCCGAAGAACAGTCTAATTCAGAGACAAGATACGCCGAAATCCATGAAAAGGATGCACTATTCGATAGTGTAAACAGTGGTTTGAATGTTTCCAACCATAACTATTAATCCCTAAATGATTCAAAATTACACCCCATTCGATCAATGTTTAATGACATTCCTGTCCGTGAATGGTTGGCACTTGTTCCTATACACAAGAGATTTGTACCATCGTATGAAAGAAATTATTTTTGCCCGAAAAATTAGATGATTTTGACTGTTTACTATTTACTTGTGTTCCACTTTTTCATAGTATTGGCTAGACTAAGTAATCTTTCTTACGTAATACATTTCTCTTCCATTGTCTTCATTGTTTAGAATTCAATTATATTCCGTTACTGCAAGGAAGGTTCGATAGGTTTCTATCAGTTATTCTTTTCTAAATTATCCCTTGCATTAGTCTCTCGTCACCTTTAAAGAGATTTTATGTTCGTCGAATCATTAGCTAAACTTTCACAGATGATTCGTTTTCTATTTTAAAAAGCTCCCTGCCTAAGCACGGACTCTTTCATTCCTCTTCTTGTCTGTTTGCCTTGCTGGAATCAAAATTCATATTCTACCCAAGTTAATCTCCCGTTACTATCTTATCTTGCTACCATTATCCGTGATTATTCGTTCTTTCTACACAAAGGTTATCTTAGTTTTTTACGATTCCCATGATCACAATTACGGATAATCATTATTTCACACTCATATCATATTTTATATCATCGTTTCCTTTGTTGTTGTGTTAGTTGGTTCATTCTCTTATAATTGCCTTTTATATGTTAATTTTAACATGTTTTATTTTACCAACGTGTTTACTGTGACTCCCATTATTAGTCGACTTCTTTTGTCCTTGAGTCCACATTTTAGTGACTTTGACTCATTTGATCCTCGCAAAATTTGTTCATTATCAAGGAAAGGAAGTACCCTAGGAGACTTCACGGTCCATTCAAAGAGGGTACCTTTGGACTAGAAATCGAGCGGGCACGTGGCTGCTCAATTGTTTTGTGTCCCTAAACGGCCACTTTTCAAGACTTTGTCTAGTCTTGACTTGAACTGATCAACAGATTCAATGTTGACAACTTCCATTGCAAGTGCGTTCCACTTACTGCAGATACTGTAAGTGACAAAATTTCCACACAGATTGCGGTGGTAACGCTTCAGTTCAAGTTTGAAGCCGTGATTGAGCGTTCTGTTCTCACTGAGTGTGAAAATATCCCGGTAGTCAACATTGTCGAACCCTCGAAGTATTTTGAAAACTTCGATGAGCTGACCACGCAGTCTACGGGTTTCCAGCGAGAACAGATCTAATTCCCTTAGTCTATCCTCATAACTTTTATGTCGGATAAAGGGAATCAGCTTAGTTGCCTTGGCTTGTACGCGTTTCAACCTTGCGATATCCTTTCGAAAAGAAGGACTCCAAAATTGTACGGCATACTCCAGGTGCGGCCGAACGAGGGAGTTGTACAGACAAAGTACTATCTCCTTGTTACGGTATCCAAACTGGCGCTTTATGTAGCCTAACATCCTTTGGGCTTTCTTCTCCACCTCAATACACTGTTTCGAGAACTTGAGGTCACTCGTGATAGTTACACCCAAGTCCTTCTCAGTGTCGGTGGATTCAAGAGCAGTGCCCTTAAGGGTATAGGGTGATTGAGGATTTAGGTGGCCGATATGCATCACCTTGCATTTGTATAGGTTGAAAGGCATTTGCCACGTATCAGACCACTCCCCAATCTTTCGAAGATCATCTTGCAGGCGGGCAGTATTTCCATCCTTTGCAACGTTCATACCAAGCTTGGTATCGTCGGCAAATTTAGGAATCTTGGCAACAATGTCACCGTCCCTGTCGTTTACGTAGATGATGAATAGTGGTAGTCCTAGGTCAGAACTTTGAGGCACACTGCTAGTAACGGGCACCCACTCAGAAGCCTGTCTATTCACCATCACCCGTTGCCGTCTGCCACTTAGCCAGTTGTCGATCCAGCCGGCTACTTTTCCGGCTATGCCCAGCGCTCGAAATTCCGGAGAAGGCGGCGGTGTGGTACCTCATCAAAGGATTTCTGAAAGTTTAAGTAGACCACATCGACCGCCTTGTCCCGATCGTGCTCACTGAACACGAAGTGGAAGAATTCCACAAGGTTCGTCAGGAATGACCGTTGCCTTCGGAAGCCGTGCTGGCAACTCCTCAGTAGCAGCTGCGACTCTAAATGCGACGTCATTTTGTCCACCATCATGCTTTCCATGAGTTACCGACTATCGAAGTCCGCCTGGTAGGTCGGTAGTTCGACGGTTGGCTACGGTCTCTTTTCTTGAAGATAAGAGTCACCTCCGCTTCACGCCATTCTCTAGAAATGCATTCGGTCTGAATTGACATGTTGGAGATTGCGCTCAGGTGTCGTGACACTTGATCGCGTACTTTTTCAACACTTTAGGTAGAAACCCATCCGGGCCAGGTGACTTATTCGTCATTAGTTCACTGATCTTCCTTTTTATTTCTCCTTCAGTGAAGTCTAAATCCTCCAGCTTTTCCCCCGAGTAGGAATCCGTCGGCTGAGGGATGGGAGCACACTCTTCAGTAAACACTAAAGAGAAGTAGTCGTTGAGGAGGTTAGCATTTTCTGCATCTGAGTGCTTTAATGTCCCCTCCTTATTCCTTAAAGGGCCAATCGTTCGAAGGATTGGTTTACGGCTGTTTACATATCCAAAGAACTCCTTGGGATTCTCTTTACAGAGTCTAGCCACTCGGAGTTCATCAGACCGCTTAGCCGCCCTTATGCTGGACTTCACTCTCCTGGCTAGCCTTCGGTATTCGTCAAAGTTACCTGAGATCTTCGATTGCCGGTACACATTTATCTTCTCCCTAAGCAGTTGGCCGATTTTGCGATTAAACCACTTAAGTTGAACAGAAGACCGATGAGGGCATTTCAGAGGGATGAAACGCGATTGAAGACTCAGGAATGTGGTTTTGAAACTGTTCCGCGAGTCTTCAACAGCCTCGCGTCAGTCAGTCCAGTGCGTAGACCTGCAAAGTCTGCTCTTCTCAAATCAAGTTTCCTCGATTTACTAGTTGCAGGCTCTGCCTTCGGGACTTTGACTACAATTCTAATTAGTCGGTGGTCAATGCCACCGAGCTCTTAGCCAACAGAGAGGTCCTCAACGATGTCATCCGCAGGGGTGAAAACCAAGTCGAGGATATTGTCTCCTCTCGTTGGCTCTTTCACCCATTGAGTCATTAACTCGTTTTTCGCAAACTCCAGCAGTAGTGCGTTCTCGCCACAGGGTTCTCTGGTTTCCCAGACAACTTGTGTGTTGAAATCCCCCATGACGATACATATTCTGTCTTCGACAAGTTCTCCTTGTAGCTGGGACAGATCTCTATCCTTTTCAACGAGTTGGGCAAGAGGTCTATAAAGCAACAGGTTCCTGTATTTGGCAGGACCTATCTCTAGGTCAACACCTAGTAGTTCATGGTCGGATACGATGTTGCAATCCGTCGAGTTGAAAGTATCCTTGACATACAACATCACACTGCCACCCTCTCTCTCTGGCATATCTTTCAGGAAGAGCTGGTAACCGGGAATCTTGAATTCACCTTCAAAGTCTCGGCTTGAGGTTTTTATCTACGACACCGTTATATGTACCATCTCAGGTTCTTCTGTTGCTACGAGGCCACGAATTTCAAGAAACTTGTTTCTGATAGACCTCGCATAAAACAGAAGAACCTTGAGAGAGTCCCGGACTGTAGGACTCCCTACGCTCTTCCGTTTCCTGCTTTGTTTCTCTGTGGTGGGGTCACTCCCCTCTTTGTGACCTCAGAAAATATTAATGCTATGGGACTTCTGTTTAGAGCTTCGTTCACTTCGAACCATTTTTACGTTTTTGTGTCCTATGACCTTTTCCACCTTCAGTACATGACAATTCCGTGTTTGTCGATGTTTTTTTTTATTTCTCTTTTATATCTTTAGTTCATGATTACTTAGGATTTGATTCAATTTAGTTTGCAAAAACTGATCTTCTAAATATGTATTTAGTATATATAATCTCTTTAATAAATGTATTATTTTATATATAACAACATTTAAACTTTAGTTTTGTTGTTTGGCCTCATCAACTAGTTTTAGGTATGGTTATTTGTTTAAGGTCTCTTTTCCCGGATGAATTACGCAAATTCTTTTTCCTCGATTGGATTATACAATCTTCCGTCTTCTAGAGGTTTGCTAAATTTTCTCACAATTATATTATTTCGTTTCTTTATATAGATCAAAGGCTTTGCCGATGTTTTCGTTGAACTTAGAGACCCCAAATTATTAAAAGTTAAAAAGAGTACTTTTCGGAACCGCTACTACGAGTCATCCCAAAACAACGTATATGCACAGATATCCACTTCCACAACAGCCATGAAAAAGGACCAGCATGGATCTTGTAGGACCTACTATGAAGACACCAAGTAACCATAAATATATATTAGTAGTTACCGATCAGTTTACTTGCTATAATAAATTGGTACCGATTTCTGACCAAACAGCTGAAACAGTTGCCAAAGCTGTCAAAGATCGCAACATCAAAACTCACAGAGCACCCGAAGTACTGATCTCCGACAACGCTGCCAACTTTACTTCAAAATAAATGGAAGAAATCTGTTTGTTGTGCCATATAACCAAAGCGCATATAGTCCCCCACTCTCCCGCCTCAAATGGGTTAGTAGAACGGCAATAGTAGAAATCTCACCCCATTGGGATGAATGTTTAGCGCTCGCCCAGACTGCTATCAATGGCACGTATCATGTAGCAATTAGAGATACACCCCACTTTTTATTATTTCACTATAACAAACGCCTCCCATATGATATAATTGACTCGAAGGTCGCTTTGAACCGTGACAACGGGCACGATCCTACAACACAGTCGTCGCAAATGAATGAATAGAGCGTGCTTAAAGTTTTTTATCTTGTTCGAAGGGAACTAAACCAACAGAATCCCCAAATCGAGCACAACAACGCCAAGGGACTTCACTTCTACGTGCGATCTTCTTAGGGATAGCTGTTATACTAAAGAAAGCATGGTACCCCCAATCACTAATGCGAAACGATATCCCAGATGGGATGGAGCCTATTGAATAATGAAATACTTCGGTCGAAACAGGTTCGAAATCCTCGATCTTAGTTATCTAAAAAGCACAAAACTAGGGCATGGAGATTATCTAAAAATAGCCCTCAAAGCGACCATTTCCAAAAGGGGATGTCCCAATTCAAGAATCATTTATCCTTTAACGTCACATTGCACCTTATACCAAACTACAGGCAGTCCTTTTTCACTAAGAAGGATTCCGTTGCGACGACTGCCTGATCACCTTGACTTTGTGCCCCATCTACCGACGGAGGGTCATTGGTATCATAGCCATAGTTACAAGGCCAGAAGAAGGGGTACAAAAACACGTCAACAAATACAGGGAAATACATCGATCTGTTAGATGATTTTGCAAATGTTTATAATAATTCTAGACATACAATGATTGAGAACACACCGTTCAAAGTTATACATGATTTTGATATACCGAATCATATAGCTGAATTAAAACAAAAATGTTTCTATATAAGATCGGGGAGTATGTTTAAATCTCACTCGCTTCCAGTAATTTTTAAAAAGTATATGAGGTTAGGTGGAGTGATGAAATCTACAAGATGAACAGGACTTCAAATGTATTAGACCTGTAATATATTGAAGATTTAAATGGAGAACATATTGAAGATGAGGTTTATGAAGAAGAACTACAGAAAGTAAAGTTTGACTCCTGTAGGAAATATATAGTGGTTAGGATAGTTAAAGCAAAAGGGCAGGATAAAACAAGTGATATTTAGTAAAATAGCGAGGGTACCCCAAATCTTTTAACTCATACGTCAAGGCATGTGATATCATCCCTCAACCTTGAATACATGCTTTCGTGAAATTTTATAAAGGTAAGAGATGAGGAAGGTTTTTATCAGTTGTGAAGATGGAGTGTCAGTTTTTATGTTCGGCTTCATTCCTCATCTTCCCTGGATATTTACTCTAGGAATACGATGTCTGAATATAGAATTGAATTGCAAAAATCCATTATAACCGCGCATGGCCATTATGAAGTAGGGCTTTGTGAGTTTCAATTTACAGGGAATATCTATAATATTATTAAGCCTACATATGCATTCATAGTCTATCGGAAAATGATGGTAGTAAATAATTGTGCATCAAATATTATATTAGCAAGAGATATGAATAGACGCCGGGTATTATAAAAATAAAAATGCACTCATAGAGAAAATGAATCTGAAAATGAGACATAAATTATCATCTCAAGATTTAATGTTTCAATCTGACAAAACGCAACGGAAAATGTCTACTGACTATGTATTAATGATCACATTACGTTTATCGCTCAATGTGAAAACGAAAGAATATCTATTATTTCTTCTCTCAGAAGAATTTTCCAGTAAATGCTTATCGTACCTATTTAGAGACACTGTTGAACTATACTGAAGAAGAAAAATCTACATTTTTTTCCACTGCAGGATATTACTCTAGTAAAGAAGGTATACAAAAGAAATATAGCAGATCGAATAAAAAACTAATTGATGTATATGGAAAACTACATGGCGATTTCTTCTCGCAACATAAGCAGTTGATGAATGGAATCTCACTAAACATAAAGTTATCCAGAACATCACATTCATTTAATCTGAGTCTACACAAACGCACGCCGTCAAGAGTACATTCAAACACGTACACACGCAAACACATGCCCTCCAACCTGAATCTACCCCTCCCATACTGGTTTGTGCCAGTTACCCTCTCCCCTTTCTTCCCTTCGGTATTTTTTTTATTTCATTCCACATTTAGTATATACTTGAAAATAATTAAGAAAGTTTAATGAGGTGATGAGATGTATATCTTTGTTTGAACATTTTACTGACATTTTTTCGAGCGATGGTTACCACAGTCTGCGACACATTTGACATTAGTAGATATCGGAAGATTAATCCAAAAGATGACAAATGTCTAGACTATATTTAACATATCTAGCATCTACAGTTTTTTGCGAGAGAAAATACTTGGAAAATCATTTGGATGGGTTAATGAGGCAAGGAGTCAAAGATCGCTTTATATTTTTCACCCAAAACTTCCAAAACCCGTCCCCTCTTCACTCCCCTTCTGTTTCTAATTGACCCCATCCTCCCCCATTATTTGTTTGTTGCCATATATTCCAAACCTCACCCCACCCCCCACATCTGTAGAGATATAAGAACCCATTCGAAACCAATAATAGAGGAAAGACTTTTCAGATAATACATGGAAATACATCGACGTGTTAGATGAATTTGCAAGGGCTTATAATAAATCTAGTCATAGAAAAATTGGGAACACACCGTTCAAAGTTATATATGATGTTGCTAACCCGAATCAGAGAGCTGCATTGAAAAAAAAAGAGGTTTCTATATAAGATCGCTGATTATGTTCGAATCTGACACGTTTCCAGTAATTTTAAAAAAGGATAAGAGGTAGAGTGGAATGCGCAAATCTACAATATATATATATATATTATTTCAAAGAAAAAATGACCCATAAGCTCGTTCCTAAAATTTTTCACCGATGATTAAATCTTCTAAATCCATAAACTGGAGATGTTCAAATACTTCTTTTCCGTTATTGTAGTGAAATTCAATCCGATCAATTGGGTATTCATGAATAAGTCGACGAAGATGATCGAAGAAATCAACCGTAGATGAATATTCTGAGCTAAATTTATAATCCGATCCGCAAACATATTCGATGGCATAATATTTACTAAGTCTGGGTGTGATACGGTGTGGATGGAGAATCATCTTAGAACATGTGACACAAAGATATGTTTAGCGACAAATGATTTAAAAGAGGCAACAAGACGGACCAAATAAACGATTGTAAAAAAAGCTAAGTGGCAACTCCGCTGGTATGATAATACTGGAAAGTTAATGAAAATTCAAACCGCGTCAAAGAAACCCAACGGATTTGCTAAAAAAAAAGTGTCACTGACCTAAGGGAGGGGGGGGGGGGCTGGAAGGCGACAATACTACGCAGACTCTGAATCCTTCGAAAAAATATCATTTACCTAGGAAGGGGGGGACCTAGCGACAAACCATTAAGCGGAGGGGAGGCAGACTCGGGTTGCAAGGTCATGTGTGCTCATGAGTACGTGCATGTGTACATGTTTGTCTGTGCCTATGAATGTGTGCGTGTGTGTAGACTCGGACTCCACCCTACATACAATACTACTACTGCCGTTGTTATTATGTATCTGCTATCAATTATAGAGGAAAAGGAAATATTCGTAAACTATTTCTGAATGCAGATATATGAAGCTTACGGTGTTTAGTTTGTTGAATCTTAATTAGCGGTAGAGGCTATGCGTTTTCCCTATGTTGTACAAAAGAAAGCTGTATAAAGAGCATAAACGCTTACAGAAGGGTACATTTTCGTCAAAAACTAGCACGAGCTTGGTCCATGACCTTTAGGCCACTTAGGACCATATCATTTCAGAAATAAATTAACTTTTTCTCTCTAGTGTAACCACGAGGCAAACCATAGCTGTTTGTTCACCGCTCGAACAAGAAGTTACTCTACTCTTCAACGACCATTTCTTCAAACCAGTTGATATTGAAAGTAATGGTATGTCTCTTACCTTTGGGATGTGTAGTAGTAGAATGATTAGTAGTTAAAGGGTGAATCAAAGACCTCATTCAAAATAGGCCTCCTTAGCCAGAATTCATTTCCCGCTTGTTCTTTTATATTTATAAAAGAGTGTAAACAAAACTAAAAATTAGTTACCTTAATTTACAATTTCTCTAATTTATGTCTTTTAATTCTTACTCGGCTTTATATGTAAATGGCTCCTGCTCTTACTAGAAGGCAATTTATAATTAATTTGGATATTTATAGAAAGTTACGGCCCAACTTATGAAAGAAACGACCTTAAAGCTTACATAACTCTAGTGAACCCTTTAAAGGATTAATTGCTATTAATCAAATTATGGAACTTGTTTCAGGATACATTTCTATATTGGCTTTCATTTGTTTTTTCTGCAAGAGAAAAGCATCATAATTTCAAGGGGGAAAAAACGCTTGGATCAATTGACGAGGCAATCTTCCTTTGCACATAGAATTGAAATACTGTGGTCATAAAAGTGTCTTTTTAATCGCTAATTACTGACTCATTATTTCAGTTTCACAAATTAAATGAAAAGCTTTGGAAAGACAACTTTTTCACAGTTCTAGTATATTCTACATATATTTAAATTAACATCCTCGGACATTTTCACATTACACACAAGTGGAAACGAAGTTATTTATTACATTTTCCAAAACGCTACATTCAATGGACTGTACCCTCTATAGCATAGATTGCTTTAATTATGCGATAAGGGATGGATGTTACGTGAATAATTTGTTCTTGACAAATCCCCAGAAAAATAGTCCATAGATGATAGATCGATAGATCTTGCGGGCTATGGAAACTGAGAGTGAGGAGAAATGAATCTGCTAAAAAATTCTCGTTAAAGCTTCGAGTGATTGTCTTGGTTGGGATTTTGCTTCGTCTTTCTGAAACGACTTGTTACTGTAGTCTTATTGTTCAGACAAAGTTTACACCATTTTTATATATCTTTTTAAAGTTACTAAAAGCAATTTCCTTGTCTTTGGGTCCTCAAAAAATAAGGTCCATAAACCTTGCTGATACTTAAACCAAGTGTAGATTCGGTTTGTTTTATGACTCTATTGAGATAGATGTGATATTCATTACTGAATATTTTGTCACTTTCTTATCTGTTTTTTTTTATTGTTTCAGTGCATTCCCATACCATTAAACAACGGTGAGTTGTTTGTCCGCTAAGCTGAGGCAAACAGAGAATTTTGAATAAATTCATTCTAAAACCCAAGTGATTATTTTCAGAATTTTCCTCCGTTGTTTCTTGTTATCACTGATAGTTGTCTCACAAATTTCTTCTCGTCAGTTTCATGCTGATTCGAGACTGAATCAGTTTTGAGCGGTTCGCACACCATTGCTGCGCCCAAACTTACCTGCATGTTGTTGATTGAGCTATGATTTTTCTAATTTATTTTATATTAATAATGAGTGTGGGTGTTTTATTTATCAGAAC
Source organism: Ceratothoa steindachneri (assembly GCA_963969495.1). Lineage (NCBI taxonomy): Eukaryota > Metazoa > Arthropoda > Malacostraca > Isopoda > Cymothoidae > Ceratothoa > Ceratothoa steindachneri. The sequence continues at coordinate 5,559,095 of OZ018326.1, read as the reverse complement.
TTTCCGCGATCATTTAGTTCACTGAAAGTTTTCTCTCGAATGGCAACCAGCCTACGACTTTAGAAACAAAAGATTTGCTTAAATATTAATAAAAAAATCCATTTCAGCATGACAGATGCCGAAACCATACGTGACTAAAGTTTTTAAGGTCACAAATCACCAAATTTCCTAAAAAGTGTACAATATAATTTTTGCTTAGATCAAATGACGAGGCAATCTTCCTTAGCACATAAAATTGAATTATAATACGCTGTGGTCATAAAACTGTCTTTTCTTTATTGCTAATTACTGACTCATTATTTCAGTTTCACAAATATTTGCTTGGGTCTAAGCAAAAATTATATTGAAGCTAAAAAATCGATAGGCTTAGTCAAATGTTCAATGAATTAAAATATTTACTTGATAAGATTTACAAAGATAAGTATCTTGCAAGTTGAGAACGAGATCGAATTCATAAGGGAATTCTCTGTTTCCGAGGCATATAATGTGAAATTAACCAATATCGTGGTCCTCCCAAGCGAGACAGCGAAGAGTATTTTAAATAGGTTTAATTCCGCCTCTTTCCATTTATAATACCTTTAAGTGGAAAATCTCATTGATTTTTTCAGCGATTCAAGGAAACAATAGATATTCGGGTATCTAAGTACGATTAACTTTTACTGCTAAAACATTAATTAATGGGTCGATCGTCAAAATATATAATTCCATCAGTAGTCTTACCCGCATCCAATATCTACATTCAGCAATAGTTTCCCCATTAACTAATAAACATAAACTAATAAAGAATTAAATTTCACTTATCAAGTGGATCTTTTCCTATATATCAGCAAAATAAGAACTTGTATTAAATCACCTAAAAGGATGGAAATGTAAAATGAATATATCGTGAACTAATTCGTCGTGAAGGAGTAAACGAAACATTTCAAAGGCAGTTTAATTCTCATAACTGACCAGAATAAGCCCAGTTTTGAAAAAATAACGGAAAATTATTTTACCTCTGCGATGTTATTCAAATCCAAGAAATTCAAATCGTATAAATCAAGTTCCGGTTATTTGGATAAACAAACTCACTCAGATCCATACAGTTTTACCTTAAAAGTTAACCAAATTGAACAAGCCCATTAACGCATCCTTTTTCTAATCTTTGTTCGGAAGATGGAGTTGATTCGTCTCATCGAATTGACCCCTGCCTAAAATACGTAACTCCCTCTGTAACTTGTAAATTTCTCTTACAATATATACGAGGCTATATTTTAAAGCAGTTGTAAGTAAAATATGTAGTGCTTATTGTCAAGAAGAATAGCCTGAAAGTAATGTTCTATAAGAGCAAAGACGAGAAAGTTGATTACAATAGTAAAGGAGAATGAATGTCGAAAGAGTTAGGTAAAGTGTATGAAGAAGTTAAGGTTTGGCTTATAAGCAGAACTTGGGGATGCGTTGATCAAATATTTGCACTCCAACTTTCACCTATAAAAATGGTAAGAGACATAAAGTCTATGCAGGGTTTTTGGGTCTGGAGAAAGCGAGCGTATGTGTATGTAGATGGAGAGGCAATATGGCAGGTGCTAAACATGTATTGACTGAAGGGTAATCTTTAGGATGCTAGTTTAAGGAATTATCATGTACATAAAGCTTACGTTTGGGTGAAAGATAACCCAAGTAGTTACGTTTATGTTTGGGTTAAGACGAGGATATAAATTTGGTGTCAAAATGGATGTGGTAGCAATAAAATTACTGATGGGAATGGAGAAAAGGGATGAAATTTGATAGGATTGTGAGGGAGTGATTCTAAGTAAAGTTCGGATGCTGATGCATGAGTTTGATACTATTTTTGGTACAGAAGATGAAATGGGGTGTGATATTAGGATATTTGGTGTTATTCTTAAACAATTTTAGAGTATTTTTTCTAGGGTGTGCCTTGAATGAGTAATAGAGAAAAAATAGTGGCGCCACCACTGCATTTTTATGTTTATTTAGTCGCAGGAGATATTAAGGGATTAGGTAAATCTAAGGATTGGACTGTGGAATGTGTCATTATTTAACATGAGAGTATGCTGCTGTCAGCCTTGTTGTATGAGACTGAGGTTATGTTATGAAAGGTGCAGAAAAGATTTATTGCGCGAACTATGCAACGACGAAAATTCCTTGAGAGTAAACATTATTCAGATGTACTCACTTATTAGTAAATTGCCTGATTCATAATTGGTGTAAGGAAGACGGTTCCTACTGAAATTGACTGCAAGTCTTTTGTTAGATAAGTTTGAAATATGAGTCCAATCATTTGGGCGAAACATTTATTTTGGATGTTCTCAAAGCTTTGTCCACTATGGGTTGAGCTGCCATATGTGCTATATTTAGAAACATTATGGACATTTCTATAATTTCCAAGGGTTTTGGTCATTGGGGCGTGTAACATGTCAATTTATACTCGCGAGTATGCTTCTTAGAGGTCTCTTTGTTCTCTTTATTTTATTTCATTTTGCTGCAATGGTGGTTCCATCGTATTGTTTATGGTTCGCGGACAACATCACCCCGATTGTGATACGCGAAACCAAGATCTAGAAGAGTGATGTCGAAAGCGACTAAAGCTGAGGCCTAAAGAGATATCCAGTTTCGAGGATAAGTGGAAAATACAGACAAATAGGACCAAATTCACCGCAGTCACAATGGACAGACAGAAGACTGAGCCCATCTGACTGGAACACATGATAGTCGAATATTCTCCAACCGTGAGCATCCTAGGACACAGGATCTGATCTCCAGCCACAACACAGGAAGCCAGATAAACTCCAAAGTTTAATTTGCTAAACTGTTAATATAGTAGTCGATTCATTGTCCTGATATTAGTATGTCTGGATCTAGACCATGAAATATATTACAGTATGCATAATCCTTAAACATGAATAAATATGAATAAGTTACTAACAACTTATGCTACGTTTTTTTCCTCTTTCTGTGTGAAAAATTGAACATGAAAGAGAGAAGAACAACGATTATTAAATGAAAACATGTTACAATAAAGAACACGAATAAACTTAACATCGATGTAAGAGAATTATAACTATTGGTTAACAATTCGACAAAGTAATAGTATTGATCAAAGATCAAAGAATGAAAACACTGAGAAAAGAAGCTTCTGAGGCAAGGTTAAAAATTATAATAACCAATGGTTCCAGCAACTCTCGCTGATGATCGTGGGTAAAAAATTCCAATGAATCGTCTCGCAATTTTTAGACATTCATATTCACCGAAAAATGGTACATTTATTTTTGCGCCATACTGAGGAAAAAAAAACTAGTCAGCTGATACATATACAAATAACAGGTAAAAACAGTACTTTTCCTGAAAATAAGAAAACTGTTTTAGGTTTTAATCAATGGGACCTTTATATATTTCTCGAAATTTTTTCAAATCCTGAAAGTGGAATCAAAGATTAGCTGTGCTTAAAGATACTTTGATATACTCCTCACTCTCTTCGTTGATTCCAAAGAGTTTCCAGGAAAAGAGCAGAGTTTTAGACAAAGCTTTGACATCAGTTTCCTCAGATAATAACATCGCGTCAATCAACATCTTCCTGGACAACAAGAGTTTTCCAAAATGCACATTCATTATCTTGTTAAGTTGAATAATTCTGATCATGAATTAATTGCCTTTATCAACGCTGATATCATTCAGAGATGGTTCGTTCTTTTCTATAACTTGATAAATATAAGACAAGAGAGAAAATTCCTAACTTGTTGTAGCATCCCAAAAGGAAGGATAAAAATCAGTCTAGAGGAGAAAGCCATTTATTTTGAAAGAAGGTTAGTAACATTATTTTTAAAAGGTTTCGGCAGCGATAAATTTAACTTTACCTGAAAACAGATGAGCAATTATATTAATAATTAGACCATAAAATCCCTGCCCTAAGAGTTCTATGATAAATTCAAAGTATTATTAACTCAAGGTAAAAGGCTGATGAGATCCAAGCTTGAGGTTTATCTAATATATATATATATATATCCCATACCTCATGAATACCATTCATTACTGTTACATATTTATCTAAGGAACCTTTACTGTTAATATAGTTTAATTGACGCTCACTTTGCCCTAAAGTTAACACAGGATAATGAATAACTGTTTTTCACGTTAAAATGACGTTTTTCCTTCAACTTCTCCCGCAAAGAGGTGTATATAGAGATTGGTGCAACTGTTAGGAAAAGCAGCGGCACTTCCTTCTGCTCCCAGTTCTTCCGGCAGTTCCATTTGATACTGCTGCATCTGAAGCAGCTCATTTATACCATTTTATGTCAATTTATTTAAATCATAATCTCAGCAGATTAGTCGCCAACCAGCTTTCGTCCATTCATCTCCTTTGCTCTCATGCCGCATGTTGGGCTGTTGTTATTTAGTCGTGCCTGCATTCTATCCTCCATGTTTTTGTACCTATACTGCGCGCCCTTCCATTATTTTATTGAACTTATATTTCCTTTTCTTTACCCAAAAGTTGATGTCACTTGTTACATGGAGGACAACATTTCTTAAATCTGTAGGCTCGTTTGCCCTCCTTGCTCTAATTCCCTTTGTTATCCCTTCCTTTTGATTCTCTGTAAAAGAATGCTCGGCTATATATCAGTAATATTGTGGGGTGGAGCCCGAGTCTCCCTCCTCCCCTTATTGGACTAGCGACCGAGTCCCCTCTCCCCCTCTTACCGGAAGAGCCCCCCCCCCCCTTACCGGATGAGGAGCAGAGTCCCCCCCCCTTACCGGATGAGCGGCCGAGCCCCCCTTCCCCCTTACCGGATGAGCGACCGAGTCCCCCCATCCCCCCACTTACCGGACGAGCGGCCGAGCCAACACGACGGACTAGGTAAATGATGCCAAAAAATGATAACAGTCTTATAGTCATCAGATAAAAATTCCTGTAATAAATCTTAATGGACGACCTTTTTTTCATTAATACTCAGATATTTATGGAGTAGTAAGGTATTGAAGCGACCATTAATGATTCCAATAAAGATAATGTCTAGAACTATTTTGAGATGAAGGAAAAATAAATGTGTATGACAATAAACCAGGGTAGGGGGGGGGCTAGGATGGGGGCTCCTCCGGTGAAGGCGGGGGGGGCTAGGATGGGGGCTCCTCCGGTAAGGGAGATGGGAGCACTCGGTCGCTCGTTCGGTAAAGAGGGTTAGGAAGAGGTGGGGGTTTTGGAGCAAAGAAGTGACCACCACTGATTCCATAACTAATTATTTTCTGAAGATGCTCGGCCTCAAATATCGTCCCGTACGGTTGATTGCACGATAAGAAACATCGACCGCGTTCTGTAAACACGGCCTCTGATGCTATAAATGATAATAAGGTCTAAAGATGTTCGGGGGAGGGGGGGACTCGGCCGCTCGTCTGGTATGGGGGGAGGGGTACTAGGTCGCTCGTCCGTAAGGGGGGGCTCGGCTTTGTCCTGTAAGGAGGGGGAGGGAAACTCGGGGTACACCCCACAATACTACTTATATCTGCCATACATTCTCACTTCCTCTAACTATAGAACTTTCTTTACAGATATCTCTGTACACACTTTCTTTGAGATATGTTCTTGTTTGTCTTTGGCTTTTAATTCGATAAAAAAAAAATCAAATTCTTCAGCGCCCAAAATCTTTTGTTTGTACTTCAAACCAGTAGAATGATTCAAACGTTGTTCACATAAAGAGACTCGATAGGTCTTACAATCACGCCTACCACCTACACTACCTAAACCAGTGACACCTACACCACTAAAAGCTACCTCCACATGCACCTCCTACACCACCACAACCTAAACCGCTTACAACACCACCAACTCTATCACCTACATAGAATCCACGTACACCACCTACACCCAAACTATCATACCATCTACATCATCACTAATACCTACACAACCTACATCACCAACGCCACCTACAACACCTACACCTACACCACCACAACCTACATTACCACCATCTACACCCCCCCCCCCCCACATATTTCGCCACTACCTAAAACAACGCCATCTATACTTCCAACACTTATACCACCACCTACCCCACCACCACCTACACCACCACCACCAATACCAACACCACCTACACCACATCCACGTATCCCACCACCCCCTACTCACCATCACTTACATCACCACCACCTATACCATCTCCACTTACACCACTACCACCTTAGGTTATGCCGGGAATAATTTGGGAGGGGAGCAATAATATCATAACTATATGGCCAATTCTAACTAAATTTTAAACTCTTATTTTATTTTATATTTTCTTTCGAATGACATAATGTCAAGGTCTCCCCTTGGTTAGCCGAGGAATTATTTGGCAATAACTTCATGACTATTGGCCAATTCTAACGAAATTTGAAACCCTTATATTGTTTTACATTCTCTTTCGAATTATATAATTGTGAAGGTCCTCCCAAGGATAGTCCATGAATTATTGAAAGTTTTGAAGGTCGTATAGGCATAAATCAGAATAAGTGAGAGCACGCGACCTGTGGTCAGCAGACTTTGTTTGATAATTATTCATGACTTTTCTGGAAATTTTGCTGGGTCATCATTTAATAGTAAATAAAATGGCAGAAGATTATTCTGCATTTCAAGAAGACGATCAGATACAATATCTGATAGTAGTTAGCGAAGTACCGACCAAAGTTTGGAAAAGAAAATAAAAAGATCTTTACTCAAAACCAATAAAATGATATATTTAGAAAGAAAATCTTATTTTATCGAAGTACCCTAATAAATTTTCTCTTCTTTTAATAAAATATGACAGGAAATATGTCTGAGAGAGGGAGAGGGAATGATTTAAAGGCTCAAAACTTGTATAAAATAGCTAACTCTGAAGGGAAATATGGAGAAAAAAGTTTTCACCATTTCTCTGCTCCCAATAATTTTCCTTATCGTCAAAGCTGCGAAATTAGTTATTTTTAGTCGCCCGTGACTCTTTATCTTACTATGTCGGTTGGTCCCCGTTTTGCTATTTTTATTTTGGCAATAACAGTGTAACTATTCATTCCCTTCGAATGCCAACGTCCTCCTAAGCTTAGTTCGAGAATTACTGAAAGTTTTGAATGCCGTAAGGTCATAAATCAGACTTTGTCAGTAGACCTTGTTTATTTAAATCTAAGAGACATTATTAAAAAAAATGATTATTCTCTCGAATAGCAACGTTTGTGCAAAATTAACGAATTATTTGACTGTTCATTTTGTTCTAGCTCTTTTAATCAGTCAGCCGCCCTCAAGTTAGCTGGTTTCTTGGGCAATATGTGTTTTGCCTTAGGTTCCCTAAATTGCTAATTATTTCACGACCGAGAGGCGCCAAAACTTTGTTATTAAATATTTTATTGCAATTTTTACATTTAGGAGAATAGGTAAAGGAGTATTTCAGTCGCTTCCTCTTCTTGATGACTGAGATGTTTGCTGACTTAACACACTTGCTAACCATAACAGTGACTTATCTCTGGTGCAAATGCATTTGCTACCAACAATTCAGATGATCGAACGAGTCGCATATTCTTTTTCTTTCACCAACTGGGACCTTTTTATGTCTCTTTTTTACTGAAATTGAGGGCGTTTTCTTTTCCCTTTCTCTCTCATTCGCTTACGCTCTTTTAGATCGATATTCATTAAAGCAGGAATAATACCCTGTATTGTAAAATAGTACGTCACTATCTAGTTATGAATATACGTTGATTAGAAATAATTGTTAATGAATTAGATGGTATTGAAACAAAAGAGGCGTTACTAAATCAATACTTAAATTATTTATCTATATTATGTTCAGTTAAAATAATTTAGCACTATAGGTAGTTATAGAAACGAAAAATCCTTGAATTTATAGTCGGAAATAAAGGATAAGATAGACAGGCCAAAATTGCAGTTTGCACATTCACTACAGGCAACTGAAGTTCAAGCTTTGCCGCAACCCCCAAATTTTGTCTTGTGTTGGTTTTAGAAACTAATCCATAAAATGAAAGGTTGAATAAACTGAGCCTCGAAATCTTTGGTAAGTGATCTGAGAATTTGCTGCTCTTCTACTTGCAGGAGGCAAAATTTGATATTGCTAAATAGAAATTTATATTTGTTCAATTTTAGAGGCAAAATTTATAATTATTTCTATCATTTTTGGTGGATAATTCAATAAATATGCCAAATAATGGCCACAACCACTTCTCTTTGATTTTATTGTGTTCTTTACTCTGTTCTCCTGCCCTCGATTTGTTCCTCCCTTTTCCAATTATAATCTCTACTAGTATTGCGGTCTTTGAATTTGGGTCAATACTTTGTCCGATTCAGAAAAAATACCCATATTTATTTGGGATGCTCATTTCTGTCAGAATTTCAACGGCGTTATCGACCAAACGAGTAATTAAAATGCTTTTTTTTCTGTCTGAGGGGGTTCCTATGATCCTTGTTGCTATTTTTTTCATGATATTAACTACTGTAATAGGATAAGAGTTTGAAATATGATTATCATTAGAGGTCAGATTTCTTTCACGTAAGATAAAACTAACCTATTAAATAATTGTCTAAATATAAAATTAGGTAGAATAGATTAAAAATTTGAAGGCAAATCATAGAAACCTTATATATATATATATATATATATATATATATATATATATATATATATATATATATATATATATATATATATATATATATATATATATATATGAATATATATCAGTGGAAACTCCGGCACATGGGCTGTTCGGGCTTAGTCCGAGTATAAATTCAGTAAAGTGAATGTGTTGCAAGGAGATTTAATTTCTGCCAACACCGACTTCAAGTAAGTAGTTGCAGCCAATAACTCTGGCTTCTTTCTTTTATTGAGCCTGGTCGCAGTACAAATATTTTCGTTCAGGATCTAGCAGTCGTCTTAGAGGTGATCTGTGTAAAAAACTTCATTCGTAACAGTTCTCTCGTCATCATTCACAAGCACTTGGCTCGGTCTCAGAAATTACACCCCAAGTTGTTATCTATAATCGTACAAATTAAAAGTAATTAAAATTCAATATTTTCTTGAAACAATACATTTCTATAGAGATTAGGATTTAAAATTCAATCTATGAAAGGTTTCCTTTCGATAATATTCTTAAATAAACGATAAATTATCCAGCAACTCGAGCTAATACGAACGAGCCTGGTAGGTGTAAAAGCCTAACTGGCATGTCTTGTCAAGAGTACAATACAGGCGACAACAGGCCTGCTGCTGCTCGGTTTTTCCACCCAGCTCTATGTTCATTGGGTTATATCTGGGTTTCTGGGTTATTATTTTGGTAATAGACCATAATCTGGGTTTTTTTCATACTTTCAATAAGTAAGACCATCATAGTTATTCACTACTTGCTTAGGAATATCTTAATTTCACCTAACAACATCAATTAACAAATAAAAATCTACTAAAATATTCTACGGTTCACATAAACGCATTTGAGTGAGTTGCGAACATGTTCATTACTTCTAAACCGTTCCAAAGCCACGCTGACGGCGCTGTGTCGGTGCATTCTTGCTTGCTCCAGTGTGGGTGAGAGACAGACTGTTTCAGAATTTCAGTACCAGCGTGAATACTGCAGGATGGTCTTAGCACAAGATTGTTCGCCGAAGTTAATTTTCATTTGTAAAGAAATATTGGGTGTTTCTTCCTGTCTGCGAAAACATTGTTGAGATACATATCCGAAACTAGTGTAGCAGACTGTAATATACTTAATATTCTTAGTTATTATTATAATGAACCTAACGTGTTTGTGTCATCCTGCATTTAAAAGAAATTGTGATTTTAGGGGGCACATTAATTTTTAATGTGTTGTGAAATAATAAATCTTTTCCCTTGGATATTTTCTTAATATTATGAGCGAAGTGAAATAGCACTGCAGGCCTAGTAAAAAATGCACGTAGGGCAGATTTTTTCTAGTAATAAGTTTGCGTGCCGTAATTAATTAGTGAAAGTGCAGGCATTTTTAAGGAGAGCAAAAGTACTTCTTTATTCATAGGGTTGCTGAGTTTTTGAATTCTTTGCCAGGCGATGTAGTTAATAATATAAAAGTAAAGAGGTTATTCCTAAACTCTACAACGCGTATGTCAGGCCATATTTAGAGTACTGTATACAAGAATGGTCACCACATTTTAAACATGATATCAACCTGCTGGAGTCAGTACAAAAGAAGGCAGTGAAAATAATACTTCCCTGAAGCACCTTGAATATGAAGATAGACTAAGGGTGCTAAATATGTTCTCATTTGAAAGAAGGTGTGTGAGGAAGATATGTTTCAGCCTGTTAAAATCCGTTCTGAGATGGATAAGTGGGATTTTAACAGGTTGTTTGAGTTGGAAAGTACTAATAGGAATAGTGGTCATCACTTGAAAATTTAAAAAACAGTGGTGCAGGCTAAATGTTAGAAAATATTTTTCACCAATAGAGTGGAAAATTACTGGAAGAGTTTGCCACCTGAGACAGTAGACAGTCCAAACTTTATATGTTTTCAAGAACAGATTGGATCATTATATGGGAAGGGAGGGTAAACCTTTGAGGGAAAAGGGGCAGTGGTATTCTGGACCAGGTAAATGTTAAGATTAATGGGGCACAATATTTTATAGATTTTTGTTGGCTACCTTTCTAGCTAATTTGCCTCCATTTCCATAACTTTCGTAGGCTTGCAATCGCCTTGGAATTTGCGAATCTAATACTAGTCTTTCGCTTTGGGTATATTATGTTATTAAAAATAGCGGAGATTGGGGGATGCAACCCTCACAATTAAAGGGTGGTGTGGAGGCGAAGCCTCCATATCACCGGAAAAAAACAACCAAAAAGCACTTTTGAGGAATTCGTCCAAGAAAAAACGCTAAGGTAAAAAACAAACAAGCTTGTTTTAAATCAAAAATATATATGAATTATCCTCGAAATAGAGGGCATCACTTTCTGAAAGAACAGAGTATAAAAAAGCTGTTCAACGAATTCTTGCTTGCTGCAGCAAAACTTTAACAACGGCCTAAGTTAATACATTTTTACAAAGTTTACTTAAAAATAAAACCAAAAAACTTTAAAAAATAGCAGGAATATAAACTAAAACGAACAAACAAACCAATACACTTTAAAGAAGCATAGGTATGTCACGCACGTACCCAAACATGTGAAAAGAGAGTCAAGTAATTAAATGCTATACAAAATAATTAAATGTCATGCCAATGTGTTTTCAACATATTACTTAATTTAGGTTTTTAGTGAGCAATCTTGGTTTTTTGAAGGTTCAATCTGAGTTGTTGGGAAAAATCTGAATGGCAACCATGTGCAACAGTCAAATCAGTCTCTGGCTAATGTTTGTTGTACATGGCACTGTCGTTATTTGATTGATGTTATTCTGTGCGTCTGAGTCTAAAGATCAGTTGTATTTTGCAGGGTTGCTTTATTTTTACCCTTACCTCAGAAATGGAGGAAGACATAGTGCTAGGTATAGAAAATAAGCAATTTGAAACTACCAAAATTGCGTATATACGTGAAATACTTTGGGTAAGCAGTCGAATCCTACATTAAAAACTAAAGGTGGAACTCCAACATTCCAGATTAGGTGGTATGAGCAGATTGATTGGCGTTGTATAAGTAGCTTCACGTAGAAACCTTTACTGCTGGCCATGTTTGTTGTTTCAACCAAAGGCTAATTAGTCGTGGACAGATGGAGACTATAATAATTATAAAAACATCCTGAGTGTCTGTAAGCACCACAGGAAATTAGTGAGTCCTTTAAGTAGTTATAAAAGCTTGAAAACTTTCGGACTGTACGATATTGTGACAGATATTAGTGAGTCTGCTAAACTTGAAATAGAACCACATAACAAGGCAGCTTAAGAAACTAGACAATATTGAAAGCAGTTAATAAAGGCGGTTATACGCACACTGCCCTACTGGTCAACCGAAATTAAGGCTCCACCTGGGGATGGCTTTAAGAGTGCTTTAAATACACGGCTACAAAAATACACTTTAATAGGACTAAAGATTACCTATACATATAGGGAAAGTTAAATGGTAATGAAATTAAATATTGACGGTTCACGGCTAAGATGATTAACACTATCAATTAAGTTTGAACCGAGGGATAATTAATTAAGTAATGATCTTACAATTATGCAAGTCATAGAGCAAAGGGGATCGTTGATTTTCGACGCAGTAAAGGTGGGAAGAGCGTGAGGAAGCGGGGATTAAATCCCTTATACCTTGATGTAGGTTGAGTAGGGCCAGGGTGGTAAGTTCAATCTTGAACTTGTGGGTGTCGCACGGGACGCTCCATCCAACTTCGCGAAATTGAAGATGGGGTCTCTTATCCTTAAGAGGCAAACGGAGGATGCTTAGAGGATGGCTGACCCTATCCTTAAAATCGAAGACGTGGTGAGAAGGGTTGAAACGCGCCTAACTATCTCCTTAATTAACACTGAGTGACCACTAGCTGTTCCTTGGCTATTCTACAATCACTCAATTCTTCTCTGGACGAGAATGTAGTCGATTCCCTGTCAACCAACGAAGACGTTACGGCTAACGCACTGGATGGCTGCTTTAGAAAAAATCTGCATGTAAACTCTGAAGTCTCAAATATATACTCCGAAATTATCTAAACAGGGAGACAGATATTTCGCCAACAGACTTCCTTAATTGCATTGGGCCGCGATAAGGGTCCATAGCGAGAAGTCGTGATTTCTCCTTAATGGTCTTTCCATTGTTCTAATTTTCGTTGTGTATAAGCCAGATGAATTTAAAGCGGTCAACGGCGAAGTTAGGGGGGGGGGATTTCGTTTCTCGCTCCTTATTCTTCCACACGTGTAAACAAGAATTGCCTTTACGTGGACATGATAAAGGAAGTAACAGCCTTAATAGAGGAAATTAACTTGAACTATTGCAATACTTTGCTAAAATCGAAGGTGTATGCTTCTAGACTTTCTAATAAAGAGGGATCGTAACAGTTTTCAGGAGTCACAAGCACAATACAAAATGACCTAATAAAAGCGATTGGAAATGTCATCACTGATGAAATTAGTTGATAATTAGTTGATAGGGCTCCGTTTATGTTTGTCCAAGCCGACAAAACTACAGACTGTACAATGCATGCCCAACTATCGATCATAATCAGAAATGTATATGAAGACAAAATATGTGAACGATTTCTAGGATTCTATGAAGTCAATGAATGCGTTGAATTCCTTTAGTGACGCGACAGATAAATTAGTGAGCCAGACTTACGAGAAAGCAGCTGTAATGCCGGTAACGGTAAACGGAGTAGAGAGCAAGCTAAGGGATAAAGGAGTTAAGCACGCGCACTTCATTCACTGCTATGCGCATAAACTTAATTTAGTTGTGAGTAAAAGTGCTGATAAGTTGAGTTGGGTAAAAATGTTTTCTTTCTCATTTACGCTTATTTAGTAAAATTCCATCTTGCAGTATCAAGTGAAAAAGCGTTTTCAGTTAGTTTAATCTCAATATTCCAGCACCTTGCAAAACAAGATGGTGCAATCGATCGAGAACTGTGTCATCGATGAATTTATTGAAAGAAATCTTCAAAATTGCCTTCACAAGTATTCTAGACTCTAGTGAAAAGTGGGATGAAGACACAATTTGTCAAAGGGACAATCTATTGGCAAAGTTGAATGATTTCACATTCATGTTTTTCATCAATTGCTTTCATAACATACTTTCTCAGACTAAAAAAGTCTTTGAAATCCTACGGTGTAAGCTTCTCGACATAAAGCATGGTCAGAGTAAACTAAATGACTCCATTCATTCTGATGAATGTTATCGTAAGCACAAACATTATGAAAAAAATATGCTCGATATAGCTGCTTTCATTGAACAAGCAGATGAGACCTACCCTCCTCCTAGAAAACGAGTCAGTGGTGCACAAATTAATTACAAAACTACCTATTATGAAATAACTGATAACATTTTTATGTCTTTACAAGAGAAATTTTCTGGCATTTAGGAGTATGCAATTTTTTTAATTACTAGAGTTTGAAGAGTATGCTAACTCATTTCCTATGCAAAATATGGACTCTCTTGAAAACAAGTATCCCTGTAAACTAGCCCAAATATATGTATATTGAGAGTGATTTCAAAAAGTGCGAGTCAATCAAATTCATTTTAGAATTACTGTATAAATTGCAGTTTAGTTCCGCTATGCCTGAATCTATTAAACTAATTATGCTTGTGCTGGCCATACCCTCAACATAGGTTTCTAAAGAGACAAGACTTCATTTTTTGGTCTTCCGCATAGCCGAATGGTTAAAGGCTCCGTTTAATTGAGATCAAAGTGGTTGCTCACTGCCTCAGTGTGCTTTGTTCTAATCCTAACCTAGCTCGGATTTTTTCGAAATAGGAAATAGCTATTTCCGAAGAAAAAATTATTCCGTTTTCTCTTTCTTGCAGTGTGATGGATTTATTTCATCATTCTCTCACGCTCATGAGAGATATACATTGTGTATTCGCCGCGTGTTTAACTAAATCTCTCCTTTGTCCTTTAAATTTCTGATTAGTTTCTCTCTCCTTCACAGTCTCGATCGACCTTGCGGAGCGTGCCTTAGAAGCTTGTCTATTCAGAAGATTTTTTTATCTTTCCCTTGACGGAGTGGTTGAAGGCTCTCTTTAATTGAGATCAAAGCCCTTGCTCGCTTCCTCAGTATGCTTGGTCCGAATCCCACCATAGCTCGGATTTTTTCCAAGTAGTAAATAACTATTTCCGAAGAAAAAATTCTTCCGTCTTCTCTTTCTTGTGATGTGTTGGATTTATTTCATCATTCTCTCGCGCTCATGAGAGATATACATTATATATATATATATATATATATATATATATATATATATATATATATATATATATATATATATATATATATATATTGGGACTACGATAAAGAGAATAACCAAAGAGAATATGAAATCGCATAAGTTGTTAATAGCCATTGGATAGGTGGCGATTATGGAACCCAAAGGAACCAGGCCTTTGTGAATATTTGGTAGGCCATAGAACACTACTAGGTGTATCAAAGAGGAAAATATTAGATGAAAACATGCATCATCTATACTTTTTTCATTTTCAATATTTGACAAGAATCTATTTACTCTATCGTCTCATCTGATGGGAATTTTGCAGGCTTCTCATGAATTATTCTCAAACTTGTAGGGTCTTTATGATTTAGGATCAACACTTCAGTTTCTTTAGCGGGATGAATAATGACAAAGTAGAAATTTGATCCAAACTTACCAAGGAAATGGAAATCACCTTCCCAAAAAATTAACTAAGAAAATACCTCTTGAGTGATGCCTGGAAAAGAGAACCGAAGATCTGCGAACTTCTTTTGAATAGGTAAATATTTTATGTCGTTTATAAATATTTCAAAGACCAAAACAAATTTAGCAAAATTATGCTTATAGAATGGCAGTTTAAAATGAAGAACAAGAGACAAGAGAGTTTAATCTGGAGGAGACAGGATTATGTCAGAAAAGTTAAAGAAAACTTCATTATAAAATAAAAACGGGCAACAAAGATTAAGTTTAAGCAGATTTTCTTGATGGATTTTTCAATCTGTGAAGAGTAACGATCGGATTCCAGATTGATGGAGTGAGAAAAATGAATAAAACGAATAAATAAACAAAGGGAACAAAATTAGCAATTAAGATTATCTAGCATATTTCGAATAATAGTTTCCCGATTAATTTTAACAATGAGTGTGTTGTTGAGAAGATAGTCTAAGGAGCAGTTCTAAAGATTTGAATTGTACCGGAATTTGTGGCAGAGGTTCATGAAATTAAGATATGAAATTAGGATATACGAAATATATTTAATCGGCAAGATAATGTTGAAACAATATCAAAGACCTTCCAATCCATCTTTCGAAGAAATTGTGCAAGATCCTATTGCGGTTAATCTTAATGTTGATGATAAAGATGAAAACAAGAGCTGCAAGCTTGATTAGCTTAACGTTTGAGGCTAAATCCGCCGATCATCGGGAACTGTAGACAAAATATGACAGGATGTAACATTAACCGATTAAAGGATTAAATGATTAGAAGATGATTAGATGGGGAATGTAAAATATTTTAGAGTAAAGATATTGATTGGACACAAGAACAAAATGGGCATATACGAGTAAGAGAAGCAGAGTTAAATGTTAATGAGAAAAATATATAAGATTTGAAATAAAGCAAAACAAATCTGCTTCACCTGGCACAATACGGGGAGGAGAAGAGACTGAATAGCCAGAAGGAATGGGTGAGAATTTGAGTTAGGAAAGATAGTGAGTAGTTGGGTGATTTGATTAGTTGAAAGAAGTAGGTAACTGGTGGCAAAGAAGAAAAATAGCGATTTAGAGAGAGAGTGTTTAGCTTAGTGTTAGAGTATCTGGTAAATTACGACACTCGGTTTGATTCCACGCCAAGATAATTTAATCTTTTACTGAGGAGATATTTCTGTCTTCTCACTATGGATGAACTTCATTGTGTCGTCCTCTTTTATTGATCTTTTCTCCCAATGTCCTTTTCCCTTGCCTTTAAGTACTCCCGTTTCTTCTCTCATTTGATCATTCACGGCTAATTTCTCTTTCTCTTGTTTTAAAATGGTTTGATAGTCTGCAATACTCGCTGTCTGCATCTTTATTTCTACTCTCAAAATGCTTTAGAAAGACAGAAATTTAATATAGTCAAAGCCCTGTAAGAGTTATCACTACTCGCAGAAACTATATTTGCCTTTTCTTATTTCTTCTAAAACTATAATTTAGGGAGGAAATTTTTTGAATAACTGGAATTTTTTGGAATATATCATGGCCAAATGTTTTGACATTAGGCTATCGATAAGAATATATTTTATCCTTGGAATTTTTTAAAGAAAATGGTGAAGTTCATAAAAATTAAATATGATTATCGATTGTTTGCTAATGTTTTTCAAATAAAAAGAATTGCAAATGGCTGTTTTCGTTTTTAATTTATTCGAAGGTTTTATCACTTATTTCCAAAATAGATTTTTAATTTTAATCTTTAGCGAGAGGAAATTACTACTTGCCCCTAAAAACGAGTAAAGGAAATGAAATTATGAAAAATTTAGATTGTATTTTCCCCAAAATTCCGGTTCGATTACATGGCTTTGTTAGTTCATTTTTTTGTCTGTCTTAAAGTTAAATATTTTTCTCATATATATATATATATATATATATATATATATATATATATATATATATATATATATATATGAAGGCAATGTCCCGCAGGAAAAAATGAAAAGGTGTTTCCAAGTACTTTCGAATTTCATTAAGTTCCTTATCAAAGATCACTACGAGAAATAGTATAAAAAGAGGTATATATATACGACAGAAAAGTATGAAAGACCGCCTTAAAAAAATAAATCGCCAATGAGGAAGAGGGAAGGGGGAAGGAAAAAAAACACATTAAGAATTACAAGAAGCAGGTAGTAAGGTCAAACTAAGTCGACTTAGTTTGACCTTACTACCTGCTTCTTGTAATTCTTAATGTGAATCTTTACCTTCCCCCTTCCGTCTTCCTCATTAGGGATTTCTTGTTTTTGAGGCGGTCTTTCATACATTTCTTTCAAAATATACCTCTAATATAATATTATTTCTTGTAGTGATCTTTGATAAGGAGCTTAATAAAGTTCGAAAGTACTTGGAAACACCTTTTCATTTTTTCCTGCGGGACATTGTATTCATTTGCTACCCTCACGTGATACTTTGTGAGTTTTTCATATATATATATATATATATATATATATATATATATATATATATATATATATATATATATATATATATATATATAACTTAAATCACATGACACGTGATATAATGGATTCATTTAAAAGCCTAAAGAAATGAAAATTGGCATCAGGACACTAAGGAAGGTGACCATTGAAAGCTTAAGAAAGAAAATGTGAGATAAAGAGACGGAGAAAATATATAAAGGAGTAGGATTCGAACCATTGTCCTCAGTCGATGAGCTTCGAGGTCACAATAGCGATGTACGCTTGAGGATACAGGTTCGAATCCTACTCCCTTATTTATTTTTATATAAAGGTTAAAATTAGTTTTAACGATTTTCTCCGTCTCTTTATCTCACATTTTCTTTCTTAAGTTTTCAATGGTCACCTTCCTTAGTGTCCTGATGCCAATATTCATTTCGTTGGGCTTTCAAATGCATATATATATATATATATATATATATATATATATATATATATACATATATAAAGGGTCTTTCAATATGTTCGCTCGATTTTTAAATGTAAATAAAACAAGTTGTCTGTGATATATGCACTCAATATATTTAAAATTTGAAAGTACATTTTGTGCTATTAAGTGTGGAATGTGACGGCGTGTGAAGTGTGGCACGTAGCACCGTCCTGTTGAAACCACATGTCGTGAGTATCCATATCAGACATATAATCCATTTGAGGCCACAAGAAGTTGCTTATCATCGATCTGTAGGTCTCGCCGTTGACGGTTATGGCAATCCCATCTTTGTTCTCAAAAAAGTACCGACCGATGATTGCTTTAGA
Organism: Ceratothoa steindachneri; assembly: GCA_963969495.1. Taxonomy (NCBI): domain Eukaryota; kingdom Metazoa; phylum Arthropoda; class Malacostraca; order Isopoda; family Cymothoidae; genus Ceratothoa; species Ceratothoa steindachneri. The sequence continues at coordinate 5,540,543 of OZ018326.1, read as the reverse complement.
TGAAAATAAGCCTCAAGTAGTGACTCTGTTAGGATGCAATGGGTGCTGATGTATCTCATGTGGATTGTTTTCGTCCAAAATTCGACAATTTTGCTTGTTCACAAAACCATTCATCCAAAAATGGGCTTCGTGGCTGAAGATGATTTTTGGGGGAAATTTTGGGCAACTTCAAACTGCTCTAGAGCCCAATCAGCGAACACACAGTGTTGTATATGGTCGTTTACTTCAAGTTCCTGTGTAAGTTGGTTTTGTACGTGTGCAGACCCAAGTCCCTACGCATGATTCGCCAAACTGAAGTCGCAGAAGGGCCAAGTTCTTGTGAACGACGAGAAATTGACTGCATCGCAATTTCCCGTACACTCTCATTTACAGCAGCGGTGTTTTCAGCAGACCTTGCATTTCGGCGACGTACTGGTGTTGGCTGATTGTTCGTCGACCCTTTTGCCTCGAATTTGGCCAGCAAACATCGAACAGTGGACTCGGCAGGACGATTGTGGCGAGGATAGAAATCACGTTACTCGCGGCACATGTGTCGAACGCAGCACTGATTTTGATAATAACATTTGATGATTTACACACACTGTTCAACGCTATAACCTCCCATCGTGACTTGCCAAGTAATATTGAACAGTTAACAGTGAGGTTGCCAGATATCACTTTAACAACATGGCCACTATCGCCTGACACACTTCGAGCGTCTTTGTTGAAAAACCCTTTATAAATATATATATACCAGGCAATGGCTTCTCTACAAAGATTAAAATTTAAAATCTAAAAAAAAGCAGCATTAGTTAAATTTTATAAATTTTCTGAACTTCCCCAATTATAATAATTTTAAAAAGGAACTCGAACTAAATTTCCCGCCTTTCAAAATATCACATTGCAAAAGTATAGAGTTATAGAAGAAGAAGAAGTATATATAAAAATAAATTTTCTTAACCTGACCATTTGTAATTCTTTGGGTTATAAAAGATTCCCCAAATGTAGATGCTTATATTTATTTCTGAACTTCACCATTTTGTTTTTCACATTATAAAAGAATAATAAAAGAATAACTTTGATAGAAAAAGTCATAACCAAACTAAGATGAAATTATTATTCAAATACTCAATAAAATCCCCCTCTTAATATATAGAGTTAGTGATCATGATGATGATGATGATATATATATATATATATATATATATATATATATATATATATATATATATATATATATATTGATAAGGGCTTCTCCTATTGAACTGTAATTTAGTTTACAGGATGAAGGATTTGACGAAAAACGGAAAGTTCATTTAGTTTACTTGATTGTACAACGTTTCGGGTAAAAGTTTTCGCCATCTTCTGGTACTGGGAAAATTTACAAAAATTCATCAAAGACTAATATTCCTGAGACAAGAAACCAAAAACTAAGGGTTAGGTGTTTGTTACAACTGCAGCTTCTTTTATACCAGAGAGCATGTGTGGTCTGAAACAAGCCATACGACTGAATTCAGGCCTTTGTCTGTAAAAGTTGCAGAAAAGTGAATTTCGATCTTACCAGACAATGCCAGTGATCGGGTGATTTTTTCATTAAAAAAGAGCAAGTAATGTGCGATTCATATTAAAGAGATTATATATGTCACTAGCAATTCGAAGGTGATGATAGATATTCGATATAAATGTTTCGATCCATTTAAAGTGGAAATATTGTTTGCTTTTCCTTTCGAGTTGAGATATCGTTACATTGTTTGATCCATTGCAAGGCGCATGTTTTGAACCATTTGGAACCTGCAGAGGATGTCTAGACAGTATGCATAATGTTATCAAGATTTTGATTGCCAGCAAAACACATGCAATTATCTCGTAGCTTTTTCATGAATTACGTGAGATGAGAGAGGCTGAATTTTCAAGCCTATTTTATCACACAAGCGAAGTGGCTTTCAAATGGGAATGGTTTGAATCGAGTTTGTTCATTTAAAAATTTTCTAGTTAACTAGATATTTGTTCTGGCAGATAAGTTCACAAACTCCTCTTACGTTTTACATCTAGAGTATGTTAAAATAATTAAGAAACTATTCCAAGGGAACAATATCATGTTATTATAACAAGGCTTCTCAATTATACCCAGACAGTATAACAAAACAAATATAACTAACATTCCAAAGTTATCGTCTTTTAAATGTTGTGGAGATCTTTCTTGTGAATTCAAAGATACAGTTATAGGACATCTTAACAAACTCAAAAAGCGCGTTTTGGATTACTTTCCAGATCTCTATTCACACTCTCTGAATTGGGTAATGAATCCTTTCAACAGCTAAATGGCTGATGTGACAGAAGGCCTTGAAGGATTGGCAAAGCCACTCCTTGAGCTTCCCTCCAACAATGAAGCACGTATCAAATTCCAGAACTACGCAGGCTTTCAAAATAGTACATGAGGAAGCGATTAAATTAATTTTGCGTTTAAAACTACCTAACTATTTAAATAAGTTTCTTCTAGTCTCGTTAGCTCTTCAAAATTAATTAAAAAAAGTTTAAAAAATTCGAGGAAATTCTTTTGTTCCTTAATGAGAATTTATAAATATTTTCTGCTAATAATTTAATATTGCAGGCATTTATTTTCTTTTTATTTTGTTTATTTTGTGTTTTTAAGCTGTTTTTAATGTTCGTTGTGTTCCTTAGATTCTTTGAATTTCCATCACTTAGTGGTAATTTTGCCTGACCAAATTTTTCTGATATGCAGACTTTAGCGTGTCTGCATCCATATTTATTTTCTCATGCTTTCGTTATATGCTCCTTGGTAGCGGAGTTAGTTCAAAGTCCAATATATCATAATGGAAGCGCTCTGCTGATAACTATAAATACGTATCCATATATAATTTGATTTCATCATGATTAGCCTCAAAGAGTCATCCTACAGACGATTTGTAATGGCCTAACGATATATTTATATATACGTGGGTGCTTTTTGGGGATTGGCCCAAGTGAATTGAAGAGCGAGAGTGAACGACGGGGAGGAATGATTTATTCTTACTTTGTGGGGTCCTTTTAAACAATTATTTCAGAGTGCAAGTTGAACAAAAATCAAAGGGGTTGCTGATACGCGTCGGGATTGCAAAAGAAAGACGATGACGAAAATAATACTTTACTAACAACAAAAAGAGAATATATTTATTTGCATGGAAATTGGATTTAAATGTACTGGTCGCCCAGACCGGGTTCAAGATCTACACCCGATCAAGTCGGTTGAGTAAGGGATTAAAGAGGTCAGATACAGTTGGTGATTTAAAGAGGGATTATAACTGGGGCGTGCACACAAATAATAGAGCAATTGGGATAATCCAGATTTAACACCAATCTGCAGGCGGCAACGGTTACGATTAACTTATGAGCTCGTTGTCAAAATTGGGCCAGTCGGGAACGGTGAAACAACGGTATAAGCTGTTTACCTCGGCTACGGTTCGAGGGAGCCCTTGTCGTCTATAGGGTTGGGGAATCCTTCTTAGTCCTTACTAATTGATTAGGGCAGGGTTCACTGAAGTCGAAGTTTGCCGAATGACTACGGCAGAGTCCACGGATCGATTTAGCCTTCACTTGAATCGAAATAGCCGCTGGAGGGAGGGGGGGGGAGAGAGCGTCCTCTACCTAGTTCGTCAGAGTAGGTGGAAGTTTGACAGTGCTACTGTTGTAACTTGGTCGACGCGTTATATAGGTGCCTGTAGAGGAGGCGCGCGCGATCGTGATGAAAAGTAAGCGACTCCTTCGGGGGAAGGGGGAATATTGATAACGCTCGATGGAACGTCGAACGGGTTTCAATCTTTGAGCAGAGGCGCCCGCAAGAGGGAGGGGGGAAAAGACATTGGCCCCCTAGGCAAATACAGCTGGGGCGAGTGATAACAGCGTCCGCTCCCTTTTTGCCTAGGTTTTCATGCTTTCATATGCCTCACGAGGTGACCTCCGGACCTAGGTGGGTACAGGAGGGCACGTGACCGCCATTAAACCTCATTCTGCTACAACCGTAATTCGTCATAAGTGTCACAATTGCCTTTGAATAGATTTTGGCTTTGCGAATGCTCAGGAGACAAGGGACCATAGCAACCAAGTATTACTCACCTGCCTTTTCTCACTACTGAGCTTCTCGGGGAATTTCGTCTACTTTAGCATCTTCCTTATGCTAACCTCTGCCTCATTGAGTTTAGGGAAGAAGTCTTTAATCTACTCGATAAATGTCTACTCTTGATTATAGGCTGCGACAAATTATTTTGGTAAATCCAAGTGTATGTGCTGCCTCTCTTAGCCCACTATCTTGTCTTTACTCTTTCAATGGCAAAGATATGTAGCAGGGGAACTTGTTAAAGCCGCTTTTGAGACACATCAGATATGCTACGAGTTCGATGTACCCGATAACCTAGTAATCTTACTCATCATACTTTAATGTGACGAGCATGGATGTGACATTTTTGAGCTTCTAATTGGGATTCACAGATTATTGAGGGTTTGGAAGACTTGTACTCTATGAGGTTCATAGTTGACGTTAGATGTGTACTTATTTTTGCAAGCGCTTAAATATAGAAAAATTCCAGGGAAGTAAACGTTTTTGAATTTCTAACGTCGAGCCCTTTATTTGACTTTGAGGTTCGGTGTAATAAGCTTTTATCGAAAGGTGAATTTTATATAATATTTGTTTGTCTGTATCAGATAAAGAACAGAGCCGTTTGATACTGATACTATAATTGCTTGTTTAGATTGTGCTGCCGAAACATAGCATATTGGAAATTGAGAGGAAAATGGCCTTAGAATAAAAGTTTACAATAACATCGACTATAGGCGCTATACATAAACGCACTCTACCTAACCTATCATTAAAAAATAATATTTTCTTCAGAAAAATAGATAAATAAATATAGACTTTAGAATAAAAGTAAAAAAAATATTGAGAATTTCTTAAAAATCATTAGTCGTGAGCCAAACGCAAGCTCCATTTATTCTTTCAAATTAATTTACCTAGGGATTTGCTACTGGCGCAACCAGCAACCTTTGGCCATTCCATGGTGACGACACCTAGCAAATTCACACCATTCGAGTTCTACATAGCTCGCAGGCGTCGGAAAGCAAGAATATTTTCAATTGTTATACAAACAATGCCATATTTGCCACCTTCGCTCCACGCAAATGTCAGCTATCAATCAACCTCCAAGCTGCTTTCCATCTTCCCCGAGCTGAGCGCCACCTGACTTGAGGCAACCAATAAGATTTCAGAACTGACATTATTAATAAAAAATAATATATTAATCTTTTGCGTGTTTGTTTAACCAACAGCTCCAATGCGGAGCCCGTAAACGCTCCATTGATGAGCCAAGGTCGCTCCATTGCTGATCAAGCAACATCATCGCTAAACAGAATTATTAAAATATGCCTTCCTCAATCTTCTCCCTATTTATTTAATCGACATCTTGTAGCCATTGAAGAATTTCAATCCATCGGCAGCTTGGCAAAAGCTGCCTATTGCATCTTAGCTCGGGATGCATTAGGTGGCTAGAGACTAGTCGCCGCTACCACCTACAATGGTCCGAGCTACTGAGATTCCCGCATCTCTCGGGCGTCCAGGATCGCCCAATGCAAAAAAACAAGATGGACAAACTTATCAACGTGGTCCCAAATGAAACCAAAGCGCTGCGGAGTAAATCTCGATCTAAGGTAAGAGTCCGAGTTATCACTCACGCGTTCGATTCTCTGGTCGGTCTGTCTCTCACCCGACGGGATATCATAGGAGTCATCTAGCTTGTACTGGTATCACCAGTAAATCAAAGCTAAGGTCTATCACTGTCTGTCACCCTGTGGCATCTATGTAAAAAGGAACCAATGAGTATCTTCTCTTGCTACCATCAAGAGGCACCCTGCGTCTTTTATCCCTTCTACGCTGCCAGAAGCCACCTACCGGAAAATAACCGAAAGTTTGCACCATCCGACGTCACCATTCAACAATCGACAAATTTCCCGGAAATCTTAATCGTATTTCATGAAGAAATACAAAACGTAACCTCACCTGAACTTCGTTTTCTTAATGAATTCTGGAAGTTCTTTCATTCGTTTTGGCTTTTTGACAACATATTGATCTACTCTCCAGCACAAACAATGCACTTAGTATACCTAAGTCAGGTATTTCACTGCTTACTGCCCTATGGTTTAAAGTTGCCACCACACAAATGTCAATTAGGAGTATACCGGCTTGAAATTCTTGGATACCTTCTAACCAACGAGGGTATATCACCTCTGCCTGACAGATATGCACACATAGACATTTTCACTAAACCAACTATTATAAATCTCTATAGTAATGCTTAGGTATATTTAATTTTTACATGAATCATGTAAAAAAAGTGACGTCCATGTGAGCCACACCAAATTACATCTTGATGGAAGACCATTCTTGCTCTTTCCATAGCCAACGGTTTATGGCATCCATTGCAGAACTCATCATTCCGAATTTTGGGTGATGCAAGTGCGACGAGTGTGAAAAGAGCGCCAGCTTTTTTCGAAGCAGTTATCTTCAGCTCAGACTAAAAATGACTACGTTTGGAAAAAATGTTTCTTGTCGCACTTTTGTAGTAAAAAAATTCTTCAGGCGATATGAGGTCTAATGGAAACCTCATCACCACAATGTTTTCTGCAAATACTTATCACCATTTTCTTATGGCTCGTCTACTTGATTTTATTAAGCAATTCTTTGACGACCTCCCGTGGTCACACCCTAGGCATCTCCAGCCAGCTAACTCTCTGTTCAGGAATACAACGACTACTAACAACCACTCTTCCGATTAAAATGATCATTTTTATCTGTGCCTGTTTGAAGGCAGACCTCTCAGACAGTCTTCTCTCGTGGAGCTACCTCAATTTTACCTATGGTTTTTCAAGTTATCACCTATGCCCTGCTAAATTTAAACCAACTTATCTACCCAACTATTGCACACTTCTTCAGTAGAGAACACACACACATCCAACTATCTTCCTTTTGCCTGCCGAACACTAAGAGCAAAATTCTTGGGCTCTCCTCACTGAACAGGCTAAGCATTCGTCTTTCCCCAACCAAATAAACAAGAAATATTTGAAACTTTCATTGTATCGCTCACTCTGGTGTTATAAGCCCAACCTCTCTACTTTCAAATGTGCAGTCTCAAAAGTACTGTGACTACTTGAGTTCCTTGTCAGTCAACGCGCACTTGCCCCAAAATACAATTTCTGCGCCGGATTCGAGGCTAAGTGTGGTGCACGTGGACATCAAAGGACCTCACCCCAAACCAATGAGTTTAACTACCTATTAACTATCGTGTATATATATGCCTTTTCACGATTTCTCTACTGTTGAATATATTCACACGATCGCACATGGATGGCTTGCGCAGGTGGGAGTGCCCAAAACGCTCATATCCGACAATGAAAGTAATTTTCGTTCTCACATTCTTTGACTTTACGAGATCTGTGGATTCAACATGTTTTAACTGTTCCTTTGAATCCGAAGAGGAATAAAGACGTGGAGTCGTTTCGTTATATGTACTAAAGGCGGTCAATAAGTTTTGCGAATCAGGAGAGTAAAACAGAGGAAGGAGGATGGCTGGTTGTGGAGGTGTTAGGATAGGTTATGATAAGTCAGGATCTGCAGCCGCACGCTCCTGCTTCGTCTATTTAGGAAGCAGTAGCTGATCGAAGATCGTCAGTCATAAATTTCTCAACAATGGAAAAGGTTGAGCACCACGCAGTGATCAAATTTTTGACCAAGGTAGGCAAGAATGCAAAATAGATCCATGAACGCATGGTTGCAGTGTACACTGACACTGCCCCTTCCTATGTAACCATTGCTCGCTGGAATAGGAAGTTCCGCCATGGTCGTGAGTCCCTTGAAGATGACCCCCGTCCAGGACTTTCGTCACTCGTGACCCACAAGGACAATGTGGCCCGTGTGGAGAGAATCATCCTGGAAGATCGACGGCTGAAGGTCGAAGAAATCGAGCGAGAACTTGGAATAAGACATGAAAGTGTTATCAACATCATCCACGACAATTTGGCCATGACCAAGGTCTCTGCCCGTTAGGTCCCTAGAAACCTCACGCCCCATGATCAACTTCAACGTCACCAAAGTCCACAAGACCAGAGTTGCACAAGCTGCCCTGCGCGAGTGCGGATTCGAGAAGCTCAACCATCCCCCTTACAATCCAGATCTTGACCCTAGCGACTAATTTTTATTCCGCCAGGTCAAGGTTGCACTGCGTAGATGCCGGTTTGGGGACGATGAAGATGTCCAGCTCGCCGTCCAAGAGTGGATTGAACAGCAGTCGGCAGATTTCTGGTTGTCGGGAATTCGAAGCCTCGGGGAGAATTTGCGCAAGTGCATTGAAGTCGAGGGCAGTTCTATTGAAAAATAATAAAACACTTTTCCTAATCTCTCGTTTCCTTATATCCGAATTGCAAAACTTATTGACCGCCCCTCGTAAGCTCAAACCCTCCTTGCTTTTAGGTTTGCTCATCATTTATAGAGGTGATCTACTCGTCTTCGCTCCTTTATTTTAAGTTCACTTGATCGTTTCATTCCTCTCAGTGAATTCACGGGAGCCCAAAAACTCACATGGGAAAATTTCCTGTCACGCCGCGTCCTCGCGCCAGCTCCATCCCGTTTAGAAAGTGCACATTCTTAACGATCTTCAAACTTGAACCCAAATGTTCCTTAGAAACTGATACCTAACTGAAATTCCTCAACAAATATAATGGTTCTTTTTCCGATCAAGTCCACAGTCAACACTCATATCTGATTTAAGTAGGCTGATACGATCTAAAGACCGTGGCTTTGCGCAATATGAAGCTGGCTTTGCTTGCACAAAGTCTTCAAAAATCATATTTTCAATTGTAATGCATTTTTCTGAAACGGATCGTTGCCTTGGCATGTAAGTAACGCTCATGAAGAGGGTTCAGGAACTCCAAAAGACTTTAGCGTATTAAGGAATTGTTATTACCCTTACCTAACCGCATCGACTAGAAGGTTATTGTTCATTTATCAATATATATATATATATATATATATATATATATGAGGAATAAGAAGACCCATGTGATCGCTCTAAACATTTATTTGCCGGACGTTTCGGTCATTAGCAATGACCATCTTCAGCGGATTGAACTTTGATACGAATACAAGAAATTTGAAGAATAAGATGACAACATTAAAAAATCAGCACACACAATTCAATATTAGTTACAATATTAAAAATGAGTAAAACTCAACAAGAGGTGCCAGAAATGATATGGGAAAAATATGTTCAAAACAGTTGAATGTAAGGGATAAAGCCATCGATATATACGAATTTAACCAAGAAAGGAAAATTTAGAATTTGAAACTAAATTAAACAACAAACATGAATAATAAACATTAATCAAACTCAATAGGAATAAAAGAATTTTGTTCTTAAAGTAATACACTAAAAAATTTTAAGGGCAGGGCGAACAATGAAAAATGAAAGGTAAGTAAAATCAAATAGCCAGGAATTATAAAGGAAAACAAAAGCAAAGCAAACAGTTCAATATAAGTTAAAATACAAAAATATGATAGTGAAAAATATGGATAAAAAACAGTTGAGTATAGGGGGTAAAGGTAATTCAAAGAATCAATAATTGCAAATAAAATAGGAAACGAAATTTTTAAACTTAATGAACAAAGATCGGATGAGGCTATGGTTTACAGCGACGGAATAGCCATCAGCCACGAGAACCACTCATGGGCCTATCCGACCAGAAACATAAACGTGTCTCCATAAGCATTTAACTACGAATCTCTGCCCCTAGTATTAACCGTACTCCTCTTTTCCAGGGCCAGAATAATGTCCGCTTTCATTGCGGCCATAACAAACACCGAGTGAGGAAAAATACCACCTGACTTCTTCAAACACCTCAGCAGATCCCTACTACAAGATATCGCTGAAACATGGAGTTCTCTCCATAAGATACGTACGATGGGGGAGGAATCGGGCTGATGCACCGTCTCGAACCGATTTCGGAAGCCTATGGCCTTACCCCGACCATCACGCCTATAGGTTCACCTATATAAGACGGTGATGGCTTGGGACAGGCACATTCGCTCGCCGATTTCAGCGTCTATCGGACGCTCCTATGGTCCTTTTTCTTTGGAAGCTCCCCAACCGCCCACCCTTACTCTTATTAGAACTTCCAAGTCTCCCTTTAAAATTGTATAATTCTTTATTTTTGTATAGCATTATCCCGATTTAACTTTTCATTCCATAAGCTTTGTAAAATTTTTAATAAACGTGAGTTATTCTAAACTTTCAAATACTAAGCAATGATATCTTTGGGCATGATAGTCACTCTCTTGGCGTGGATAGCGCAAAGGTTTGTATCCTCAAATAAACCAACCAAGTAGGCTTCAGAGGCCTTTTGTAGAGCCATTACAGTGGAAGATTGAAAACGAAGATCAGTTTTAAAATCTAGGACAATTTTGCGAACGAAGCGCTCCGGTGGCAGGAGCAGATTTGAGTGCTGCCTTCGTGGCCAATTGCGTACGCGGAGCTTTGCATCCCGTAGACTTGCGAGCTGTCATTCCCTAGTATGTAAAACTTTTGAATAAGTCACCGTTTATTAAAACTGTTACAAAGGTTATGGAATGAAAACTTAAATCATGGAAATGCCTTACAAAAATAAAGAATTATACAATTTTAAAGGGAGATTTGAAATCGGTTCGGGACGGTGCATCAGCCCGATTTCTTCCCCATCGTACGTATCTTATGAAGAGAACTCCATGCTTCAGCGATATCTTGTAGTAGGGATCCGCTGAGGTGTTTGAAGAAGTCAGGTTGTATTTTGCCTCGCTCAGTGTTTGTTATGGCCGGAATGTAATCCGACATTATTCTGGCCCTGGGAAAGAGGATGAGGGTTAATACCAAGGCCAGAGATTCGTAGTTGAAAGCGTATGGAGGCACGTTTATGTTTCTGGTTGGATAGGCACATGCCTGGTTCTTGTGGCTGATGGCTATTGGAGAGATTGAGAAATAGATAGAAGGGTATTCCTATTTTCATTTTAGGTTGAAATTAAGCTGCGTCTAACCCAATCATAGCAGTGTTGATTGACTTACCCAAAGACCGCTGACAAACACATGATGGCAATTCCTGGCCACTTCAAACCTTTTCAGGCCAACATAACAGACATGAGCCAAAAGAACAGAAGGAATTAACAATTTTCATACGGCCAACGCCATCACTGGAACTCTCGGGCCACGCCAAGTGATAGTTTTCAATCAACCTCCAAGAAGCTTTCCATCCACGCAAGCTGTAGCCAACTGGCTTGATGTAACCAAGCAGAATTCATATCTTACATTGTTAATAATTCACTGCTTCCCCAAAATTTATCATGGTTCTTAATCAAAATAGTCTGATTCTAGGGTAATTGTATGTGCTGAATTCAATAATGACATTCTTATAGCTATATCTGGCTCAGTTTTCGAGAACAAGCATATCTATATATTTTCTGCACCATGTTATTTTCTGCTAATAATTTAATATTGCACGCATTTTTTTTCTTTTTATTTTGTTTATTTTGTGTTTTTAAAGCTGTTTTTAATGCTCGTTGTGTTCCTTAGTTTCTTTGAATTTCCATCACTTAGTGGTAATTTTGCCTGACCAAATTTTTCTGATATGCAGACTTTAGCGTGTCTGCATCCATATTTATTTTCTCATGCTTTCGTTATATGCTCCTTGGTAGCGGAGTTAGTTCAAAGTCCAATATATCATAATGGAAGCGCTCTGCTGATAACTATGAATACGTATCCATATATAATTTGATTTCATCATGATTAGCCTCAAAGAGTCATCCTACAGACGATTTGTAATGGCCAAACGATATATTTATATATACGTGGGTGCTTTTTGGGGATTGGCCCAAGTGAATTGAAGAGCGAGAGTGAACGACGGGGAGGAATGATTTATTCTTACTTTGTGGGGTCCTTTTAAACAATTATTTCAGAGTGCAAGTTGAACAAAAATCAAAGGGGTTGCTGATACGCATCGGGATTGCAAAAGAAAGACGATGACGAAAATAATACTTTACTAACAACAAAAAGAGAATATATTTATTTGCATGGAAATTGGATTTAAATGGACTGGTCGCCCAGACCGGGTTCAAGATCTACACGCGATCAAGTCGGTTGATTAAGGGATTAAAGAGGTCAGATACAGTTTGTGATTTAAAGAGGGATTATAACTGGGGCGTGCACACAAATAATAGAGCAATTGGAATAATCCAGATTTAACACCAATCTGCAGGCAGCAACGGTTACGATTAACTTTTGAGCTCGTTGTCAAAATCGGGCCAGTGGGGAACGGTGAAACGACGGTATAAGCTGTTTACCTCGGCTACGGTTCGAGGAAGCCCTTGTCGTCTATAGGGTTGGGGAATCCTTCTTAGTCCTTGCTAATTGACTAGGGCAGGGTTCACTGAAGTCGAAGTTTGCCGAATGACTACGGCAGAGTCCACGGATCGATTTAGCCTTCACTTGAATCGAAATAGCCGCTGGAGGGAGGGGGGGGGGGGAGAGCATCCTCTACCTAGTTCGTCAGAGTAGGTGGAAGTTTGACAGTGCTACTGTTGTAACTTGGTCGACGCGTTATATAGGTGCCTGTAGAGGAGGCGCGCGCGATCGTGATGAAAAGTAAGCGACTCCTTCGGGGGAAGGGGGAATATTGATAACGCTCGATGGAACGTCGAACGGGTTCCAATCTTTGAGCAGAGGCGCCCGCAAGAGGGAGGGGGGAAAAGACATTGGCCCCCTAGGCAAATACAGCTGGGGCGAGTGATAACAGCGTCCGCTCCCTTCTTGCCTAGGTTCTCATGCTTTCACACGCCTCACGAGGTGACCTCCGGACCTAGGTGGGTACAGGAGGGCACGTGACCACCATTAAACCTCATTCTGCTACAATCGTAATTCGTCATAAGTGTCACAATTACCTTTGAATAGATTTTGGCTTTGCGAATGCTCAGGAGACAAGGGACCATAGCAACAAAGTATTACTCACCTGCCTTTTCTCACTACTGAGCTTCTCGGGGAATTTCGTCTACTTCAGCATCTTCCTTATGCTAACCTCTGCCTCATTGAGTTTAGAGAAGAAGTCTTTAATCTACTCGATAAATGTCTACTCTTGATTATAGGCTGCGACAAATTATTTTGGTAAATCCAAGTGTATGTGCTGCCTCTCTTAGCCCACTATCTTGTCTTTACTCTTTCAATGGCAAAGATATGTAGCAGAGGAACTTGTTAAAGCCGCTTTTGAGACACATCAGATATGCTACGAGTTCGATGTACCCGATAACCTAGTAATCTTACTCATCATACTTTAATGTGACGAGCATGGATGTGACATTTTTGAGCTTCTAATTGGGATTCACAGATTATTGAGGGTTTGGAAGACATGTACTCTATGAGGTTCATAGTTGACGTTAGATGTGTACTTATTTTTGCAAGCGCTTAAATATAGAAAAATTCCAGGGAAGTAAACGTTTTTGAATTTCTAACGTCGAGCCCTTTATTTGACTTTGAGGTTCGGTGTAATAAGCTTTTATCGAAAGGTGAATTTTATATAATATTTGTTTGTCTGTATCAGATAAAGAACAGAGCCGTTTGATACTGATACTATAATTGCTTGTTTAGATTGTGCTGCCGAAACATAGCATATTGGAAATTGAGAGGAAAATGGCCTTAGAATAAAAGTTTACAATAACATCGACTATAGGCGCTATACATAAACGCACTCTACCTAACCTATCATTAAAAAATAATATTTTCTTCAAAAAAATAGATAAATAAATATAGACTTTAGAATAAAAGTAAAAAAAATATTGAGAATTTCTTAAAAATCATTAGTCGTGAGCCAAACGCAAGCTCCATTTATTCTTTCAAATTAATTTACCTAGGGATTTGCTACTGGCGCAACCAGCAACCTTTGGCCATTCCATGGTGACGACACCTAGCAAATTCACACCATTCGAGTTCTACATAGCTCGCAGGCGTCGGAAAGCAAGAATATTTTCAATTGTTATACAAACAATGCCATATTTGCCACCTTCGCTCCACGCAAATGTCAGCTATCAATCAACCTCCAAGCTGCTTTCCATCTTCCCCGAGCTGAGCGCCACCTGACTTGAGGCAACCAATAAGATTTCAGAACTGACATTATTAATAAAAAATAATATATTAATCTTTTGCGTGTTTGTTTAACCAACAGCTCCAATGCGGAGCCCGTAAACGCTCCATTGATGAGCCAAGGTCGCTCCATTGCTGATCAAGCAACATCATCGCTAAACAGAATTATTAAAATATGCCTTCCTCAATCTTCTCCCTATTTATTTAATCGACATCTTGTAGCCATTGAAGAATTTCAATCCATCGGCAGCTTGGCAAAAGCTGCCTATTGCATCTTAGCTCGGGATGCATTAGGTGGCTAGAGACTAGTCGCCGCTACCACCTACAATGGTCCGAGCTACTGAGATTCCCGCATCTCTCGGGCGTCCAGGATCGCCCAATGCAAAAAAACAAGATGGACAAACTTATCAACGTGGTCCCAAATGAAACCAAAGCGCTGCGGAGTAAATCTCGATCTAAGGTAAGAGTCCGAGTTATCACTCACGCGTTCGATTCTCTGGTCGGTCTGTCTCTCACCCGACGGGATATCATAGGAGTCATCTAGCTTGTACTGGTATCACCAGTAAATCAAAGCTAAGGTCTATCACTGTCTGTCACCCTGTGGCATCTATGTAAGAAGGAACCAATGAGTATCTTCTCTTGCTACCATCAAGAGGCACCCTGCGTCTTTTATCCCTTCTACGCTGCCAGAAGCCACCTACCGGACAATAACCGAAAGTTTTCACCATCCGACGTCACCATTCAACAATCGACAAATTTCCCGGAAATCTTAATCGTATTTCATGAAGAAATACAAAACGTAACCTCACCTGAACTTCGTTTTCTTAATGAATTCTGGAAGTTCTTTCATTCGTTTTGGCTTTTTGACAACATATTGATCTACTCTCCAGCACAAACAATGCACTTAGTATACCTAAGTCAGGTATTTCACTGCTTACTGCCCTATGGTTTAAAGTTGCCACCACACAAATGTCAATTAGGAGTATACCGGCTTGAAATTCTTGGATACCTCCTAACCAACGAGGGTATATCACCTCTGCCTGACAGATATGCACACATAGACATTTTCACTAAACCAACTATTATAAATCTCTATAGTAATGCTTAGGTATATTTAATTTTTACATGAATCATGTAAAAAAAGTGACGTCCATGTGAGCCACACCAAATTACATCTTGATGGAAGACCATTCTTGCTCTTTCCATAGCCAACGGTTTATGGCATCCATTGCAGAACTCATCATTCCGAATTTTGGGTGATGCAAGTGCGACGAGTGTGAAAAGAGCGCCAGCTTTTTTCGAAGCAGTTATCTTCAGCTCAGACTAAAAATGACTACGTTTGGAAAAAATGTTTCTTGTCGCACTTTTGTAGTAAAAAAATTCTTCAGGCGATATGAGGTCTAATGGAAACCTCATCACCACAATGTTTTCTGCAAATACTTATCACCATTTTCTTATGGCTCGTCTACTTGATTTTATTAAGCAATTCTTTGACGACCTCCCGTGGTCACACCCTAGGCATCTCCAGCCAGCTAACTCTCTGTTCAGGAATACAACGACTACTAACAACCACTCTTCCGATTAAAATGATCATTTTTATCTGTGCCTGTTTGAAGGCAGACCTCTCAGACAGTCTTCTCTCGTGGAGCTACCTCAATTTTACCTATGGTTTTTCAAGTTATCACCTATGCCCTGCTAAATTTAAACCAACTTATCTACCCAACTATTGCACACTTCTTCAGTAGAGAACACACACACATCCAACTATCTTCCTTTTGCCTGCCGAACACTAAGAGCAAAATTCTTGGGCTCTCCTCACTGAACAGGCTAAGCATTCGTCTTTCCCCAACCAAATAAACAAGAAATATTTGAAACTTTCATTGTATCGCTCACTCTGGTGTTATAAGCCCAACCTCTCTACTTTCAAATGTGCAGTCTCAAAAGTACTGTGACTACTTGAGTTCCTTGTCAGTCAACGCGCACTTGCCCCAAAATACAATTTCTGCGCCGGATTCGAGGCTAAGTGTGGTGCACGTGGACATCAAAGGACCTCACCCCAAACCAATGAGTTTAACTACCTATTAACTATCGTGTATATATATGCCTTTTCACGATTTCTCTACTGTTGAATATATTCACACGATCGCACATGGATGGCTTGCGCAGGTGGGAGTGCCCAAAACGCTCATATCCGACAATGAAAGTAATTTTCGTTCTCACATTCTTTGACTTTACGAGATCTGTGGATTCAACATGTTTTAACTGTTCCTTTGAATCCGAAGAGGAATAAAGACGTGGAGTCGTTTCGTTATATGTACTAAAGGCGGTCAATAAGTTTTGCGAATCAGGAGAGTAAAACAGAGGAAGGAGGATGGCTGGTTGTGGAGGTGTTAGGATAGGTTATGATAAGTCAGGATCTGCAGCCGCACGCTCCTGCTTCGTCTATTTAGGAAGCAGTAGCTGATCGAAGATCGTCAGTCATAAATTTCTCAACAATGGAAAAGGTTGAGCACCACGCAGTGATCAAATTTTTGACCAAGGTAGGCAAGAATGCAAAATAGATCCATGAACGCATGGTTGCAGTGTACACTGACACTGCCCCTTCCTATGTAACCATTGCTCGCTGGAATAGGAAGTTCCGCCATGGTCGTGAGTCCCTTGAAGATGACCCCCGTCCAGGACTTTCGTCACTCGTGACCCACAAGGACAATGTGGCCCGTGTGGAGAGAATCATCCTGGAAGATCGACGGCTGAAGGTCGAAGAAATCGAGCGAGAACTTGGAATAAGACATGAAAGTGTTATCAACATCATCCACGACAATTTGGCCATGACCAAGGTCTCTGCCCGTTAGGTCCCTAGAAACCTCACGCCCCATGATCAACTTCAACGTCACCAAAGTCCACAAGACCAGAGTTGCACAAGCTGCCCTGCGCGAGTGCGGATTCGAGAAGCTCAACCATCCCCCTTACAATCCAGATCTTGACCCTAGCGACTAATTTTTATTCCGCCAGGTCAAGGTTGCACTGCGTAGATGCCGGTTTGGGGACGATGAAGATGTCCAGCTCGCCGTCCAAGAGTGGATTGAACAGCAGTCGGCAGATTTCTGGTTGTCGGGAATTCGAAGCCTCGGGGAGAATTTGCGCAAGTGCATTGAAGTCGAGGGCAGTTCTATTGAAAAATAATAAAACACTTTTCCTAATCTCTCGTTTCCTTATATCCGAATTGCAAAACTTATTGACCGCCCCTCGTAAGCTCAAACCCTCCTTGCTTTTAGGTTTGCTCATCATTTATAGAGGTGATCTACTCGTCTTCGCTCCTTTATTTTAAGTTCACTTGATCGTTTCATTCCTCTCAGTGAATTCACGGGAGCCCAAAAACTCACATGGGAAAATTTCCTGTCACGCCGCGTCCTCGCGCCAGCTCCATCCCGTTTAGAAAGTGCACATTCTTAACGATCTTCAAACTTGAACCCAAATGTTCCTTAGAAACTGATACCTAACTGAAATTCCTCAACAAATATAATGGTTCTTTTTCCGATCAAGTCCACAGTCAACACTCATATCTGATTTAAGTAGGCTGATACGATCTAAAGACCGTGGCTTTGCGCAATATGAAGCTGGCTTTGCTTGCACAAAGTCTTCAAAAATCATATTTTCAATTGTAATGCATTTTTCTGAAACGGATCGTTGCCTTGGCATGTAAGTAACGCTCATGAAGAGGGTTCAGGAACTCCAAAAGACTTTAGCGTATTAAGGAATTGTTATTACCCTTACCTAACCGCATCGACTAGAAGGTTATTGTTCATTTATCAATATATATATATATATATATATATATATATATATATATATATATATATATATATATATATATGAGGAATAGGAAGACCCATGTGATCGCTCTAAACATTTATTTGCCGGACGTTTCGGTCATTAGCAATGACCATCTTCAGCGGATTGAACTCTGATACGAATACAAGAAATTTGAAGAATAAGATGACAACATTAAAAAATCAGCACACACAATTCAATATTAGTTACAATATTAAAAATGAGTAAAACTCAACAAGAGGTGCCAGAAATGATATGGGAAAAATATGTTCAAAACAGTTGAATGTAAGGGATAAAGCCATCGATATATACGAATTTAACCAAGAAAGGAAAATTTAGAATTTGAAACTAAATTAAACAACAAACATGAATAATAAACATTAATCAAACTCAATAGGAATAAAAGAATTTTGTTCTTAAAGTAATACACTAAAAAATTTTAAGGGCAGGGCGAACAATGAAAAATGAAAGGTAAGTAAAATCAAATAGCCAGGAATTATAAAGGAAAACAAAAGCAAAGCAAACAGTTCAATATAAGTTAAAATACAAAAATATGATAGTGAAAAATATGGATAAAAAACAGTTGAGTATAGGGGGTAAAGGTAATTCAAAGAATCAATAATTGCAAATAAAATAGGAAACGAAATTTTTAAACTTAATGAACAAAGATCGGATGAGGCTATGGTTTACAGCGACGGAATAGCCATCAGCCACGAGAACCACTCATGGGCCTATCCGACCAGAAACATAAACGTGTCTCCATAAGCATTTAACTACGAATCTCTGCCCCTAGTATTAACCGTACTCCTCTTTTCCAGGGCCAGAATAATGTCCGCTTTCATTGCGGCCATAACAAACACCGAGTGAGGAAAAATACCACCTGACTTCTTCAAACACCTCAGCAGATCCCTACTACAAGATATCGCTGAAACATGGAGTTCTCTCCATAAGATACGTACGATGGGGGAGGAATCGGGCTGATGCACCGTCTCGAACCGATTTCGGAAGCCTATGGCCTTACCCCGACCATCACGCCTATAGGTTCACCTATATAAGACGGTGATGGCTTGGGACAGGCACATTTGCTCGCCGATTTCAGCGTCTATCGGACGCTCCTATGGTCCTTTTTCTTTGGAAGCTCCCCAACCGCCCACCCTTACTCTTATTAGAACTTCCAAGTCTCCCTTTAAAATTGTATAATTCTTTATTTTTGTATAGCATTATCCCGATTTAACTTTTCATTCCATAAGCTTTGTAAAATTTTTAATAAACGTGAGTTATTCTAAACTTTCAAATACTAAGCAATGATATCTTTGGGCATGATAGTCACTCTCTTGGCGTGGATAGCGCAAAGGTTTGTATCCTCAAATAAACCAACCAAGTAGGCTTCAGAGGCCTTTTGTAGAGCCATTACAGTGGAAGATTGAAAACGAAGATCAGTTTTAAAATCTAGGACAATTTTGCGAACGAAGCGCTCCGGTGGCAGGAGCAGATTTGAGTGCTGCCTTCGTGGCCAATTGCGTACGCGGAGCTTTGCATCCCGTAGACTTGCGAGCTGTCATTCCCTAGTATGTAAAACTTTTGAATAAGTCACCGTTTATTAAAACTGTTACAAAGGTTATGGAATGAAAACTTAAATCATGGAAATGCCTTACAAAAATAAAGAATTATACAATTTTAAAGGGAGATTTGAAATCGGTTCGGGACGGTGCATCAGCCCGATTCCTTCCCCATCGTACGTATCTTATGAAGAGAACTCCATGCTTCAGCGATATCTTGTAGTAGGGATCCGCTGAGGTGTTTGAAGAAGTCAGGTTGTATTTTTCCTCGCTCAGTGTTTGTTATGGCCGGAATGTAATCCGACATTATTCTGGCCCTGGGAAAGAGGATGAGGGTTAATACCAAGGCCAGAGATTCGTAGTTGAAAGCGTATGGAGGCACGTTTATGTTTCTGGTTGGATAGGCACATGCCTGGTTCTTGTGGCTGATGGCTATTGGAGAGATTGAGAAATAGATAGAAGGGTATTCCTATTTTCATTTTAGGTTGAAATTAAGCTGCGTCTAACCCAATCATAGCAGTGTTGATTGACTTACCCAAAGACCGCTGACAAACACATGATGGCAATTCCTGGCCACTTCAAACCTTTTCAGGCCAACATAACAGACATGAGCCAAAAGAACAGAAGGAATTAACAATTTTCATACGGCCAACGCCATCACTGGAACTCTCGGGCCACGCCAAGTGATAGTTTTCAATCAACCTCCAAGAAGCTTTCCATCCACGCAAGCTGTAGCCAACTGGCTTGATGTAACCAAGCAGAATTCATACCTTACATTGTTAATAATTCACTGCTTCCCCAAAATTTATCATGGTTCTTAATCAAAATAGTCTGATTCTAGGGTAATTGTATGTGCTGAATTCAATAATGACATTCTTATAGCTATATCTGGCTCAGTTTTCGAGAACAAGCATATCTATATATTTTCTGCACCATGTTATTTTCTGCTAATAATTTAATATTGCACGCATTTTTTTTCTTTTTATTTTGTTTATTTTGTGTTTTTAAAGCTGTTTTTAATGCTCGTTGTGTTCCTTAGTTTCTTTGAATTTCCATCACTTAGTGGTAATTTTGCCTGACCAAATTTTTCTGATATGCAGACTTTAGCGTGTCTGCATCCATATTTATTTTCTCATGCTTTCGTTATATGCTCCTTGGTAGCGGAGTTAGTTCAAAGTCCAATATATCATAATGGAAGCGCTCTGCTGATAACTATGAATACGTATCCATATATAATTTGATTTCATCATGATTAGCCTCAAAGAGTCATCCTACAGACGATTTGTAATGGCCAAACGATATATTTATATATACGTGGGTGCTTTTTGGGGATTGGCCCAAGTGAATTGAAGAGCGAGAGTGAACGACGGGGAGGAATGATTTATTCTTACTTTGTGGGGTCCTTTTAAACAATTATTTCAGAGTGCAAGTTGAACAAAAATCAAAGGGGTTGCTGATACGCATCGGGATTGCAAAAGAAAGACGATGACGAAAATAATACTTTACTAACAACAAAAAGAGAATATATTTATTTGCATGGAAATTGGATTTAAATGGACTGGTCGCCCAGACCGGGTTCAAGATCTACACGCGATCAAGTCGGTTGATTAAGGGATTAAAGAGGTCAGATACAGTTTGTGATTTAAAGAGGGATTATAACTGGGGCGTGCACACAAATAATAGAGCAATTGGAATAATCCAGATTTAACACCAATCTGCAGGCAGCAACGGTTACGATTAACTTTTGAGCTCGTTGTCAAAATCGGGCCAGTGGGGAACGGTGAAACGACGGTATAAGCTGTTTACCTCGGCTACGGTTCGAGGAAGCCCTTGTCGTCTATAGGGTTGGGGAATCCTTCTTAGTCCTTGCTAATTGACTAGGGCAGGGTTCACTGAAGTCGAAGTTTGCCGAATGACTACGGCAGAGTCCACGGATCGATTTAGCCTTCACTTGAATCGAAATAGCCGCTGGAGGGAGGGGGGGGGGGAGAGCATCCTCTACCTAGTTCGTCAGAGTAGGTGGAAGTTTGACAGTGCTACTGTTGTAACTTGGTCGACGCGTTATATAGGTGCCTGTAGAGGAGGCGCGCGCGATCGTGATGAAAAGTAAGCGACTCCTTCGGGGGAAGGGGGAATATTGATAACGCTCGATGGAACGTCGAACGGGTTCCAATCTTTGAGCAGAGGCGCCCGCAAGAGGGAGGGGGGAAAAGACATTGGCCCCCTAGGCAAATACAGCTGGGGCGAGTGATAACAGCGTCCGCTCCCTTCTTGCCTAGGTTCTCATGCTTTCACACGCCTCACGAGGTGACCTCCGGACCTAGGTGGGTACAGGAGGGCACGTGACCACCATTAAACCTCATTCTGCTACAATCGTAATTCGTCATAAGTGTCACAATTACCTTTGAATAGATTTTGGCTTTGCGAATGCTCAGGAGACAAGGGACCATAGCAACAAAGTATTACTCACCTGCCTTTTCTCACTACTGAGCTTCTCGGGGAATTTCGTCTACTTCAGCATCTTCCTTATGCTAACCTCTGCCTCATTGAGTTTAGAGAAGAAGTCTTTAATCTACTCGATAAATGTCTACTCTTGATTATAGGCTGCGACAAATTATTTTGGTAAATCCAAGTGTATGTGCTGCCTCTCTTAGCCCACTATCTTGTCTTTACTCTTTCAATGGCAAAGATATGTAGCAGGGGAACTTGTTAAAGCCGCTTTTGAGACACATCAGATATGCTACGAGTTCGATGTACCCGATAACCTAGTAATCTTACTCATCATACTTTAATGTGACGAGCATGGATGTGACATTTTTGAGCTTCTAATTGGGATTCACAGATTATTGAGGGTTTGGAAGACATGTACTCTATGAGGTTCATAGTTGACGTTAGATGTGTACTTATTTTTGCAAGCGCTTAAATATAGAAAAATTCCAGGGAAGTAAACGTTTTTGAATTTCTAACGTCGAGCCCTTTATTTGACTTTGAGGTTCGGTGTAATAAGCTTTTATCGAAAGGTGAATTTTATATAATATTTGTTTGTCTGTATCAGATAAAGAACAGAGCCGTTTGATACTGATACTATAATTGCTTGTTTAGATTGTGCTGCCGAAACATAGCATATTGGAAATTGAGAGGAAAATGGCCTTAGAATAAAAGTTTACAATAACATCGACTATAGGCGCTATACATAAACGCACTCTACCTAACCTATCATTAAAAAATAATATTTTCTTCAAAAAAATAGATAAATAAATATAGACTTTAGAATAAAAGTAAAAAAAATATTGAGAATTTCTTAAAAATCATTAGTCGTGAGCCAAACGCAAGCTCCATTTATTCTTTCAAATTAATTTACCTAGGGATTTGCTACTGGCGCAACCAGCAACCTTTGGCCATTCCATGGTGACGACACCTAGCAAATTCACACCATTCGAGTTCTACATAGCTCGCAGGCGTCGGAAAGCAAGAATATTTTCAATTGTTATACAAACAATGCCATATTTGCCACCTTCGCTCCACGCAAATGTCAGCTATCAATCAACCTCCAAGCTGCTTTCCATCTTCCCCGAGCTGAGCGCCACCTGACTTGAGGCAACCAATAAGATTTCAGAACTGACATTATTAATAAAAAATAATATATTAATCTTTTGCGTGTTTGTTTAACCAACAGCTCCAATGCGGAGCCCGTAAACGCTCCATTGATGAGCCAAGGTCGCTCCATTGCTGATCAAGCAACATCATCGCTAAACAGAATTATTAAAATATGCCTTCCTCAATCTTCTCCCTATTTATTTAATCGACATCTTGTAGCCATTGAAGAATTTCAATCCATCGGCAGCTTGGCAAAAGCTGCCTATTGCATCTTAGCTCGGGATGCATTAGGTGGCTAGAGACTAGTCGCCGCTACCACCTACAATGGTCCGAGCTACTGAGATTCCCGCATCTCTCGGGCGTCCAGGATCGCCCAATGCAAAAAAACAAGATGGACAAACTTATCAACGTGGTCCCAAATGAAACCAAAGCGCTGCGGAGTAAATCTCGATCTAAGGTAAGAGTCCGAGTTATCACTCACGCGTTCGATTCTCTGGTCGGTCTGTCTCTCACCCGACGGGATATCATAGGAGTCATCTAGCTTGTACTGGTATCACCAGTAAATCAAAGCTAAGGTCTATCACTGTCTGTCACCCTGTGGCATCTATGTAAGAAGGAACCAATGAGTATCTTCTCTTGCTACCATCAAGAGGCACCCTACGTCTTTTATCCCTTCTACGCTGCCAGAAGCCACCTACCGGACAATAACCGAAAGTTTTCACCATCCGACGTCACCATTCAACAATCGACAAATTTCCCGGAAATCTTAATCGTATTTCATGAAGAAATACAAAACGTAACCTCACCTGAACTTCGTTTTCTTAATGAATTCTGGAAGTTCTTTCATTCGTTTTGGCTTTTTGACAACATATTGATCTACTCTCCAGCACAAACAATGCACTTAGTATACCTAAGTCAGGTATTTCACTGCTTACTGCCCTATGGTTTAAAGTTGCCACCACACAAATGTCAATTAGGAGTATACCGGCTTGAAATTCTTGGATACCTCCTAACCAACGAGGGTATATCACCTCTGCCTGACAGATATGCACACATAGACATTTTCACTAAACCAACTATTATAAATCTCTATAGTAATGCTTAGGTATATTTAATTTTTACATGAATCATGTGAAAAAAGTGACGTCCATGTGAGCCACACCAAATTACATCTTGATGGAAGACCATTCTTGCTCTTTCCATAGCCAACGGTTTATGGCATCCATTGCAGAACTCATCATTCCGAATTTTGGGTGATGCAAGTGCGACGAGTGTGAAAAGAGCGCCAGCTTTTTTCGAAGCAGTTATCTTCAGCTCAGACTAAAAATGACTACGTTTGGAAAAAATGTTTCTTGTCGCACTTTTGTAGTAAAAAAATTCTTCAGGCGATATGAGGTCTAATGGAAACCTCATCACCACAATGTTTTCTGCAAATACTTATCACCATTTTCTTATGGCTCGTCTACTTGATTTTATTAAGCAATTCTTTGACGACCTCCCGTGGTCACACCCTAGGCATCTCCAGCCAGCTAACTCTCTGTTCAGGAATACAACGACTACTAACAACCACTCTTCCGATTAAAATGATCATTTTTATCTGTGCCTGTTTGAAGGCAGACCTCTCAGACAGTCTTCTCTCGTGGAGCTACCTCAATTTTACCTATGGTTTTTCAAGTTATCACCTATGCCCTGCTAAATTTAAACCAACTTATCTACCCAACTATTGCACACTTCTTCAGTAGAGAACACACACACATCCAACTATCTTCCTTTTGCCTGCCGAACACTAAGAGCAAAATTCTTGGGCTCTCCTCACTGAACAGGCTAAGCATTCGTCTTTCCCCAACCAAATAAACAAGAAATATTTGAAACTTTCATTGTATCGCTCACTCTGGTGTTATAAGCCCAACCTCTCTACTTTCAAATGTGCAGTCTCAAAAGTACTGTGACTACTTGAGTTCCTTGTCAGTCAACGCGCACTTGCCCCAAAATACAATTTCTGCGCCGGATTCGAGGCTAAGTGTGGTGCACGTGGACATCAAAGGACCTCACCCCAAACCAATGAGTTTAACTACCTATTAACTATCGTGTATATATATGCCTTTTCACGATTTCTCTACTGTTGAATATATTCACACGATCGCACATGGATGGCTTGCGCAGGTGGGAGTGCCCAAAACGCTCATATCCGACAATGAAAGTAATTTTCGTTCTCACATTCTTTGACTTTACGAGATCTGTGGATTCAACATGTTTTAACTGTTCCTTTGAATCCGAAGAGGAATAAAGACGTGGAGTCGTTTCGTTATATGTACTAAAGGCGGTCAATAAGTTTTGCGAATCAGGAGAGTAAAACAGAGGAAGGAGGATGGCTGGTTGTGGAAGTGTTAGGATAGGTTATGATAAGTCAGGATCTGCAGCCGCACGCTCCTGCTTCGTCTATTTAGGAAGCAGTAGCTGATCGAAGATCGTCAGTCATAAATTTCTCAACAATGGAAAAGGTTGAGCACCACGCAGTGATCAAATTTTTGACCAAGGTAGGCAAGAATGCAAAATAGATCCATGAACGCATGGTTGCAGTGTACACTGACACTGCCCCTTCCTATGTAACCATTGCTCGCTGGAATAGGAAGTTCCGCCATGGTCGTGAGTCCCTTGAAGATGACCCCCGTCCAGGACTTTCGTCACTCGTGACCCACAAGGACAATGTGGCCCGTGTGGAGAGAATCATCCTGGAAGATCGACGGCTGAAGGTCGAAGAAATCGAGCGAGAACTTGGAATAAGACATGAAAGTGTTATCAACATCATCCACGACAATTTGGCCATGACCAAGGTCTCTGCCCGTTAGGTCCCTAGAAACCTCACGCCCCATGATCAACTTCAACGTCACCAAAGTCCACAAGACCAGAGTTGCACAAGCTGCCCTGCGCGAGTGCGGATTCGAGAAGCTCAACCATCCCCCTTACAATCCAGATCTTGACCCTAGCGACTAATTTTTATTCCGCCAGGTCAAGGTTGCACTGCGTAGATGCCGGTTTGGGGACGATGAAGATGTCCAGCTCGCCGTCCAAGAGTGGATTGAACAGCAGTCGGCAGATTTCTGGTTGTCGGGAATTCGAAGCCTCGGGGAGAATTTGCGCAAGTGCATTGAAGTCGAGGGCAGTTCTATTGAAAAATAATAAAACACTTTTCCTAATCTCTCGTTTCCTTATATCCGAATTGCAAAACTTATTGACCGCCCCTCGTAAGCTCAAACCCTCCTTGCTTTTAGGTTTGCTCATCATTTATAGAGGTGATCTACTCGTCTTCGCTCCTTTATTTTAAGTTCACTTGATCGTTTCATTCCTCTCAGTGAATTCACGGGAGCCCAAAAACTCACATGGGAAAATTTCCTGTCACGCCGCGTCCTCGCGCCAGCTCCATCCCGTTTAGAAAGTGCACATTCTTAACGATCTTCAAACTTGAACCCAAATGTTCCTTAGAAACTGATACCTAACTGAAATTCCTCAACAAATATAATGGTTCTTTTTCCGATCAAGTCCACAGTCAACACTCATATCTGATTTAAGTAGGCTGATACGATCTAAGGACCGTGGCTTTGCGCAATATGAAGCTGGCTTTGCTTGCACAAAGTCTTCAAAAATCATATTTTCAATTGTAATGCATTTTTCTGAAACGGATCGTTGCCTTGGCATGTAAGTAACGCTCATGAAGAGGGTTCAGGAACTCCAAAAGACTTTAGCGTATTAAGGAATTGTTATTACCCTTACCTAACCGCATCGACTAGAAGGTTATTGTTCATTTATCAATATATATATATATATATATATATATATATATATATATATATATATATATATATATATATATATATATGAGGAATAGGAAGACCCATGTGATCGCTCTAAACATTTATTTGCCGGACGTTTCGGTCATTAGCAATGACCATCTTCAGCGGATTGAACTCTGATACGAATACAAGAAATTTGAAGAATAAGATGACAACATTAAAAAATCAGCACACACAATTCAATATTAGTTACAATATTAAAAATGAGTAAAACTCAACAAGAGGTGCCAGAAATGATATGGGAAAAATATGTTCAAAACAGTTGAATGTAAGGGATAAAGCCATCGATATATACGAATTTAACCAAGAAAGGAAAATTTAGAATTTGAAACTAAATTAAACAACAAACATGAATAATAAACATTAATCAAACTCAATAGGAATAAAAGAATTTTGTTCTTAAAGTAATACACTAAAAAATTTTAAGGGCAGGGCGAACAATGAAAAATGAAAGGTAAGTAAAATCAAATAGCCAGGAATTATAAAGGAAAACAAAAGCAAAGCAAACAGTTCAATATAAGTTAAAATACAAAAATATGATAGTGAAAAATATGGATAAAAAACAGTTGAGTATAGGGGGTAAAGGTAATTCAAAGAATCAATAATTGCAAATAAAATAGGAAACGAAATTTTTAAACTTAATGAACAAAGATCGGATGAGGCTATGGTTTACAGCGACGGAATAGCCATCAGCCACGAGAACCACTCATGGGCCTATCCGACCAGAAACATAAACGTGTCTCCATAAGCATTTAACTACGAATCTCTGCCCCTAGTATTAACCGTACTCCTCTTTTCCAGGGCCAGAATAATGTCCGCTTTCATTGCGGCCATAACAAACACCGAGTGAGGAAAAATACCACCTGACTTCTTCAAACACCTCAGCAGATCCCTACTACAAGATATCGCTGAAGCATGGAGTTCTCTCCATAAGATACGTACGATGGGGGAGGAATCGGGCTGATGCACCGTCTCGAACCGATTTCGGAAGCCTATGGCCTTACCCCGACCATCACGCCTATAGGTTCACCTATATAAGACGGTGATGGCTTGGGACAGGCACATTCGCTCGCCGATTTCAGCGTCTATCGGACGCTCCTATGGTCCTTTTTCTTTGGAAGCTCCCCAACCGCCCACCCTTACTCTTATTAGAACTTCCAAGTCTCCCTTTTAAATTGTATAATTCTTTATTTTTGTATAGCATTATCCCGATTTAACTTTTCATTCCATAAGCTTTGTAAAATTTTTAATAAACGTGAGTTATTCTAAACTTTCAAATACTAAGCAATGATATCTTTGGGCATGATAGTCACTCTCTTGGCGTGGATAGCGCAAAGGTTTGTATCCTCAAATAAACCAACCAAGTAGGCTTCAGAGGCCTTTTGTAGAGCCATTACAGTGGAAGATTGAAAACGAAGATCAGTTTTAAAATCTAGGACAATTTTGCGAACGAAGCGCTCCGGTGGCAGGAGCAGATTTGAGTGCTGCCTTCGTGGCCAATTGCGTACGCGGAGCTTTGCATCCCGTAGACTTGCGAGCTGTCATTCCCTAGTATGTAAAACTTTTGAATAAGTCACCGTTTATTAAAACTGTTACAAAGGTTATGGAATGAAAACTTAAATCATGGAAATGCCTTACAAAAATAAAGAATTATACAATTTTAAAGGGAGATTTGAAATCGGTTCGGGACGGTGCATCAGCCCGATTCCTTCCCCATCGTACGTATCTTATGAAGAGAACTCCATGCTTCAGCGATATCTTGTAGTAGGGATCCGCTGAGGTGTTTGAAGAAGTCAGGTTGTATTTTTCCTCGCTCAGTGTTTGTTATGGCCGGAATGTAATCCGACATTATTCTGGCCCTGGGAAAGAGGATGAGGGTTAATACCAAGGCCAGAGATTCGTAGTTGAAAGCGTATGGAGGCACGTTTATGTTTCTGGTTGGATAGGCACATGCCTGGTTCTTGTGGCTGATGGCTATTGGAGAGATTGAGAAATAGATAGAAGGGTATTCCTATTTTCATTTTAGGTTGAAATTAAGCTGCGTCTAACCCAATCATAGCAGTGTTGATTGACTTACCCAAAGACCGCTGACAAACACATGATGGCAATTCCTGGCCACTTCAAACCTTTTCAGGCCAACATAACAGACATGAGCCAAAAGAACAGAAGGAATTAACAATTTTCATACGGCCAACGCCATCACTGGAACTCTCGGGCCACGCCAAGTGATAGTTTTCAATCAACCTCCAAGAAGCTTTCCATCCACGCAAGCTGTAGCCAACTGGCTTGATGTAACCAAGCAGAATTCATACCTTACATTGTTAATAATTCACTGCTTCCCCAAAATTTATCATGGTTCTTAATCAAAATAGTCTGATTCTAGGGTAATTGTATGTGCTGAATTCAATAATGACATTCTTATAGCTATATCTGGCTCAGTTTTCGAGAACAAGCATATCTATATATTTTCTGCACCATGTTATTTTCTGCTAATAATTTAATATTGCACGCATTTTTTTTCTTTTTATTTTGTTTATTTTGTGTTTTTAAAGCTGTTTTTAATGCTCGTTGTGTTCCTTAGTTTCTTTGAATTTCCATCACTTAGTGGTAATTTTGCCTGACCAAATTTTTCTGATATGCAGACTTTAGCGTGTCTGCATCCATATTTATTTTCTCATGCTTTCGTTATATGCTCCTTGGTAGCGGAGTTAGTTCAAAGTCCAATATATCATAATGGAAGCGCTCTGCTGATAACTATGAATACGTATCCATATATAATTTGATTTCATCATGATTAGCCTCAAAGAGTCATCCTACAGACGATTTGTAATGGCCAAACGATATATTTATATATACGTGGGTGCTTTTTGGGGATTGGCCCAAGTGAATTGAAGAGCGAGAGTGAACGACGGGGAGGAATGATTTATTCTTACTTTGTGGGGTCCTTTTAAACAATTATTTCAGAGTGCAAGTTGAACAAAAATCAAAGGGGTTGCTGATACGCATCGGGATTGCAAAAGAAAGACGATGACGAAAATAATACTTTACTAACAACAAAAAGAGAATATATTTATTTGCATGGAAATTGGATTTAAATGGACTGGTCGCCCAGACCGGGTTCAAGATCTACACGCGATCAAGTCGGTTGATTAAGGGATTAAAGAGGTCAGATACAGTTTGTGATTTAAAGAGGGATTATAACTGGGGCGTGCACACAAATAATAGAGCAATTGGAATAATCCAGATTTAACACCAATCTGCAGGCAGCAACGGTTACGATTAACTTTTGAGCTCGTTGTCAAAATCGGGCCAGTGGGGAACGGTGAAACGACGGTATAAGCTGTTTACCTCGGCTACGGTTCGAGGAAGCCCTTGTCGTCTATAGGGTTGGGGAATCCTTCTTAGTCCTTGCTAATTGACTAGGGCAGGGTTCACTGAAGTCGAAGTTTGCCGAATGACTACGGCAGAGTCCACGGATCGATTTAGCCTTCACTTGAATCGAAATAGCCGCTGGAGGGAGGGGGGGGGGGAGAGCATCCTCTACCTAGTTCGTCAGAGTAGGTGGAAGTTTGACAGTGCTACTGTTGTAACTTGGTCGACGCGTTATATAGGTGCCTGTAGAGGAGGCGCGCGCGATCGTGATGAAAAGTAAGCGACTCCTTCGGGGGAAGGGGGAATATTGATAACGCTCGATGGAACGTCGAACGGGTTCCAATCTTTGAGCAGAGGCGCCCGCAAGAGGGAGGGGGGAAAAGACATTGGCCCCCTAGGCAAATACAGCTGGGGCGAGTGATAACAGCGTCCGCTCCCTTCTTGCCTAGGTTCTCATGCTTTCACACGCCTCACGAGGTGACCTCCGGACCTAGGTGGGTACAGGAGGGCACGTGACCACCATTAAACCTCATTCTGCTACAATCGTAATTCGTCATAAGTGTCACAATTACCTTTGAATAGATTTTGGCTTTGCGAATGCTCAGGAGACAAGGGACCATAGCAACAAAGTATTACTCACCTGCCTTTTCTCACTACTGAGCTTCTCGGGGAATTTCGTCTACTTCAGCATCTTCCTTATGCTAACCTCTGCCTCATTGAGTTTAGAGAAGAAGTCTTTAATCTACTCGATAAATGTCTACTCTTGATTATAGGCTGCGACAAATTATTTTGGTAAATCCAAGTGTATGTGCTGCCTCTCTTAGCCCACTATCTTGTCTTTACTCTTTCAATGGCAAAGATATGTAGCAGGGGAACTTGTTAAAGCCGCTTTTGAGACACATCAGATATGCTACGAGTTCGATGTACCCGATAACCTAGTAATCTTACTCATCATACTTTAATGTGACGAGCATGGATGTGACATTTTTGAGCTTCTAATTGGGATTCACAGATTATTGAGGGTTTGGAAGACATGTACTCTATGAGGTTCATAGTTGACGTTAGATGTGTACTTATTTTTGCAAGCGCTTAAATATAGAAAAATTCCAGGGAAGTAAACGTTTTTGAATTTCTAACGTCGAGCCCTTTATTTGACTTTGAGGTTCGGTGTAATAAGCTTTTATCGAAAGGTGAATTTTATATAATATTTGTTTGTCTGTATCAGATAAAGAACAGAGCCGTTTGATACTGATACTATAATTGCTTGTTTAGATTGTGCTGCCGAAACATAGCATATTGGAAATTGAGAGGAAAATGGCCTTAGAATAAAAGTTTACAATAACATCGACTATAGGCGCTATACATAAACGCACTCTACCTAACCTATCATTAAAAAATAATATTTTCTTCAAAAAAATAGATAAATAAATATAGACTTTAGAATAAAAGTAAAAAAAATATTGAGAATTTCTTAAAAATCATTAGTCGTGAGCCAAACGCAAGCTCCATTTATTCTTTCAAATTAATTTACCTAGGGATTTGCTACTGGCGCAACCAGCAACCTTTGGCCATTCCATGGTGACGACACCTAGCAAATTCACACCATTCGAGTTCTACATAGCTCGCAGGCGTCGGAAAGCAAGAATATTTTCAATTGTTATACAAACAATGCCATATTTGCCACCTTCGCTCCACGCAAATGTCAGCTATCAATCAACCTCCAAGCTGCTTTCCATCTTCCCCGAGCTGAGCGCCACCTGACTTGAGGCAACCAATAAGATTTCAGAACTGACATTATTAATAAAAAATAATATATTAATCTTTTGCGTGTTTGTTTAACCAACAGCTCCAATGCGGAGCCCGTAAACGCTCCATTGATGAGCCAAGGTCGCTCCATTGCTGATCAAGCAACATCATCGCTAAACAGAATTATTAAAATATGCCTTCCTCAATCTTCTCCCTATTTATTTAATCGACATCTTGTAGCCATTGAAGAATTTCAATCCATCGGCAGCTTGGCAAAAGCTGCCTATTGCATCTTAGCTCGGGATGCATTAGGTGGCTAGAGACTAGTCGCCGCTACCACCTACAATGGTCCGAGCTACTGAGATTCCCGCATCTCTCGGGCGTCCAGGATCGCCCAATGCAAAAAAACAAGATGGACAAACTTATCAACGTGGTCCCAAATGAAACCAAAGCGCTGCGGAGTAAATCTCGATCTAAGGTAAGAGTCCGAGTTATCACTCACGCGTTCGATTCTCTGGTCGGTCTGTCTCTCACCCGACGGGATATCATAGGAGTCATCTAGCTTGTACTGGTATCACCAGTAAATCAAAGCTAAGGTCTATCACTGTCTGTCACCCTGTGGCATCTATGTAAGAAGGAACCAATGAGTATCTTCTCTTGCTACCATCAAGAGGCACCCTGCGTCTTTTATCCCTTCTACGCTGCCAGAAGCCACCTACCGGACAATAACCGAAAGTTTTCACCATCCGACGTCACCATTCAACAATCGACAAATTTCCCGGAAATCTTAATCGTATTTCATGAAGAAATACAAAACGTAACCTCACCTGAACTTCGTTTTCTTAATGAATTCTGGAAGTTCTTTCATTCGTTTTGGCTTTTTGACAACATATTGATCTACTCTCCAGCACAAACAATGCACTTAGTATACCTAAGTCAGGTATTTCACTGCTTACTGCCCTATGGTTTAAAGTTGCCACCACACAAATGTCAATTAGGAGTATACCGGCTTGAAATTCTTGGATACCTCCTAACCAACGAGGATATATCACCTCTGCCTGACAGATATGCACACATAGACATTTTCACTAAACCAACTATTATAAATCTCTATAGTAATGCTTAGGTATATTTAATTTTTACATGAATCATGTAAAAAAAGTGACGTCCATGTGAGCCACACCAAATTACATCTTGATGGAAGACCATTCTTGCTCTTTCCATAGCCAACGGTTTATGGCATCCATTGCAGAACTCATCATTCCGAATTTTGGGTGATGCAAGTGCGACGAGTGTGAAAAGAGCGCCAGCTTTTTTCGAAGCAGTTATCTTCAGCTCAGACTAAAAATGACTACGTTTGGAAAAAATGTTTCTTGTCGCACTTTTGTAGTAAAAAAATTCTTCAGGCGATATGAGGTCTAATGGAAACCTCATCACCACAATGTTTTCTGCAAATACTTATCACCATTTTCTTATGGCTCGTCTACTTGATTTTATTAAGCAATTCTTTGACGACCTCCCGTGGTCACACCCTAGGCATCTCCAGCCAGCTAACTCTCTGTTCAGGAATACAACGACTACTAACAACCACTCTTCCGATTAAAATGATCATTTTTATCTGTGCCTGTTTGAAGGCAGACCTCTCAGACAGTCTTCTCTCGTGGAGCTACCTCAATTTTACCTATGGTTTTTCAAGTTATCACCTATGCCCTGCTAAATTTAAACCAACTTATCTACCCAACTATTGCACACTTCTTCAGTAGAGAACACACACACATCCAACTATCTTCCTTTTGCCTGCCGAACACTAAGAGCAAAATTCTTGGGCTCTCCTCACTGAACAGGCTAAGCATTCGTCTTTCCCCAACCAAATAAACAAGAAATATTTGAAACTTTCATTGTATCGCTCACTCTGGTGTTATAAGCCCAACCTCTCTACTTTCAAATGTGCAGTCTCAAAAGTACTGTGACTACTTGAGTTCCTTGTCAGTCAACGCGCACTTGCCCCAAAATACAATTTCTGCGCCGGATTCGAGGCTAAGTGTGGTGCACGTGGACATCAAAGGACCTCACCCCAAACCAATGAGTTTAACTACCTATTAACTATCGTGTATATATATGCCTTTTCACGATTTCTCTACTGTTGAATATATTCACACGATCGCACATGGATGGCTTGCGCAGGTGGGAGTGCCCAAAACGCTCATATCCGACAATGAAAGTAATTTTCGTTCTCACATTCTTTGACTTTACGAGATCTGTGGATTCAACATGTTTTAACTGTTCCTTTGAATCCGAAGAGGAATAAAGACGTGGAGTCGTTTCGTTATATGTACTAAAGGCGGTCAATAAGTTTTGCGAATCAGGAGAGTAAAACAGAGGAAGGAGGATGGCTGGTTGTGGAGGTGTTAGGATAGGTTATGATAAGTCAGGATCTGCAGCCGCACGCTCCTGCTTCGTCTATTTAGGAAGCAGTAGCTGATCGAAGATCGTCAGTCATAAATTTCTCAACAATGGAAAAGGTTGAGCACCACGCAGTGATCAAATTTTTGACCAAGGTAGGCAAGAATGCAAAATAGATCCATGAACGCATGGTTGCAGTGTACACTGACACTGCCCCTTCCTATGTAACCATTGCTCGCTGGAATAGGAAGTTCCGCCATGGTCGTGAGTCCCTTGAAGATGACCCCCGTCCAGGACTTTCGTCACTCGTGACCCACAAGGACAATGTGGCCCGTGTGGAGAGAATCATCCTGGAAGATCGACGGCTGAAGGTCGAAGAAATCGAGCGAGAACTTGGAATAAGACATGAAAGTGTTATCAACATCATCCACGACAATTTGGCCATGACCAAGGTCTCTGCCCGTTAGGTCCCTAGAAACCTCACGCCCCATGATCAACTTCAACGTCACCAAAGTCCACAAGACCAGAGTTGCACAAGCTGCCCTGCGCGAGTGCGGATTCGAGAAGCTCAACCATCCCCCTTACAATCCAGATCTTGACCCTAGCGACTAATTTTTATTCCGCCAGGTCAAGGTTGCACTGCGTAGATGCCGGTTTGGGGACGATGAAGATGTCCAGCTCGCCGTCCAAGAGTGGATTGAACAGCAGTCGGCAGATTTCTGGTTGTCGGGAATTCGAAGCCTCGGGGAGAATTTGCGCAAGTGCATTGAAGTCGAGGGCAGTTCTATTGAAAAATAATAAAACACTTTTCCTAATCTCTCGTTTCCTTATATCCGAATTGCAAAACTTATTGACCGCCCCTCGTAAGCTCAAACCCTCCTTGCTTTTAGGTTTGCTCATCATTTATAGAGGTGATCTACTCGTCTTCGCTCCTTTATTTTAAGTTCACTTGATCGTTTCATTCCTCTCAGTGAATTCACGGGAGCCCAAAAACTCACATGGGAAAATTTCCTGTCACGCCGCGTCCTCGCGCCAGCTCCATCCCGTTTAGAAAGTGCACATTCTTAACGATCTTCAAACTTGAACCCAAATGTTCCTTAGAAACTGATACCTAACTGAAATTCCTCAACAAATATAATGGTTCTTTTTCCGATCAAGTCCACAGTCAACACTCATATCTGATTTAAGTAGGCTGATACGATCTAAAGACCGTGGCTTTGCGCAATATGAAGCTGGCTTTGCTTGCACAAAGTCTTCAAAAATCATATTTTCAATTGTAATGCATTTTTCTGAAACGGATCGTTGCCTTGGCATGTAAGTAACGCTCATGAAGAGGGTTCAGGAACTCCAAAAGACTTTAGCGTATTAAGGAATTGTTATTACCCTTACCTAACCGCATCGACTAGAAGGTTATTGTTCATTTATCAATATATATATATATATATATATATATATATATATATATATATATATATATATATATATATATATATATGAGGAATAAGAAGACCCATGTGATCGCTCTAAACATTTATTTGCCGGACGTTTCGGTCATTAGCAATGACCATCTTCAGCGGATTGAACTTTGATACGAATACAAGAAATTTGAAGAATAAGATGACAACATTAAAAAATCAGCACACACAATTCAATATTAGTTACAATATTAAAAATGAGTAAAACTCAACAAGAGGTGCCAGAAATGATATGGGAAAAATATGTTCAAAACAGTTGAATGTAAGGGATAAAGCCATCGATATATACGAATTTAACCAAGAAAGGAAAATTTAGAATTTGAAACTAAATTAAACAACAAACATGAATAATAAACATTAATCAAACTCAATAGGAATAAAAGAATTTTGTTCTTAAAGTAATACACTAAAAAATTTTAAGGGCAGGGCGAACAATGAAAAATGAAAGGTAAGTAAAATCAAATAGCCAGGAATTATAAAGGAAAACAAAAGCAAAGCAAACAGTTCAATATAAGTTAAAATACAAAAATATGATAGTGAAAAATATGGATAAAAAACAGTTGAGTATAGGGGGTAAAGGTAATTCAAAGAATCAATAATTGCAAATAAAATAGGAAACGAAATTTTTAAACTTAATGAACAAAGATCGGATGAGGCTATGGTTTACAGCGACGGAATAGCCATCAGCCACGAGAACCAGTCATGGGCCTATCCGACCAGAAACATAAACGTGTCTCCATAAGCATTTAACTACGAATCTCTGCCCCTAGTATTAACCGTACTCCTCTTTTCCAGGGCCAGAATAATGTCCGCTTTCATTGCGGCCATAACAAACACCGAGTGAGGAAAAATACCACCTGACTTCTTCAAACACCTCAGCAGATCCCTACTACAAGATATCGCTGAAGCATGGAGTTCTCTCCATAAGATACGTACGATGGGGGAGGAATCGGGCTGATGCACCGTCTCGAACCGATTTCGGAAGCCTATGGCCTTACCCCGACCATCACGCCTATAGGTTCACCTATATAAGACGGTGATGGCTTGGGACAGGCACATTCGCTCGCCGATTTCAGCGTCTATCGGACGCTCCTATGGTCCTTTTTCTTTGGAAGCTCCCCAACCGCCCACCCTTACTCTTATTAGAACTTCCAAGTCTCCCTTTTAAATTGTATAATTCTTTATTTTTGTATAGCATTATCCCGATTTAACTTTTCATTCCATAAGCTTTGTAAAATTTTTAATAAACGTGAGTTATTCTAAACTTTCAAATACTAAGCAATGATATCTTTGGGCATGATAGTCACTCTCTTGGCGTGGATAGCGCAAAGGTTTGTATCCTCAAATAAACCAACCAAGTAGGCTTCAGAGGCCTTTTGTAGAGCCATTACAGTGGAAGATTGAAAACGAAGATCAGTTTTAAAATCTAGGACAATTTTGCGAACGAAGCGCTCCGGTGGCAGGAGCAGATTTGAGTGCTGCCTTCGTGGCCAATTGCGTACGCGGAGCTTTGCATCCCGTAGACTTGCGAGCTGTCATTCCCTAGTATGTAAAACTTTTGAATAAGTCACCGTTTATTAAAACTGTTACAAAGGTTATGGAATGAAAACTTAAATCATGGAAATGCCTTACAAAAATAAAGAATTATACAATTTTAAAGGGAGATTTGAAATCGGTTCGGGACGGTGCATCAGCCCGATTCCTTCCCCATCGTACGTATCTTATGAAGAGAACTCCATGCTTCAGCGATATCTTGTAGTAGGGATCCGCTGAGGTGTTTGAAGAAGTCAGGTTGTATTTTTCCTCGCTCAGTGTTTGTTATGGCCGGAATGTAATCCGACATTATTCTGGCCCTGGGAAAGAGGATGAGGGTTAATACCAAGGCCAGAGATTCGTAGTTGAAAGCGTATGGAGGCACGTTTATGTTTCTGGTTGGATAGGCACATGCCTGGTTCTTGTGGCTGATGGCTATTGGAGAGATTGAGAAATAGATAGAAGGGTATTCCTATTTTCATTTTAGGTTGAAATTAAGCTGCGTCTAACCCAATCATAGCAGTGTTGATTGACTTACCCAAAGACCGCTGACAAACACATGATGGCAATTCCTGGCCACTTCAAACCTTTTCAGGCCAACATAACAGACATGAGCCAAAAGAACAGAAGGAATTAACAATTTTCATACGGCTAACGCCATCACTGGAACTCTCGGGCCACGCCAAGTGATAGTTTTCAATCAACCTCCAAGAAGCTTTCCATCCACGCAAGCTGTAGCCAACTGGCTTGATGTAACCAAGCAGAATTCATACCTTACATTGTTAATAATTCACTGCTTCCCCAAAATTTATCATGGTTCTTAATCAAAATAGTCTGATTCTAGGGTAATTGTATGTGCTGAATTCAATAATGACATTCTTATAGCTATATCTGGCTCAGTTTTCGAGAACAAGCATATCTATATATTTTCTGCACCATGTTATTTTCTGCTAATAATTTAATATTGCACGCATTTTTTTTCTTTTTATTTTGTTTATTTTGTGTTTTTAAAGCTGTTTTTAATGCTCGTTGTGTTCCTTAGTTTCTTTGAATTTCCATCACTTAGTGGTAATTTTGCCTGACCAAATTTTTCTGATATGCAGACTTTAGCGTGTCTGCATCCATATTTATTTTCTCATGCTTTCGTTATATGCTCCTTGGTAGCGGAGTTAGTTCAAAGTCCAATATATCATAATGGAAGCGCTCTGCTGATAACTATGAATACGTATCC
The DNA here is from genome assembly GCA_963969495.1 of Ceratothoa steindachneri. Taxonomy (NCBI): domain Eukaryota; kingdom Metazoa; phylum Arthropoda; class Malacostraca; order Isopoda; family Cymothoidae; genus Ceratothoa; species Ceratothoa steindachneri. The sequence goes on along the minus strand of OZ018326.1, from coordinate 5,501,774 downwards.
ATATATAATTTGATTTCATCATGATTAGCCTCAAAGAGTCATCCTACAGACGATTTGTAATGGCCAAACGATATATTTATATATACGTGGGTGCTTTTTGGGGATTGGCCCAAGTGAATTGAAGAGCGAGAGTGAACGACGGGGAGGAATGATTTATTCTTACTTTGTGGGGTCCTTTTAAACAATTATTTCAGAGTGCAAGTTGAACAAAAATCAAAGGGGTTGCTGATACGCATCGGGATTGCAAAAGAAAGACGATGACGAAAATAATACTTTACTAACAACAAAAAGAGAATATATTTATTTGCATGGAAATTGGATTTAAATGGACTGGTCACCCAGACCGGGTTCAAGATCTACACGCGATCAAGTCGGTTGATTAAGGGATTAAAGAGGTCAGATACAGTTTGTGATTTAAAGAGGGATTATAACTGGGGCGTGCACACAAATAATAGAGCAATTGGAATAATCCAGATTTAACACCAATCTGCAGGCAGCAACGGTTACGATTAACTTATGAGCTCGTTGTCAAAATCATGCCAGTGGGGAACGGTGAAACGACGGTATAAGCTGTTTACCTCGGCTACGGTTCGAGGAAGCCCTTGTCGTCTATAGGGTTGGGGAATCCTTCTTAGTCCTTGCTAATTGACTAGGGCAGGGTTCACTGAAGTCGAAGTTTGCCGAATGACTACGGCAGAGTCCACGGATCGATTTAGCCTTCACTTGAATCGAAATAGCCGCTGGAGGGAGGGGGGGGGAGAGCATCCTCTACCTAGTTCGTCAGAGTAGGTGGAAGTTTGACAGTGCTACTGTTGTAACTTGGTCGACGCGTTATATAGGTGCCTGTAGAGGAGGCGCGCGCGATCGTGATGAAAAGTAAGCGACTCCTTCGGGGGAAGGGGGAATATTGATAACGCTCGATGGAACGTCGAACGGGTTCCAATCTTTGAGCAGAGGCGCCCGCAAGAGGGAGGGGGGAAAAGACATTGGCCCCCTTTGCAAATACAGCTGGGGCGAGTGATAACAGCGTCCGCTCCCTTCTTGCCTAGGTTCTCATGCTTTTACACGCCTCACGAGGTGACCTCCGGACCTAGGTGGGTACAGGAGGGCACGTGACCACCATTAAACCTCATTCTGCTACAATCGTAATTCGTCATAAGTGTCACAATTACCTTTGAATAGATTTTGGCTTTGCGAATGCTCAGGAGACAAGGGACCATAGCAACAAAGTATTACTCACCTGCCTTTTCTCACTACTGAGCTTCTCGGGGAATTTCGTCTACTTCAGCATCTTCCTTATGCTAACCTCTGCCTCATTGAGTTTAGGGAAGAAGTCTTTAATCTACTCGATAAATGTCTACTCTTGATTATAGGCTGCGACAAATTATTTTGGTAAATCCAAGTGTATGTGCTGCCTCTCTTAGCCCACTATCTTGTCTTTACTCTTTCAGTGGCAAAGATATGTAGCAGGGGAACTTGTTAAAGCCGCTTTTGAGACACATCAGATATGCTACGAGTTCGATGTACCCGATAACCTAGTAATCTTACTCATCATACTTTAATGTGACGAGCATGGATGTGACATTTTTGAGCTTCTAATTGGGATTCACAGATTATTGAGGGTTTGGAAGACATGTACTCTATGAAGTTCATAGTTGACGTTAGATGTGTACTTATTTTTGCAAGCGCTTAAATATAGAAAAATTCCAGGGAAGTAAACATTTTGAATTTCTAACGTCGAGCCCTTTATTTGACTTTGAGGTTCGGTGTAATAAGCTTTTATCGAAAGGTGAATTTTATATAATATTTGTTTGTCTGTATCAGATAAAGAACTGAGCCGTTTGATACTGATACTATAATTGCTTGTTTAGATTGTGCTGCCGACACATAGCATATTTGAAATTGAGAGGAAAATGGCCTTAGAATAAAAGTTTACAATAACATCGACTATAGGCGCTATACATAAACGCACTCTACCTAACCTATCATTAAAAAATAATATTTTCTTCAGAAAAATAGATAAATAAATATAGACTTTAGAATAAAAGTAAAAAAAATATTGAGAATTTCTTAAAAATCATCAGTCGTGAGCCAAATTAATTTACCTAGGGATTTGCTACTGGCGCAACCAGCAACCTTTGGCCATTCCATGGTGACGACACCTAGCAAATTCACGCCATTCGAGTTCTACATAGCTCGCAGGCGTCGGGAAGCAAGAATATTTTCAATTGTTATACAAACAACGCCATATTTGCCACCTTCGCTCCACGCAAATGTCAGCTATCAATCAACCTCCAAGCTGCTTTCCATCTTCCCCGATCTGAGCGCCACCTGACTTGAGGCAACCAATAAGATTTCAGAACTGACATTATTAATAAAAAATAATATATTAATCTTTTGCGTGTTTGTTTAACCAACAGCTCCAATGCGGAGCCCGTAAACGCTCCATTGATGAGCCAAGGTCGCTCCATTGCTGATCAAGCAACATCATCGCTAAACAGAATTATTAAAATATGCCTTCCTTAATCTTCTCCCTATTTATTTAATCGACATCTTGTAGCCATTGAAGAATTTCAATCCATCGGCAGCTTGGCAAAAGCTGCCTATTGCATCTTAGCTCGGGATGCATTAGGTGGCTAGAGACTAGTCGCCGCTACCACCTACAATGGTCCGAGCTACTGAGATTCCCGCATCTCTCGGGCGTCCAGGATCGCCCAATGCAAGAAAACAAGATGGACAAACTTATCAACGTGGTCCCAAATTAAACCAAAGCGTTGCGGGGTAAATCTCTATCTAAGGTAAAAGTCCGAGTTATCACTCACGCTTTCGATTCTCTGGTCGGTCTGTCTCTCACCCGACGGGATATCATAGAAGTCATCTAGCTTGTACTGGTATCACCAGTAAATCAAAGCTAAGGTCTATCACTGTCTGTCACCCTGTGGCATCTATGTAAAAAGGAACCAATGAGTATCTTCTCTTGCTACCATCAAGAGGCACCCTGCGTCTTTTATCCCTTCTACGCTGCCAGAAGCCACCTACCGAACAGCATCATCCGGACAATAACCGAAAGTTTGCACCATCCGACGTCACCATTCAACAATCGACAAATTTCCCGGAAATCTTAATCGTATTTCATGATGAAATACAAAACGTAACCTCACCTGAACTTCGTTTTCTTAATGAATTCTGGAAGTTCTTTCATTCGTTTTGGCTTTTTGACAACATATTGATCTACTCTCCAGCACAAACAATGCACTTAGTATACCTAAGTCAGGTATTTCACTGCTTACTGCCCTATGGTTTAAAGTTGCCACCACACAAATGTCAATTAGGAGTATACCGGCTTGAATTTCTTGGATACCTTCTAACAAACGAGGATATCTTACCTCTGCCTGACAGATTTGCACACATAGACATTTTCACTAAACCAACTATTATAAATCTCTATAGTAATGCTTAGGTATATTTAATTTTTACATGAATCATGTAAAAAAAGTGACGTCCATGTGAGCCACACCAAATTACATCCTGATGGAAGACCATTCTTGCTCTTTCCATAGCCAACGGTTTATGGCATCCATTGCAGAACTCATCATTCCGAATTTTGGGTGATGCAAGTGCGACGAGTGTGAAAAGAGCGCCAGCTTTTTTCGAAGCAGTTATCTTCAGCTCAGACTAAAAATGACTACGTTTGGAAAAAATGTTTCTTGTCGCACTTTTGTAGTAAAAAAATTCTTCAGGCGATATGAGGTCTAATGGAAACCTCATCACCACAATGTTTTCTGCAAATACTTATCACCATTTTCTTATGGCTCGTCTACTTGATTTTATTAAGCAATTCTTTGACGACCTCCCGTGGTCACACCCTAGGCATCTCCAGCCAGCTAACTCTCTGTTCAGGAATACAACGACTACTAACAACCACTCTTCCGATTAAAATGATCATTCTTATCTGTGCCTGTTTGAAGGCAGACCTCTCAGACAGTCTTCTCTCGTGGAGCTACCTCAATTTTACCTATGGTTTTTCAAGTTATCACCTATGCCCTGCTAAATTTAAACCAACTTATCTACCCAACTATTGCACACTTCTTCAGTAGAGAACACACACACATCCAACTATCTTCCTTCTGCCTGCCGAACACTAAGCGCAAAATTCTTGGGCTCTCCTCGCTGAACAGGCTAAGCATTCGTCTTTCCCCAACCAAATAAACAAGAAATATTTGAAACTTTCATTGTATCGCTCACTCTGGTGTTATAAGCCCAACCTCTCTACTTTCAAATGTGCAGTCTCAAAAGTACTGTGACTACTTGAGTTCCTTGTCAGTCAACGCGCACTTGCCCCAAAATACAATTTCTGCGCCGGATTCGAGGCTAAGTGTGGTGCACGTGGACATCAAAGGACCTCACCCCAAACCAATGAGTTTAACTACCTATTAACTATCGTGTATATATATGCCTTTTCACGATTTCTCTACTGTTGAATATATTCACACGATCGCACATGGATGGCTTGCGCAGGTGGGAGTGCCCAAAACGCTCATATCCGACAATGAAAGTAATTTTCGTTCTCACATTCTTTGACTTTACGAGATCTGTGGATTCAACATGTTTTAACTGTTCCTTTGAATCCGAAGAGGAATAAAGACGTGGAGTCGTTTCGTTATATGTACTAAAGGCGGTCAATAAGTTTTGCGAATCAGGAGAGTAAAACAGAGGAAGGAGGATGGCTGGTTGTGGAGGTGTTAGGATAGGTTATGATAAGTCAGGATCTGCAGCCGCACGCTCCTGCTTCGTCTATTTAGGAAGCAGTAGCTGATCGTAGATCGTCAGTCATAAATTTCTCAACAATGGAGAAGGTTGAGCACCACGCAGTGATCAAATTTTTGACCAAGGTAGGCAAGAATGCAAAATAGATCCATGAACGCATGGTTGCAGTGTACACTGACACTGCCCCTTCCTATGTAACCATTGCTCGCTGGAATAGGAAGTTCTGCCATGGTCGCGAGTCCCTTGAAGATGACCCCCGTCCAGGACTTTCGTCACTCGTGACCCACAAGGACAATGTGGCCCGTGTGGAGAGAATCATCCTGGAAGATCGACGGCTGAAGGTCGAAGAAATCGAGCGAGAACTTGGAATAAGACATGAAAGTGTTATCAACATCATCCACGACAATTTGGCCATGACCAAGGTCTCTGCCCGTTAGGTCCCTAGAAACCTCACGCCCCATGATCAACTTCAACGTCACCAAAGTCCACAAGACCAGAGTTGCACAAGCTGCCCTGCGCGAGTGCGGATTCGAGAAGCTCAACCATCCCCCTTACAATCCAGATCTTGACCCTAGCGACTAATTTTTATTCCGCCAGGTCAAGGTTGCACTGCGTAGATGCCGGTTTGGGGACAATGAAGATGTCCAGCTCGCCGTCCAAGAGTGGATTGAACAGCAGTCGGCAGATTTCTGGTTGTTGGGAATTCGAAGCCTCAGGGAGAATTTGCGCAAGTGCATTGAAGTCGAGGGCAGTTCTATTGAAAAATAATAAAACACTTTTCCTAATCTCTCGTTTCCTTATATCCGAATTGCAAAACTTATTGACCGCCCCTCGTAAGCTCAAACCCTCCTTGCTTTTAGGTTTGCTCATCATTTATAGAGGTGATCTACTCGTCTTCGCTCCTTTATTTTAAGTTCACTTGATCGTTTCATTCCTCTCAGTGAATTCACGGGAGCCCAAAAACTCACATGGGAAAATTTCCTGCCACGCCGCGTCCTCGTGCCAGCTCCATCCCGTTTAGAAAGTGCACATTCTTAACGATCTTCAAACTTGAACCCAAATGTTCCTTAGAAACTGATACCTAACTGAAATTCCTCAACAAATATAATGGTTCTTTTTCCGATCAAGTCCACAGTCAACACTCATATCTGATTTAAGTAGGCTGATACGATCTAAGGACCGTGGCTTTGCGCAATATGAAGCTGGCTTTGCTTGCACAAAGTCTTCAAAAATCATATTTTCAATTGTAATGCATTTTTCTGAAACGGATCGTTGCCTTGGCATGTAAGTAACGCTCATGAAGAGGGTTCAGGAACTCCAAAAGACTTTAGCGTATTAAGGAATTGTTATTACCCTTACCTAACCGCATCGACTAGAAGGTTATTGTTCATTTATCAATATATATATATATATATATATATATATATATATATATATATATATATATATATATATATATATATATATGAGGAATAGGAAGACCCATGTGATCGCTCTAAACATTTATTTGCCGGACGTTTCGGTCATTAGCAATGACCATCTTCAGCGGATTGAACTCTGATACGAATACAAGAAATTTGAAGAATAAGATGACAACATTAAAAAATCAGCACACACAATTCAATATTAGTTACAATATTAAAAATGAGTAAAACTCAACAAGAGGTGCCAGAAATGATATGGAAAAAATATGTTCAAAACAGTTGAATGTAAGGGATAAAGCCATCGATATATACGAATTTAACCAAGAAAGGAAAATTTAGAATTTGAAACTAAATTAAACAACAAACATGAATAATAAACATTAATCAAACTCAATAGGAATAAAAGAATTTTGTTCTTAGAGTAATACACTAAAAAATTTTAAGGGCAGGGCGAACAATGAAAAATAAAAGGTAAGTAAAATCAAATAGCCAGGAATTATAAAGGAAAACAAAAGCAAAGCAAACAGTTCAATATAAGTTAAAATACAAAAATATGATAGTGAAAAATATGGATAAAAAACAGTTGAGTATAGGGGGTAAAGGTAATTCAAAGAATCAATAATTGCAAATAAAATAGGAAACGAAATTTTTAAACTTAATGAACAACGATCGGATGAGGCTATGGTTTACAGCGACGGAATAGCCATCAGCCACGAGAACCAGTCATGGGCCTATCCGACCAGAAACATAAACGTGTCTCCATAAGCATTTAACTACGAATCTCTGCCCCTAGTATTAACCGTACTCCTCTTTTCCAGGGCCAGAATAATGTCCGCTTTCATTGCGGCCATAACAAACACCGAGCGAGGAAAAATACCACCTGACTTCTTCAAACACCTCAGCGGATCCCTACTACAAGATATCGCTGAAGCATGGAGTTCTCTCCATAAGATACGTACGATGGGGGAGGAATCGGGCTGATGCACCGTCTCGAACCAAGTTTGGAGGCCTATGGCCTTAGCCCGACCATCACGCCTATAGGTTCACCTATATAAGACGGTGATGGCTTGGGACAGGCACATTCGCTCGCCGATTCCAGCGTCTATCGGACGCTCCTATTGTCCTTTTTCTTTGGAAGCTCCCCAACCGCCCACCCTTACTCTTATTAGAACTTCCAAGTCTCCCTTTAAAATTGTATAATTCTTTATTTTTGTATAGCATTATCTCGATTTAACTTTTCATTCCATAAGCTTTGTAAAATTTTTAATAAACGTGAGTTATTCTAAACTTTCAAATACTAAGCAATGATATCTTTGGGCATGATAGTCACTCTCTTAGCGTGGATAGCGCAAAGGTTTGTATTCTCAAATAAACCAACCAAGTAGGCTTCAGAGGCCTTTTGTAGAGCCATTACAGTGGAAGATTGAAAACGAAGATCAATTTTAAAATCTTGGACAATTTTGCGAACGAAGCGCTCCGGTGGCAGGAGCAGATTTGAGTGCTGCCTTCTTGGCCAATTGCGTACGCGGAGCTTTGCCCCTGGTAGACTTGCGAGCTGTCATTCCCTAGTATGTAAAACTTTTGAATAAGTCACCGTTTATTAAAACTGTTACAAAGGTTATGGAATGAAAACTTAAATCATGGAAATGCCTTACAAAAATAAAGAATTATACAATTTTAAAGGGAGATTTGAAATCGGTTCGGGACGGTGCATCAGCACGATTCCTTCCCCATCGTACGTATCTTATGAAGAGAACTCCATGCTTCAGCGATATCTTGTAGTAGGGATCCACTGAGGTGTTTGAAGAAGTCAGGTTGTATTTTTCCTCGCTCGGTGTTTGTTATGGCCGGAATGTAATCCGACATTATTCTGGCACTGGGAAAGAGGATGAGGGTTAATACCAAGGCCAGAGATTCGTAGTTGAAACCGTATGGAGGCACGTTTATGTTTCTGGTTGGATAGGCACATGCCTGGTTCTTGTGGCTGATGGCTATTGGAGAGATTGAGAAATAGATAGAAGGGTATTCCTATTTTCATTTTAGGTTGAAATTAAGCTGTGTCTAACCCAATCATAGCAGTGTTGATTGACTCACCCAAAGACCGCTGACAAACACATGATGGCAATTCCTGGCCACTTCAAACCTTTTCAGGCCAACATAACAGACATGAGCCAAAAGAACAGAAGGAATTAACAATTTTCATACGGCCAACGCCATCACTGGAACTCTCGGGCCACGCCAAGTGATAGTTTTCAATCAACCTCCAAGAAGCTTTCAATCCACGCAAGCTGTAGCCAACTGGCTTGAGGTAACCAAGCAGAATTCATACCTTACATTGTTAATAATTCACTGCTTCCCCAAAATTTATCATGGTTCTGAATCAAAAAATAGTCTGATTCTAGGGTAATTGTATGTGCTGAATTCAATAATGACATTCTTATAGCTATATCTGGCTCAGTTTTCGAGAACAAGCATATCTATATATTTTCTGCACCATGTTATTCATACACTAATTAATATGATCATTGGTCCACTTGTAGAGGAATTGCAACATTAAGCCTCCAGGAGGGCCAAGTGGACATATACATTAAAGTCCCCCCCCAATTGTGGAGAAAGCCGGAGAAGCGAGCCTCATAAGGAGACTCGTGGGAACGGTAGCCGGCGAATAACAGTAACTGCCTACCCTGTTTGATCTTCCCGCCCCATAGGTAGTTGGAGCGACTATCTGTGTTAAGGCAACCACCAAAGGCCTTTAAACGACGCCCAAAACATCCATTTACCTACGAGATCCGTAGGCCCGTGGTTATATCACCAAAAAGCAGGGCTAGTCAAAAGGCACGCCAAGAAGGGTGGCGGTTGAGGATCTCACTAATTAACCAGCCGACTTGGGCACCTCATTGACAACCTCTGCACTCCTTGCTTTCCCAGATGCAACCTCACCACTCGTGCTCCATTCTGCGGCCTCGCCCCTTCTCCCTTAGATGGGGCAGTGGTCCGCCTATAAATAAGCCACTGAAGGAAAGAGAAAGGATTATTATTCGGTGAGAACGACATAGGATCAGTTCGTGAAGATCGATCCTTCAGCCAGTCAAGACTATTCGGTGAGAACGATATAGGATCGGTTCGCAAAGATCGATCCTTCAGCCAGTCAAGATTAATCAAGGAGAGACGAAAAAGGATCAGATTGAGAAGATCTATCCTTCCCCCAGTGCCGAATTAATATAAAACGTCAAGTTTTGTATAGGTGCCATACTGAAGAATCCTTCACAGACTTAGAAGATGTCTGACTGGAGAAAAGAAAACCCGCTCACACTCGAGTGACTCTCACAGCTCAAGTTCCGTATGAGTGAGAGGAGAAGAACCAAGCAACAACGAGGTACAAATTTCTTAATTACGGTAGAAATCTCCTCGTATACCCCAAAACTAGTTGGGCACCTGGCGGTAAAGAATAAGACTCAAAGAGGCTTCAAGATTATCCAGAAGAGGACTCTTTGAGTGAGGAGCACCGTAACTCTTTCCGTCTTCTTAACGTAACCGGAGGCAAAGTTGCAATAAGAAGTTGACATGGCCCACCCTTTCTTCCTCCATCCCATCTTGACGAAATTCTACCATCGGCCACTGCAGCCCCCCAAAGTGCGAGAAAAGCACTCCAACGACATCCGACAACCCCTGATCCCTTCTGTCATGTAACTTAGAAAGAACATTTATATTCATATTTCGATAGTATGAGTTTATTACGTTTCACGATTTAACAGAAGTAGAAACAATTGTGCGTGAACCCCTGTCATATTCACTAGTAGAAGCGAATAATTTAATTTAATGTTTAACGCTAATCTAAAAGGGGCGCGATAAAATATCTAATAAGCAATTGGTGTGTTTACGTATAGCCTATTTGTTTATTTTTGTCTTAAAGAGATATTGTAATAGGCCCAAGTGCCAACCGGTTTACCCTCGGTTAGCTTATTAGGAGGATATAAATGTGTTTACTGTTTGTTTTTCATAGTAAATTGTTAAATTTAAAATATATGTTTATTTTGGGATAATTTTTGTGCGTTTCTCAATATCCTTACGTGTTGAAGCGGCTCTTCCTTAAAAAAACAACAAAATTAGCACTTTTCGACAAAAGTATACTTCAAAAAAGAAGTATATCACGACAAAAAGGTATCCTTTGACACCACTTATACAATAATTTTTTCTAATTGGGCTTTTTTTTTTGTTTCATATTGCTGGTTCATGATATGCATATCTACAACTTCCTCATTTCTAATTACTCAGAACTTAATAAAATACGGAACGTGGGAAGTACTTAAACGATGCTGATCGTTTTTGTTACGTATATGGCGCCTTCACTCCTGGTAGCCCTATAAACCAATCACGAATGCTGTTCGACTGAACTACAAAAGTTACATCAAATGTCATTTGGGTGACCAAGACAAGAAATGAGCACCTCATATAGCTTGTAAGTCTTGTGTCAACAACCTGAGGGAGTTGATGTGTTGTATGCGAAGCTCAGAAATGCCGTTTTCAGTTCCAACGATATGGCGTGAACCTAAAGACCACAGTAGTGACTGCTACTTCTGCCTCACAAACATCACGGGAATAACGGTCAAAACACGAGGCAAGGTGTAGCACCCCAATTTGCTACTGCACTCCGACCAGTTTTTCACAGCGCTGAACTCCCAGTCCCAAATGTACGGACTGAACAAGAATTGATGAGTGATTTCGATTCTAATTTTTACTCAAATGAAGTAGACTACCAGGATGAATATGAAAATACCAGGCCTAAACGTTTTACTCAAGAAGCACTTAATTATCTCATCAGAGATTTGGACTCGTCAAAAGAAAAGGACGAAGTTCTGGGATCCAGAATAGATTAGCGTAACCTGCTAGAAGCTGTAGTGCGTATCACTACAACTCGTTACCGACATATAGAGCTGTTTGCATTTTTCAAGATGGCAAACAATCTTTGTTACTATGAGGACGCATTATCTATCTTGCAACAATTCTGCAAGTCTGAACTATTCATGTAAGATGATTGGAGTCTGTTTATAGACTCTGAAAAAGACTCTGTGAAGCTGTTCTTTTAAATAATGACAATCAGTTTATATCTGTCCCAATAACGCAGGCAGCAATAATGGCTGAGAGTCATGAAACAATGAATATTTTTGTAGCCGCTATAGAATTACAGGAAACACCAGTGGAAGATATTTGGGGATCTCAAAGTGATCTGTTGACTACTGTGCCTTCAGAGTGGCGACACAAAGCACATGTGTTTTTGGTGTTTGAGGGACAGCATAGCTGAGGCCAAAGCACTGCGTGACACAGAAATGGCAGAGAAAGAACCAAGAGATGTGCTTAAAAGGTCCAACTGTGTTCATAATTCTCTTCCTAGAGCCATAACAGATATTTTTGCCTGCACTGCATCTAAAGCTCGGTTTGGATAAAAATTTAATCAAGGCTAAGGATCAATCTGGTGCTGGGTTTCGATACTTAGTTCAGAAACTAGGTGGTGTGGTTTCCGAAGCCAAGTTGAAAGCAGGTGTCTTTAATGGACCACAGATTCGTATTCTGGTTTATGATAGCGAATTCACCAAAGCCTTGAACCCACTGAAGAAAAACTCATTGGAATCATTTGTAAATGTGTCAAATCTTTTTCTTGAAAACTATCGGGCTGACAACTACAAAGAAATCGTTACGACCATGCTGGAGAATTATCATGCTTTAGGAGCAAGGATGTCCTTGAAATGGCATTTTTTCCACTCTCATACCGATTTTTTCCCCGTTAACCTTGGAGAAATTAGTGATGAACACGATGAAAGATTTCATGAAGACATCGCCATAATGGAAAGGAGATATTAGGGGTAGGTAATTCCTTCCTAACATGATGGGCGACTATTGCTGGAGGCTGCAACGAGAAGAGAGCGAGCTGTACAAACGAAAGGGCAAAGTTCAGAAGCAGGTTTAGAACTTCATATTTTGTCAATTATAAAGGATTGGATCTTATGCTTTTTGGTACAATTTCTAATGAGCTTATCAGTGACGTGTTTAATATCGTCATCATGCGTAAGACAATTAATATCATCATATTTCCTATTTTTCTGATTGTTTAAGAACGTAGATGCGATTGTAGAATAAAACATCTAAATCATACTCAACAATGCGAAATTAGTCATGTTAGCACAGTCGCATAAGAGACAAGCTGGTCTGTTCTGGCATAAAAATCTATTGTACGAAACAAGTGACGGAATATGGAATATTTGTACCTATTGATTTTTTTCTAGAAAACCTCGTCTCATAGAACAAAATAAATTCAGCAATATGAAATTAGTTGTGTGAGCATAATCTCATATGTGAACCATTTGGGTTGTTGACCAGTCTTGTTAATTAATATATTAATCGTCAGCGTGTTTGCTTAACAAACCTCTCCTTACTCTCTACAATGCACACCCTTTCTCCATAGGAAGTTTCTTCTCGTCAAAAGACAAACTTCCTCTTGAAATGAGCAGCAGCCGTGTTGTTTACGCTTTTACTTGTCCTTGTTGTTTGCAAGGAACTTATATTAGCAGTACGGTTCGCTCATTGAAAGAGAGGTTTTGTTCTCACATGGGAATAAGCCATCGCACTGGAAAAATTTTGTCTAGGAAGGAAGCTTCTGTAATTATAAATCATAGTATACAATGCAAGACAGAATGGTCCATCGATAACTTTGAAATAATTGGTCGCAATAACAATGAAGATTGTCTAAGAATTTTGGAATCCCTACTAATACGGACAAAATCCCCTTCACTCAACATAGATAATACCGCTGTTCCCTTTCCTATTTCTTAATTATAATTACCTCACTCAACAACCAACCAACTTTCTCTTATTCAACTTATTCGACAACCAAACAATCAAAATCCTATCCTTTTTTAAGCCACTTCCATTATAATTTATTCACTTTGTGATTTTTCCTGAACTTTATCAGTAAGCAATATTATACTTTACTTATTTAGTTTTGTTGTTGCTTTTGTGTTTTTTTTTCGTTTCATTAGTGGTTATATTAGATTGATAATTTAATAATCTTGCCTTTTAAATCACTGAGTTATTCTTTAATTTTTAAATTTTTTATTGATTTACAAGGTCTTAACTTGATTATTTTTAATATTGCAAGTTTAAATTTGTTGTAGCCCTTGTTTGTTTTCCTAACTTTTTTTATTTTATATCTTCATTTTTTATCATATAGATCTTTTACTTTAGCATATTATATTCTTAATAAGATCTTAATTGTCTTTTTATACTGTTAGTTTTGTTCATAATTTTTTAGTTTTATATTTTTACTCGTCTTAATTTTTCTAGTTTAATGAAATTCCATTACTTTAGCCTTTAAGCAATCTTTTCTCAATGCCCCTCCCCTATGGAAATATTTCAACTTCTAGTTTTAACAGAATTTCTGACTTCTTAATAAGTTTTTTGACAATTTAATCATACCTAACTGTACTTTATGATTTTAGAACTTGAAGATGTGTGATATGCCCGAAACGTTGATCCTTAATACTAAATAAATCACATGTACCCGAGCCTCCTGTGTGTCCTTACCTTCGCCGTGAAATTGAAAATCAGACTGGTCAGCAGAAACTCATATGACTATATATATATATATATATATATATATATATATATATATATATATATATATATATATATATATATATATATATATTTATATATATATAAGCAATATTCAATGTACATCCTAATGTTGAAGTAAAGCTAAAATTTAAAATTACCCCAAAACAACCAAACTACAAAGGGTCAACGTCGTTTACCAATATTCATGTCCTGTTCGGTGACTGTACTCACAGCAACTTCCGGTACATAGGTGTGACCTCCACTACCCTATCCAAAAGACTCTCAGCCCATACGCAGAGTGGCGCAATAAGACACTAGTCAATGCAAGAGAACTCTCAACTCTGATCAGAGCCACCTTAGATGATAACACCGAAATTATCCCTGTTTGAGGATGGCTGAAGGAGTATTAATTACAAGAGAAACAAGGGATCAACATCCCCCTCCATCCAGAAACTTTCGTTGCCCTCACAACACAGGTAGCCAGGCAGCGCGTCAACGAACAGACGCAAACTTCAACCCCAACTGCACCACTTTGATCCTTCTCTTTGCCACCTTTACATATTTTTTTATTAATCATTAATCGTAAGAAATTTCTTGGAATCGAAAAGTATGGTCAAGAGTTTGCTCATATTGTAATCTTTGTCTAACAACCAACATACATTTACCTTTGTCAAGGTTAAAAATTTTAAAAGAATTAAACTAACGAAGGTAAGTGTGAGCAATTACTTTGATATCAAAAAGGCCTGAATAAAAGTCACTATGCAAAAGGAGTAAGTCTTAAGTAGACTGTTAGACCTTTAAATTCCAGGAAATATTTGGTATCTTCAAGCTTAAAACGAGGTAATTTTAATTCAAATAAAAGATACAGGATTCGCTTTTGGGCACATTTGAATGAAATACAAGAAAAAATGTAAACAATATCATTAAATTGATAGAAATATTAGGTTCAACTCCGAGATGGCTTATTTGCGCTAAAATATACTTGCATTTTACTTAAAAGCTTAAGAAAGAAAATGGGAGATTTAGAAACGAAGAAAATAGTGAAAACTATTTTAACCGTTATATGAAAGTTGAATAAAGGAGTGGATTTGCTCATCGCAATCAGAACGAAGACACTCATCGACTGAGACACAATCCTCAACTTCAAAAATGGTGATTCAAGAAGCTTTTGGAATAACGAAATGTAGTATTTTATCCAGTCAAAGACAAGTGGCTTTCTAGTAGGAGGGGGCACGGGCTTTTATGTTATAATAAGGCACAAACACATAACACGTGATATACAATGGCTGATGTCAATAGCTGAAAGAAAGGAAAAGTGGTATCACAATCCTGGGTTAAGATACCACGTTTCCTTTCCTTGAGCTATCAACAACTCAATTGTATATTACGTAGCATGGGATTTTCCCTTATATATATATATATATATATATATATATATATATATATATATATATATATATATATATATATATATATATATATATATATATATATATATATATGGAAAAAAGAAACAGTTGATTTGCGGAGACTTGAAGAAAAATATCATTAATTAAAAACAAAGACCTAGAACAACATTTAAGGAATACCAAATCTACGATGTCGCACATCATCTCCTCTATTACAATGGCAAGGGAGGACATTTTGAAGCCTAACAGAAGATGATTTTAACAATCCTAAGAACAAGCTAGCTCTCCCTTAAGGGCCAATGCATTCGAAGAATGACGCTATTTTTTTCTAATCCTAAGTATTTTCTTTAGCCAAGAAGATATAGCGATCAAACGTTATTCGGAAGTGGTATCATTTATGGTAATGCGTCCGCTGATAGCAGAAATGCGTTAAACCATATCGTGTTTTTTTATCACCTATTATTACGCCCACTCCTGAAATGGCTTTAAGTAACAATTAATGTTTGCATTGCCTAGGAAAGGAGCCGCAGGGATTAGGCAAATTTATCTAGTCCATTCAATCTATTAAAAACAGATTAATGTAATAGGTTGCGTTAATGCCACTGATCGAGGCGAAGGTAAAGACGTTATAGTTATAATACCCTCCCATAACACAAGCCTCATCACAAGAGATGAGATTCTTAAAATATAAATTAAGTGCCCATGGAACCTAATGGGGAGTAATTCTATCAAATTAAAAAGAAACAAAAATGGAAAAAGATAGTAAGTGTGAATGCTAAAAAGACGATTGAAACAGCTGTTCAAATCAGTAAAACTTTAATTTTCAAACCCTTTTCTCCTAAGCAGGCAGTAAGTCTAGATCAAAATAAAACTGCTAATTTCAACGCAAATTTTTTGTTGATGGTAGAAATTTTCTCACATCTTGCAGCCTCATAAAAAAATTAATTTTCAAAAATATTTCTCTAAAAAGTGCTTAAAAACTTGCAATAGGATCAAAATCCTTTTCTGTTTGGCGTCATACGCTTCCGTTGCCACCCACTTTGCACAATAGACTAGAAATAGAAAGATCAAGGGACGCCCACTAGTCGTAAAAATAGCAAATAAACCGGCAATTTGGTAAGTCACCTATCGTAAAGGATGATTGGACAACTTTCATAAAATAAGTTAATAGCTCATCTTAAAAAATATTTGATTGGCAAACCCTCTTTGAAATGAGCCTTAGCTCCTCCCATAAAATAATTAACAATCTGAGCAAATCTTGTAATGTAAGTAAAACTAAAAGCCATACAGCCCCTTTTGCCGCCGCCACTGCGTCGTACGAGTTCTTTATTTCTATAAATGCAAACGCTGGAGCGATCCTTACTCACTTAGTCTTCATTAGGGAAAAAGGCAAACATACTAACTCTCTATCTCACAAACAACTATGCTTGAAGAAATTACAACTACATTACTGCACATTTTAGCCCAAACATAGAGACGGTGGTTTCAAGCAACAATCTACTGAAAACATAATCAGAAATTACCCGACTATTTATTTTGATTTTCATACATTAAGCATCTTTGATATTCTCGAATCTTTCTTGTTATTGCCTTTAGGAAAAGAAATTATGAAGATACATGCCAAATCACACTAGAAGGTAGCATTGACCCAGAACCTGAATCTGAAATTGCCGCAATTTACTTAGGGTCAAATTTAGCCTTAGATTAATAATCATCTACTAAGAAAACAGGCTCCTACAACAGATTGAGCTCTGCAAGTATCTCAAGCACGAATCATGCATATCTCATGAACTTGAAGGTTATGCTTTAGTTCCAATCTAGAAGACCTTATCGATGCTCTTGAGGAAATTGCTCGAGAACTGAGGAAAAAAAACTTCCAACCTGATCCCGTTTCTCTTTGCTACCTCCCTTCATGATCTTCGACGTACTCGAGCCATGCCACCACCTCTACTTCATGGAGATATTTACCCGGGGTGAGTTGATTATATCAAGTTACCTGTCAACATTAACGAGCAAAATAGGTTCCTGACTCAATTCTCGATTTAGGAAGAAAAAATCAGCCCTCCTCCGCATCTACCATGGAACCGGTATAGGTTTCGAACCACTGTCTTTGCGCCCGAAAAGTTTCACGCAACTGGATGTTTTCCATAACAGCAGGTCGACTGACTCGATCAACCCGGCAACACAAGATGACAGAAAATGAATCGCAGTAGTTTTATCACAACAGAATGTTTATTTTTGTGAATTGCAAAACCTTATCTCCGTCTATCTATTGGCCGGCAGCTCTCCCCACTGGTTATTACTAATACCAGAAGCACGTCATCCAATCTTATGGGCGGATTTTCTGCAGAATTTATTTCTTTCTTGATTTAAGGGGACGTTTTTTTAAATTCCAAACCACCTTGGGTTGCTTGATTCAAGAAATTTCCACTTTTTATACCCACAGATCTCACTGAACACACTATGTTCATGAATTTGACTCTAAGAGTTTTACGGAAAGCCACAGCTATTCATCACATAGTTCACGCTCAAAATGCAAAACTACCCTCATTTTTTTCTGAATTAATCTACTGCCGATATTGTGGATATCCTTTAAAAACACAATCAAACACTATTTAAATAGAAAAAACTGGTCCACCTGTATACTCCTTGCCGAATCACCTTTGCAGGAAAACTATAGGCCATTAGTGGAAAATTAGCTGAGATGAATTTAGGATAATATACACTCTTGTTCCCCATGGGCTCCGCCTTTTTACGCGGTTTCGAAGAAAGATAGCAAATACAAGCCATTTTTTTGTTTTGGTACTTTAAACACTAACTAACCTGATAAATATCCTGTTTCTCTAATCTTTGACTTCAAAGAGCTTATTGTAAATGAGTATAAATACATGTTATAGAGGAATAGAGTGTTGCGAAAACAGTATTTTGCATTACCAGCGGGAATTACGGAATTTTTGCGTCTATTGGTCTGAAATCATCATGATAAACGTTTGGCCGTTTTCTAAACGAAGTTCAAATGGAAATTTCCTTTGTTTTCTATTAAATAGATATTTTTCTGGGATATTCACCCGACAAAAAACTTATTTTTTACTTGTAAAGCAATTCATCGATCGTTAGTTACTTAAAACTAACCGTATATCATAGTCAAAATTCTCGAGAGGAGAGGATAGAATTATTTGGGCACCTTCTAACCAAAGACCACATCTTACCTTTACATGACAGATTTAAGACAATAAATGATTCGATAATCCTGGGCAGTAGAGATCTCTCTAGAATTTCCTGGCAGAAAAAACCTTTAGAGTGAGCATGTAAAAAATGCTACCAGCTCGGCGCCCCTTGCCAAGTTCATCTATGAGTGGAATAAACACTGCAAATCTCCTTTAAATTGTTTTAAAATCTTGGAGAACGCATTTCTTGCGACCAAAACTGCGATCTTTAACATGGATGAACCACAATATCCATAAATAGATACCCTCATTAGAACTTTTAAAGGTGCAAGTATCAAGAGGATGAGAGCTTCTCTTGAACAACTACACAAGCCTAATTAGAAGCAAATAATCTTTCTCTGGAAGAGGTTCAAGGTTGCGTAGAAAATTTGTTGACAATTTGTAGTGAGATTAGCAGGGCATGAGAAAACTCTTTCCCCAAATTTAACGTCTAACTTAATCCTTAAACTTGACCACAATGCAGTTGAACTCGTATTTCACTGTCCCCGTGAGAGAAAGTCTTCATTAGCTGCTTGGCAGATAGATTTCATTAATCTCTTTGTTAATGAAGTAAAATAAACCAATCTCAAGAGACACGCAATCATGAAAAACCCTTTTTCTAATAATGGTGCTGTAATAATGTTGTTCTGACACACTCAACACAAAACATTCTAGCCTATAGAGCCATTAGGACTTATTTTCATCTCATCTCCATTGTGTTAATCTGACCTTCTTGGTCCATGCCTCTTTAGGTCGAGTTAGGGTGCTTTTTCCTGAGGCGTTTAAAAACAAATTTTTATAATCATTAATATCAAATGGTGCAGACGAGTTTCAGAGCCACTGACTTCCTCGCATATTCAAAGAATTTATTTGCCTCTTAATTTGGTAATAAATCCTAAATCCTTTTCACACTCGCATATCATCCCAGGAATGATGCACTAAAAATTACAAAGCCAACTTAAAAGCAATTCCCATTGCCTGATTCTCTTTTATCTATTATACACATAGACATGTGATATAATTAGCCTCAATTTCGATGGCTTTAACTATATCTTATCAATTGTTGATAAATACACCAAATATAAAGGATCTGTACCTGCCCGAATTTATTCTGTTGTTGAATCCAGCAAACAATAATTTAAGACAATGGCATTAACTTTTGCTACAGTCTTTTCTCTAAACTTACCAGGGCTCTCTTCACAAGTCGAAATTTAATGTGATTATGTAGACCTAGGTCGGAGATGTTTGTTACTGGTTCTCAACAAGAATGGTATCATTAGTTGCCATGTGTAATTCTTGTTTATCGCTTTCAAAATGACGGATAATTCAAATTCACTAGAACAAACACCTTAGCAATTGCAACTCTTTAGAAATACTCAGCTTCTTGAACATACTTATTGATTGAATATTGACTTGTTAGATGCTGATAACTTGTACGTTACCTATGAGTTTTTTCCTAAGATCCTTTTAAAATAATCGCTTTATAATTTCACCGTCTCTATAGTTGAGCTTGACTGTTTCCCACGCTTCATTTGTCTAAGCTTGCCTTCTGTAATCCTTCACGGCAATCGTTATCTTAAAAACAGTTCCATTTAAAGCATTAATTTTTTATTTTCTATTATTTTCATTAATTTTCTATGCCCAAAACTTATGAGAGCAAAAAACGAAGGAAAACAAACTGATTTGAAAGCTTATACAAATCTATTTAACACTCAGGTTAAGGTCAAATTCAACATTTCAACATGCAAACTTGTATATCCTCAAAATATATGCAGTTTTTATGTAGTAAACACCCATTTCACCGAATAAAAGAAGAAGCAGCATTTCTACCCTCGTGCGAAAGTTTTACCATATGAATGGCGTTTGCTTTCAGCGTAGTGCTCTTCAAATATGCAGCCTACCGATTTCTTCATCTGGAGCGACATGAAAATTCCAAAACAATGTTTTGTGGTAGCCCAAATGGAGAACAGAATTCCCAATTACAGATTAGCTTCATATTTAAAATGAAAAAAATTTTCAACCTCTTTTTACACCGTATTAGAATATGCAGTTAAATTTTTACTCCTAATTTTCGAAAAGACATTTTAAGCTTAGAGATAGTTCAGCGTAAAGCGATGAAATTAATTCCTGAAATTAGAAATAAATCCTAAGAAGCTAGACGGAGAGAAACATATTTTGCTTTCAATATAAAATCGTCTTATGCGCGATCAGCTTATCGAGATCACTAAAATACTAAACTGTATATAAATTATGAGTTGTGTTGTTCTTTGAAGTAGAGTAACGACCGGATACGAGAAATAACAGCGACAAGCCTATTAACCTTAGTTATCATGTTTAAGAATAAAATTAATAAAGATCACTTTAATATGTTTACATCTGTTAATATATCTTTATGAATGGATTTTTTGAGGGGAATACCAGTGTAAATAAATAAAAGTGGCAAGAGACCTCTTGTTGCCTGCCTAAATTTAAAAATGAAAGTAGACGCAACTCTCCAAAAGAAGCTTCCATTATAATTAACCGTGGTCCGATATTTATATTTTTGGTGTTGAGAAAAATACTTTATGGAGATGTTTGTTTTTAGTGCACAATCTAAAGTTATTAATTTTGAGATGATCAGATTATATTTTATATTTCGGTTTCATCTTAGAAATGTGAAATTTCATTCAATAAATCCTGTTTATTTAAAATAATTTTAATTTCCTCCATTGTCTCTCGAGAAGAGTTTAGAGCACCATCACGAACATGAGGATTCAATCTCGGAACTTTTAATGTCTAACATTTTTGTCTTTAAATTTTCCTTGTTAAGAAAAAGGAAACGTGTACTAATATAACAACACTCTATAAATTTATATTATTTAAAGGCAATTGTGGGAAAATGATGGATATGAAAGAAAATCAGCGGTGTATTTTAGAGGAATGACCCTTTATATTTTCCAAAATCTTTGAAACGGATATAAAAAAGGCACTTTGGATGCTATTACTAGGGTGAAAAGTTGAAGAATGATTTCATTTATAAAACATGACCACATACAAATTGCAAAGCAATTGAATCCGTATTTAAAGACTTTCTTTAGTGTTCCCTTACATCACTGTAACGACTTTACATCTCCAATAAATCCCGTATAATCACTATTAAAACATGACTTAGTGATATCCAAAATCGGTTAAGAGGTAAAAGACACCATTATTGTCCATCTATCTTCCTGCACAATGAGAGAAGGTAAATTAGAATTATAATCCACATTAATTTATCTCAATATACATATGATGCACAGAGAGGTGATGAGGCGCTTGGTTTAAGGCATACGTTTTATTTTCGGCATTCGGATGCCGTATTTTGAGTTAACTTCAAAGTGAACGAATCTATTCGTTAATGCTACATAATTTGACGAATTAATCTAAGTAGGCAAACTTTTTTTTTGTCGTAATAAACAAAGGCAAACGCGGAATGTTTTCTGCTGTACTTAATTTGCCGCATTCAAAAAATAACTTCATAACGCCCACTTCAGTTTCAGCGATAGTCGGCTATTCCATTAAGGCGCACGGAGCATCTGGAGGATTTTAAAGGGGAAATTGAGAATTATCCCCTATTAGCAAAATGTTAATAGCATGAGAGCAAGATAAAAGCCACGTTGTAAACATTGTTTTACCTGTAATCTTTGGTCCCTTAATGACAAAAGCGTTCAATTTTTGCCTTAACATATTTTTTATAGTTAAAGATTAAGCAAAACCATTTGGAGGATCAATATCATTTGCATTAAAAAAAGAATTTCACCAATCCTCAATCTCTTTCGGTTAATTACTCAAATGATTTAAGTGATACTCCATATAAGGAGTTTCTGAGTTATTTATCTACTTTGTAGTCAATTTTTTCCCAACTTAGACCAATACTTTTTATATGTATTTATAAGATTCAGGATTACTAGTTTCTAATTTACGTTGCCAATATTTTAAAGATTAAGGGTTGAGTTCTTGTATTAATTCTTCCAAAACATTGAATAATTGTGGATTTTTCGAGTCTTGTTTTAAGTCTTTACTTTCCTATCCTTTGGCATCAATATACTATAAGCACATTTTTATGGGCAAATCCTGAACAATATTTAGGCTCTTTTTGACGTCTATGATATAATACTTCAAGTTTTCAATTCCACTTCCAAACTTATATTCGTAGACGTTAAGTTTACGAGATAAGTTGTCTGATATTACCGAAACGTTGCGTAGTGGAAACTGCTTCTGGATCTTTTGTAACGTTTGAACAAATGAAGCCCAAATTCTGGCGGTAATACGGGGCCTATTGTTGTTGCTAGCTGTGTAGATGGTGTGGACTTAGTAGTTTCCTTGTTCTGACGGAATGTGGAGCTAGATGATAGTAAACTAAGCGATAATGGTCGACGTTTTTTAACGGGTTCAACAGATGTGCCTGGGAAAGTTCTTCTCTCCCAAGTATTTCACTTGAAACAGTTTATTCGCCAACTCGTTTGAGCCAGCTGGTAACTTATATCGTTCCAGTGGCGTCTTTTGATTCTTTTCTTGCATTAGGACTTGTTCTTAAATCGAATAAGACCACAATATTTCGTCTAGCTTGAGAAGTCTTTCCCGTAGTGGGCGACAACTCACATTTGTTAGATGAATTATTAGGTCCTTTTTGTCCAGTTAGTAACTCGGCGAGTGGCGGCTGTTCTTGATAGTGATGATCAGCTTCGATTAAACGTATCACTTGTTTATAAATGCCGTGATTTACGTCGGGGAGAATAGAATACGGAAAGAGGTAACGACGAGGAAGATCTATAAACATTGTCGGGGGTATGTCCGGCACCTGAACAGTCCATGGAAATTTCGGTGTGACTTGTTGTGTCGGCGGCGTTAGTAGAAGACTCACTATCAATAGATATTAAGAAATTATTCAAATATTTGTGCATTTCAATAGTTAATATTAATTCCTGATTTATTTTTGTCTTATGTTAAAAGGACGATACTTCTCCAACACTGAGTGGCATGTTCCCAACAACTGCAGTGGCAACTACTTTGTTCGTGTTCGGCGCACCACTCGTGTTCTCTGCTGTACGGGAATTTAACTATAGCTATTGTATCTACGATGTATGAAGATATTTTGATGCAACAGGGCATAAAACCTCTCTTTATATACGCTAAAAAGTTTCATAAAACTTGTCCTTCCGCTATCTAAAAGACTTTCAAAATGTTGCATAGTACGTAATAAATTGTATGCGAATAATCACGTTTAAATGGAAAGGAAGGAAAAAGTAGATTTAAAATGATGAATGAAAGAAGAAAAAGTGGTGGTCAACATCCACGCCCCAAAAAGGTTTTCATCTTGTTCGTCTCTCGCTTACAATTTTCCCTCTTAATCTTCACCTGCGGCGTTTTGTGATAAGATGAAAAATGGTTATTGCATTGATGGTTACCCATGGTTCGACTCACTTACAAGTGCCTTTGAATGGCTCAATGAGGCTTCTGCTACTGCATGGCGCCACCCTGCGCCAAATTTGATGGCAGATTTGAAATCTCCAGGGAGAATAACCATATGTGCCACGATCTTATGGGTCATTTTATGGCTCTAAATGAGTACAATTAAACTTAAATCCTTTTGAAAAAAAAGCGACGCCTTAACCTGGTGCTTCACCGCAGGTAAAAACAGGTCTGGTTCCAACTTAATAAGGATCACAGTGTGAGGGAGCCGGGCCTGTCCTGTTTTTAAGTGAGCTTTGACTTTCGACGGAGTGGCAGATTAGGAGGAGAATTGTAAG
Organism: Ceratothoa steindachneri; assembly: GCA_963969495.1. Lineage (NCBI taxonomy): Eukaryota > Metazoa > Arthropoda > Malacostraca > Isopoda > Cymothoidae > Ceratothoa > Ceratothoa steindachneri. Next base: position 5,477,589 of record OZ018326.1, on the reverse strand, counting down.
TGGAATAAGAACAAGCTACGTCTTGATAAAGATATGTAGAAAAAGGTATGGCGCTCTTCTTCATCTTCCGAGGGAAGTGGTTGGTATCTGCGTGAGAGATAGTGGTGTGCAGGAGTTATGGGAGGGGATAGTGGTGAAATGAATGAAGTATAAGAGTTGCAAAGTTGCGTCCTCCACCCGATGGTATCTTTGTTGTTTTCTTCGTTGTTATTGTGTAGGTATATAAATATTTTTATTTCCACACGTATATGTACGATAATCTATGAGCTTTTTTGCATTCAAGCCTTTGATTGGTTGAGTTATATTTGTCCTTTTATTTATTAGGTTTCTGTTGCTGCGTGAATTATCTTGTTGTTGTTCTGTAGTTTTGCTTCTGTGATATTGTTGTTGATGTTAATGTAATTGTTTTCTGTGTATTTTGTTTTTCATAGTTACTTATTGTTGTTCATTCTTGAGTTTTTCTCCTTGCAGTCGACTGCTTAGGTTTAGTTTGATCTTGTTCTGTTGAGTTCTCATATTCGGTTTTCTTGTTTTTTGGTTGGGCTTTTCTCGTCTTCGGTATTCGTCTATTCGAGATATATTCCAAATATTTATGAATAAAATGAGATTTCTATATGTGCAAACTTGCTGGCGCTGCTTGGGGCAATCTGGTCCACATGGATTACCTTGATTTTCCTCAATGAGTTCTCGGATCTCATCGGTGATATTAGACGCTATTTTCTCTCTCATAGCTTCCGCTATTTCTTTGAATAGTATGTTCACTGTTTTGATCATTGCTACTTCGTGTAGATTTTCCTGCTTCTTCATCTCCCTTCTGCGCGTACCGGTGACAATGTATACGCATATTTCCTGAATTCTTTGCAACTCTTTTCGTGCCCTTTCTGAGATACTGAAAAGAGATCTGGAAGGGTAAATGAACGTTTATCTGACGAGAGCCATGTATATGTTTCTCTTATTTTTTGTGCTTAAATTCTGAATGTAAAAAAGGTTCTCACTTCCGATTTCACTTTCTGGATTCGATCTATGACGTACCTCCTATACCTGGTAGAATTAATTTTCATCCCGAGTACATTGCACTCTTTCGTGTAGGGATACAATGTATCCCCCACTCTTACATATGGCAATTTTCTTCTCCCCAGCAGGACAAACTTAAATTTGTCCCCGTTGGTTCATATTTTCCATTTTGCTTCGTAATCATTTAAGTTTCTGATTTCCTCGTTCGTCATGCGAGCCTGCATTAGCGCATCTTTATATCCACTAACGATGAGTTGACTTATATCATCGGCGAATTGATTGTTTAGGTTCCAGGGTTTGTTGGGCTCTGGCATATCAGCTGTGTAAACCGAGTATAGGGTTGGGGATAGAAACTCGCCTTAAGACAATCGTGCCTGTAACGGAGAGGTGGGTCCGTGGCTCCATGACGTAGTTGCAGAGGATTTTTGGAGCCTTGGTTTCAAACCCAGTTGTAGAATCTTGTACTGCATCCTCGTTAATAATACTTTATCAAACACCTTTGATACATCTCTGCATATGATGTCGATATAGCTCCGATTCTTTTTTGCTTGTGCAATTTTCTTGGCGATGACATTTATTGCCATCTACAAATTGATGCTCGATAAAAATAGAATTATCATCCAGGTGTTCGGGGAGTCTTCTATTTTCCCCAATTTCCAGAATGTATATTGGGAGGTCGCTTTACTTTCTCCTCGGGGGTTTTCTAGGCTTGACTATAAAGATCATGTTCGCTTTTTCATATGGGTCAGGATAGTAGCTTACAATTAAGCAGGCATGGAAGATGTTAAGCATACCTTTCGGAGGTTAATCCGCGTCGACCCCGATCGACCTGGGGCTTTTTACTTGAAGGAGTAGAGTGAGCTTTCTAGTTCTTCCAACATCCCTCTATCCACCTCGTCTTCTTCACCTCTTATTACGTGGTGGTTCGGGTGCGTCATTTCTATCTATGATCCCATAGAGCTCGTCTATTATTTGATTTTAAAACTCAACGGCGAAGTCTTAGTTTCCCTCTCGCCAATTTTGAAAATATATTCCCAGTGATCTCTGAGCTACATTTATCCTTCCTGGAGCATTCGTTTCATTCTTATAATTTTGGCCCAGAATTCCATAGGAGTTGCTTCACTATCAAATTCTTCGATAGCCGCGTTCCACCTTTCTTCTTGGTGTTCATAGATCTGTACTTTTATTTCTTCTTTTAACTCACTGGTACGGTATAAGAATTCATGGGAGATTCCCGTGGTGATGCTTTTTTGATATAATTCTCTCATTTTACGGTGTAAACCTTTCATATATTCGGTCCATTTCTACACTGATATTGTTCGGTACATGGTTTTAAGATAGGATTTTCTAGCGGCATCTTTCAGCTGAGCCTCCAGCTTTTCTATTTCCTTCGTCTCTCTTTTCGAGCGGTGCTTAATTCAAATTGGCTGGAATATACTATTGAGCTAGCGCTCGTAATGAGACCAATTCGCCCTGTTATAGTCCGTCTTTCTCAAGGCAGATGTCAGGGTTGGTGGCTGATCTTCAAGTGATGAAGGTCGGAAAGTCTGGGCCTAGTCTCTTGACGATGTTTCTGTCCAATAGGGTGTTCAAGCATCGACCTATTTCGTTCGATTGAGTATACCCAGACTCTGCACATCGTTCATTCAGATCATGCATTATAATTCTGGTGACCTTTCGTCAGAATATACTCGTGATAGTCTGGTTAGGCAAATACTCGCGCCTCGGGATGTTGATATACCGTGGTGATGACCATTTTGTTTAATGCTCATCTCCACCTCGATTGCGTGGTAAGACTCTTCTAGGTTTCTAAGTTGCCTTTACTGGATTCCCTTTCTGATCACAATGGTTGCTCCGTCATATCATTCTTGCGAGTGGTTTACTGTCGACCCTTCATGGTTCAATATTTTCATAGTTTTAGTGTTAGTATTGACTCCATGTTCTAAAATTAGGATTATATCGGCATCGGTGTTTCTAAAAATATTTGCGTACTTCACTCTTTTCGTCATCCATTCGTTGTGGTTAATGCTCAAGATTCTCAGGTTATCTCCACAGTTTAGGCATTTTGGGGGGGTTAAGGCACAGAGTTTAAAGGATGGGCACGGGTAGGAAACCTTCCAAGGGATGACTAATGGCGGACTTGATGAAGGATGAAGGCCGAATCAACTGCCACAATAGTGGGATGCCGCCTCATTGTTTTTCTTAATGCGCGAGTGCATCTTCCATAGCATAGAGGCGGTTTTAGGTCCCTCTATGGTCCTCGGTGGTAACCTCCATCGATAAAGTTATATGCTCCCTCAACGGCGTTTACAGTCCTTTCCTTTTCTCGGGAGGCTTGTAAAATTGACTTCTGCTGGTGCTGGTGGTTCATCCTCAAACCAGCTTCTCTCAATTCCCACAATTATGCCATATCATTGTCGATTGGCGTAGTTGAAACGAGAACGAAGAAAGGCCAACCCTCAACACTCAATCTACGAGTTGGAATCGAACATTAAAATTGTTTTAAAATTTCCATTCGCCGGATTAGCCCGTTTCCCTTGACATTACCTTCAAGCTAGGAGGAATAAATACCCCCTAAAAACCGATTTCATTCATCCAATGGACTGATTCTGAAGACTTCATATGTACTTTGAAAGAAGGACCGAGAGCCTGATAAAGCAAATATCTACCTTTTAATCAAACGGAAAAGGAAAATCCTAGAAGGAAGAAAGAAAAATAATATGCGCCTGCTTGACTAGTTGGACATTCCTCTTGTTTCCAGTAGGCGTTTAAGGTTCCATAAAGTGGGATCTATCCACAATTTTCGCCTCTTTCCAGCTGATCTTTCACACCTATTCAGGAACTATAAAGCAAAATATCTCGACCACCACTGCGCTCATAACCACACTAAATTACGGCATAGTGAACCCAGAAAGAAGCTCCGTTAGGTGACACGAAGAAGGCGTGTCCTTAGGAGAACGAACCCAGAATTTAGTGGAGGTGCTTAATACTAATAGGACTAGTTATGTAGGGTGGTTGAGGAGTGCTTCTAACAAATTTATGTATTTAGGGACCTAAAGGAGGAATAAAGTAAAGAAAAGAACAGACTGAAACTGTCTCTTTTGCAGATTGCAACGTAATGACGGATAAAAATACACATAGATGAAAGCGACAAAATAACACTGAGCGCCCTGGGCGCTCGGTAAGAAAAAGATGGTGGGAGCGCCTCCCACACAAGGGAATAGGGACAGACAGTAATGTCGACCGGTGCCCCTAAAGACGTTAGAAAGAGGAAATAGCCCGGAACGAGGAAAATTTATCGAAACCTTTTTCTGGAAACTAAAGGTCGCCCTAATAGGAATTTTGGACGTCCAAATGGGTACATTGCCATTTGCTACACTAAACGCGATGTATAACGATTAGTTTCAACGGAAGGCACTGAAATATTAAAAAGTATTCGATTCGAACCAAAAATCCTACCAGAAATAACGGCAAATAAGAGTCACATTTGCAGGAAAATCGAGCTATGGGTGGGCTCCCATAGAAAGGAAGAAATAAAAGACGAAATCGAAGCAAGACAACCAGGAACCAAAGTTATCAAATTTGGAAATCACTCGTACGTATTAAAACTGTATGCAGAAATACAGAGATGGTGAGTAAAATATGTCAGAAAGAATTGGTACTGTTTGCCATGAGTATCGCAGCGGAAAACATGGAGAGAGAAGCACATCAATATACAGATGTGCTCCAATTGTTACAAAATGGAAGATCAAACGACAAAATAAAACTGCACAAATAAAGAACCAGGCTTCTTGAGCTGCTTTCAACCAGGATATTTCTGGATGAATTGTTCCCAACTGACAATTACGAGGGTCGGTCAATAAGTTTGGCAATTCGAATATAAGGAAACGAGATCTGATGAAAACTGCCTTGTTATTTTTCAATATAACTACCCTCGACTTCAATGCACTTGTGCAAATTGTCCTTGAGGCTTCGAATTCCCGACAACCAGAATTCTCCGGACTGCTATTCAATCCACTCCTGGACGGCGAGCTGGACAACTTCATTGCCCCCAAACCGGCGTCCACGCAGTGCAGCTTTAACCTGGCGGAATAAAAAGTAGTCGCTAGGGTACAGATCTGGGCTGTAGGGGGGATGGTTGAGCTCCTCAAATCCGCACTCGCGCAGGGCAGCTTTTGCAACTCTGGCCTTGTGGACTTTGATAAAGTTGAATTCAATCATGGGGCGTGAGGTTTCTAGGGACCCAACGGACAGAGACCTTGGTCATGGCGAAATTGTCGTGAAGGATGTTGATAACACTTCTATGTGATATTCCAAGTTCTCGCTCGATTTCTTCGACCTTCACCCGTCGATTTTCGACGATCACCCTTTCTACACGGGCTACTTTGTCTTCGTTGATCACGTCTGACGGGCATCATGGCCGGGGGTCATCTTCAAGGGACTCACTACCATGGTGGAACTCCCTATTTTAGCGAGCAATGGTGGCATAGGAAGGGGCGGTGACGGTGTACACTGCAACCATGCGTTCATGGATCTCTTTTTCATTCTTACCTTCCTTGGTCAAAGATTTGATCACTGCGCGTTGCTCAACCTTCTCCATTGTTGAAAAATTTGTGACTGACGATCTGCAATCAGCTACTACTTCTTAAATAGACGAGGCAGGAGCGTGCGGCTGCAGGTCCTGACTTGTCATAACTTGTCCTAACACCCCCACAAACAGCCAAGCCATCCCCCTTCCTCTGTTTTGCCCTACCGATTCGGAAAGCCTATTGACCACCCCTTGTAAGTAATGCTTAAATTGTGGAGAAGCACACGGAAGCATGGCAATGGCTTGCTCAGAAAAAAAGAAATAATTAACAGGAAAGAAAATTAATAGAAAACAGACAAGGATGTACAAATAATAATACATACGCAAGTGTAGCCAAGGCCACAGTTTAGCAAATGAGGGAAAATAAAACGCACTTCACTGTCCCAAATGACTCAATGGCGCACGTGATGAACATTGGGAAGCCCAGAACTTCCTACGAAACACTAAATACATTACTCGCAAAGAACGGGGTGAAAAATGAGGTGATTCCCCGAGAATCCACATTCCTCGGAAATCTTAAACCTTAATGTGGCTAAGCCCACAAGAGGGACTAAACCAACAATAGGGAGAGAGGAAAAAGAACATGAATCGAAACCGAGGATAAGATGGCTTTCAAGGAGGCAGAAAAGAAAGAAGAAGACGAAAATTACTCAAAGCTGTTCGAGGCAGCAAACTGCAAACTACAAATATATGTAAGCGACGAATACCCCTTACCGAGTGGGAGAAAACAAAGTGATATCATCAAAGCCCTAAGAGAAGGTAGAACGAAGTGGATGTATAAGGAAAGTGGTTACGGGATCGCGTGATGAGAAGGAAGAATGGTCGAGAACCTCGTCTTCAATAACAATATCCGAATCTTCCCTGCCGATTGCGTCACCCTGCATAGGAATACCTCCAACGATTTTCCAGGTGGTAAATACAAAGCTGGCGAGAACGAAACAAACGACAAAGGACAACTGAAATGAACCATAGCGTGCAATCGCTCACCATCCCTCTTTGAATTATAATACATTGGACGAATGGTGAGCCATTGAAATGAATGCAGCGAGGCAGAGTCATAGAACTGAAAATAGAATAAAAATCAACCCGACTACGACTGAACAACTGATTAAAACAATTATCCCAATTATATCAAATAAAACAAACAAGATCACCGGAAACGAACAAGATCATAAGTACCGATGAAGACACCCGACAATGAAACAACGAACAATAACTACAGGGAAGAACAAAGAAGAATAAGACGAAAAAAGCAATGAGGGAAAATCCTTACAGCAACAAAAGGAATGAATAAATACAAAAAAAGAACATAAATCACAAACACAAATAAACAAAACAAACAAACAAAGGATTAAATCAGGTAAAAGCTCAACCAAAAAGTGAATTATAATGAAAGAAAATGAAAGTAAATAAAAGACAGATATTTATCGGTCTCCCGATGACTAAAGTTAACAACTTGGGAATAAAAGCGTGAAAAGGAATGAATGAAAGATAGATAAATACAGTACGGTAGTTCAGAATCCACAAAAATCAGTAGGCCCCCCTTCCCCCCAAGGCTTTGGTATTTATTTTCACCTACTAATACCGAGGTTGCACATTCAACCTCCTCAACAAACTTTATCTCTTTTATATTCATTTTTCCATCTTCTATTATAGACCCTATTCTAAAGCATGCTCCGGACTTCCCACTAAGCACTCCCCATCGTTTCACTTGAACTGAGGGCTAAAAGTGTGGGAGGTTTGCCCCTAGTGTAAGTCAGCCGCGGGGCTCCTCCTTTCTGTCCCCCCGGTCGTAGACGGGGACCAGAAGGGAGGAGGAACCACGAGCTGTATTTTCTCCAATAAAAAAAACAAAAAAAAAACTCGTCGCTGTGATCTAGGATACTTGATACCTACTTACTTGCTCTTACTCTCTCCTTTTCAATACCGGAGGTAAGGAAAACAGAGGCCGGGATAAAAACTCATACGGCTTCCAACCATACAAAGCGGCTTTCATTGAGGTGCACCGAAGGATATTTACCGTTGAGGCACCTCTATCCCCATCACCGCCCGCCTTGCCCTACCCCACCGAAGAAATATACAATGCTGTATTTGTGCCTTCACCAAACATGAAGGCTTAAATGCCCCCTTTTCCAGCCCCTCGTCGATGGACCTACACCGTGGATGATATTCTTTACTACCCTAGTTGCAACTATGCCTTTCAGTTAAAAAAGAAATAATTGCCGGCCTCTGGGAAAGGAGGTTTGCGGTCTAGCCCACTGCGGAACCTGAGGTCAAGACACAACTTGAATATGGGCCAGAGTTACAAAGTGTGGGTGGGTAAATACCATGCTCTGCGGGATCTGGCCAGAACCATATAGGGCGTAACACACGTCTCTATTTAATTTGGGCGTAACTCTGAATAACCACATCCCGTCCGAAGGGGCGGCGCCCTCAGGTGGGGATCGATGATTCGCCATGGTTTTTCACTCTCTGAGTAACCCCCTCAGGTTCATATTCATCATTCATCCTTTACCTCAGTCTCATCTCACGGGGTGTATCCGACATTAGGGAGGGCATATCCCTTTGTACGTATACCACAAGCCAATCGCTCTCTGTACACGCACGCACACACACATGGGTGGCGAGACCACTCTACACTTATGCCACAAATCACATAACACGCCTACGATAAAACACTCCGAAATACTATCCCTCTCACGTACACTGGACACCACCATCTCTAACATCACAAACACACACTATAAATCCTCCGGCGCTACAGTTGGAAGGGAGTATCCGCCGTCTGTCAGCCCCGTCAGTATCGTCTGCCCGCCCGCCAGCCAGTAGCTGTTATTCGCGTCCCGTTGGACTATACACAATTCTCGCAGAACCACTCAAACTCCAGGTATTCTTGATTAATTCGCGGGGGTCTACCTCGCACTCGTTCTACCCGCTCCTAAAACGCAACGCGCTCACTCTCGATTCGTGTTCTAACTCAAAAGCAATATCTAAGTTTATCCCGTAATACTCATTGTTAAGAGACTATTATTTGAACTTTGCGCCAAGACAAAGAATGCTCCCTTGGACCAAGTCTCCGAGGTAACAGCAACGCGGAACTCTCCAGGGCAAGTGCACTCTCTCTAACCCTCGCCTCCCGTGTAAGCCTAAATCGTCGGCTTCGTATACGCTCAAGGTGATTCGAGCGACCTTCGGTCAATATTGTTCGTTTGTTTGTACGGCGACCGTCCCCGCGAAGTCCAGCCCTTTTAGCTGCTGAGACTCGTATAAGTCTAATGTGTATACATCTTGTTTTAAAATCCCGTTTACCTTGTAAAAAAATATTAATTTGCATATTAGTAGTTTTTTTTACCCATATTTCTATTCTCCCGGAACTTCCAAGATAATCACTATTTGGCCAACGGACATTCAGTTAATTTGCACTCTGCTTGTATTATAAATCTCCCACGCACATAGCCGTAATCACCCTTGGCTGAGAAACACAGAAAGGGTTAACTTGACCCTATTATACGGCACTAAGATTTAATATAAACATATATTTTCATAGGAATGTAAGATGCAAAGGTATTTAAAATATTTTTGTTGTGTTAACAAGTAAAATATTAGTTGGTCGTTGATCTACCCCATACTAAAGACTAAGCATAACTGTAGACAGCATACTATAACTAACCACATGGGTAGATCGCATAGTCTCTCTTTTGCTAATCAGTTGAAACCACACGGAACAAAAATTAGAAGCCTACGATTATGCAAACCATCATATGAATGATGAAAGCATTTTAAGTTATATCACTAGCATAAAAGTTGCTGTAATAGTATACGAAGGCAATTAAAGCTATATTATTACTTGAATATACAATTTTATAAATATACAATAAGTATCGGATTCATATACTTATCCAACTCAATCCTGAAGTCATTTAATTTCCCTGTGCTTACGTTTGTCAATACAAACCTAGAAATTCAATAATTGTGTGCGATTTATGCAATAATTATGGTGTCTGTTGTAGAAAACTACCTCCTTCCACGATATTGAATGATTCTTCTCAGACTCGTAGGAAATAATGCAAACGAGATTAGAATTGACACATCGTTGGTAGATGAAATTTATGTCTTTCTTTCATTGTTATTGGTTTATTTCTCGTTTGTGAGCAGGAATTTATTACTTCGCAGGTTCAAATTTACGAGGAAGGGGAAACTAACTCGACAATTGCGAGAGAAATCAACACATGTGGCACATGGGTTATTAATCATAACGCATTTTATTTTTTGAACAATTAAAAAACCTCCAGCTTACCATTATATTTAAAGTAGAATGGGAATAAAACAACTCGTTGCCATTTCTTGATGTCAAAAAATCTAAAGTAAACAACAAAGCATATTGTTCTGTTTACCGGATACCAACAAACTCTAATAGCTATATTGATTATTTCTCTTGCCAAGAATAATCTGTTTTAAGGTCCATAGGTTCTTCCCTGTACCTAAGAGCATATTGCATATGTGATCATTGTTTCCTGCATTATGAAATTAACACGATCATCCAAACATTCATTGAGCTGCAATAGCCCCTTTGCTCCATAGAAAAGTGTCATCATAAAGCCAGAACCAACTTTTACTATCCAGCTAATCCTAAGGAAAAAGTATGTAATAATAATTATATTACATTCCCTTATTCGCCCTAAATAATTAATTTCTAATTTGTCATGGGCAAACAAAATCAAAGTTGCCTTTCAATTCGAAAAAAATAATACAAAAAGTCTGTCTAAAAATCGGTCCACCGATAAAGAACAAGGGGTTTATTATATGCCATGCAATATTTGCAATTAAATATACTTCGGCGAAAGGAGCTGATTCTGCAAAAGAATAAAGAAACACAAATGAGACAAACCCTGTGGAAACCTTTCATCTAGCCTGCTCATCTACATGTCGAAAGAAGCCCAGTTAATTGACATAGATGATTTAAAAATAATTTATAATTGTCACAATTATATGCATAGGCGTCTAGTAAAGGGTGTTCCATTAAGACGGATTGAAGTTAGCAGTAAATAAAACAGTGTTATTGGTGAAAATTTATTGATTTTCCGTAATGGATCATATTATTTGAGTCATGGCAATTATATGTGAAAAATAATATCACCTAAATGTCCGCCAAGGCTTCAAGGGCGCAACTCCACTCGATGGTCAAAATTTTTTATGACGTTTCTGCATAGTTGCTCCTCGATCTCAGCGATTATAAAGGAAATTCCAAACATTAATACTTCCGATGGGCAAAACAACACTAATCCCTTGAATAGCAGAAGATTCGTTTGCCTCTGCCTAAAATTGCTACTGCTCCTCCATACCGTCCCCCTTGATTACATTCAGACTAGTAAATTTGTATATATTTAGCTAGGAATCTGTTTGTATTCATTAATTTACCAGAGATTGAGGAACATGGAATGTCTATGTCGAAACCTGGTTCGGCAAATAAAGCGATCCTAGCACTGTGGTTTCTTTTGTCTTTCCTGCTTATATAAATATAGGGGAATAAAGCCACAGTAATAGGACTAATTTCATATGCGAAACCAGGTTTCGACGGTGATATCCGTCATTATCAGTGGCTAGTAAACAAATGAGATACAGAAGTTGCTTAACGTACAAATACACAAATCAGTGGCGCTAAGGTAGAATATGCAAGAATGTGTCGGCATTTTTGAGAAAAGGAAGTATGAATTTCTTGCTTATTAAGGTATTATCATTTAATTGGCCGTCGGAAGTATCAAAGTTGGGAATTTCTTTTATAAGTGCCGATTCAATTAAGCGTCGATGTATATAATTGTGAGACTTATAAACTATTTTAGGATATCAATATACCAACTTGATGATTTTCATTGGAGATATGCATAAATAAACTCGAGGACAGGGCCCTCCGTTGCATAACGCATTTATATTCATTCATTCACTTGGAGGCGATTATAGAAAAAATCAACGAGGAACTTATAGAAATTAGGAGTACGCTGATTAGAGCAGACGAAAAAGCAGTTTTAAAAAGAGCCTTTAGAACCATCCTAAACTTTAGATAATCACAGGAAATGATAAACAAAAATAGTGAAATAAGAATTATCTCTGAACAAATTCATAGGGAAGGACATAGTAGAGATTATACAGCCAACTCAGAAGAAATAAAAGAGAATTAACGCAAATGATATGCAACAAGCAACAAGAATATTGGAAAAACCATGTCAGGAAGTTAGATGTTGAAGAATCCTAAAGAAATTTTGGAAATGGGTAGATAGAATAAAGATGAGAGAGGGTTACTAATTGAAGAGAAAAGCTAGATAGAAAGAGTTTTTAAAGTATACTGGAGAAATGTTTTTTCGAATCAGCGAAGAAGAAAATTAAAATTTTGACATTGATTTTGAGAACATAATTGTCGAAAAACTCAATAAGACAACGGCTAGGAGTCAACACTATGATTTGATTGACATCATGAGCAACAACAATGAGGAAAATGATGCTACATTATCCGTTCAAGAGCTAAAAGATAACATAAACAGCTTTAAACAAAAGACGCCGGGAATCTCAGGACTTACAAGGAAAAAATACACAGAAGCAACTAATAAAATCTTGGAGCGATTAAAGAACCTATTCAATGCCTGCCTTAATACAGGCTACTACCCCAAAGATCTAAATGTAGCAAAAATCATTTTTAGCCCAAAGCCAGGAAAATCTCGATGCATGGTGGAAAACTATAGAAGAAACTCGATCAACATCTTGTGGATAACGGCCCGTACAACAAGTGCTAATTCGGGTTCCGGAAGAATAGGAGCACGGACATGGCACTCTGTTTAATTATGGAGAAAATAGCCAAGGTCAAATGTGAAAATAGATGTCGACATTCTATGTAGAGACGTGTTCAAAGCGTCCGACAAAATATGGCAGCAAGGCGTACAATATAAGATAATTCGGTTCGGATTAAGTAATCAACTCAAAAGGTTGCTATGCAACTATGTAACTGATAGATACTCCTATATAGACATAGGTAATCACCAGGGAGAACCCTTTAAGCTGAAGGCTGGAGTTTCCCAGGTCGGTTGCCTGACTCCGTTATTATACGCTATTTATCCAGTGGACACCGCCCTTCCCCCTTTCCCTTCTCCAATAAGGGAGGGATGTATGAATATACAATTTGCGAAGGATATTACCTAAGTTGTGGTGTCTCCATACAGGCACGCTCAATTTCAAGCAAGATCGACGGAAGAAGAACTTCGAAGACTTAACAAATACGAACGCAGATGGAAAATCAGTACAAACAGAGACCATTTAAAATTAGTTCCCATATTCAGAACAAAAGTAGCAGATATCAATGGGGGCAATATAAGATATATATACAGTACTAGGTCTGACAATAACGAAATCCGGTTAAACGAAACACGTTGGCGAGAGAATAGAGAAAGAAAAGAGAGGACTAATACTCCTGTATAAATTAAGAAATTTAAGTCAGGAGAGTAAAAAAGATGTTCATTGCGATTTTCCAAACAATACTGATCTATCTTGTAATCGCAATGTGTACATTGTCAAGAACTAAACTGCTCGAACTACAAAGAATCCAGGATAAAGCAATATACCTTATGACAAATACAAGAAGGGCAGAGAGGAAAAAGATCGAAGAGCGATACAGAGAAGCCAACCTCGAGCCCCTAAACAAGATAATCATGAAAAGAGCAAAATGAGTCATCGAGAGGACACATGATGAAATTAGAAACGAATTGTCAACAGAAATAGAACTAAGAGTAGACTGCCGGCCTTGCCGACTCTTTCCAAGCAGGGCGAGGATCAGAAATGTGGTCGTAGAAGAAAACATATACACGCAGCAGGTAGGATACAAAACCGGATTTGACAACCGATAAAGAGATACAACACCAAATTTGACAAGCAATTAAGAGATGAAAAACCAGATTAGACAAACGATTAAGAGAACAGATTTGCGATGAAGGAAAGTATAATAAAAACCCTTGAGGAACAAAAAATGTGAAAGCGAAGGAAAAAAAGATTAAAAAAAAGGGAAAACATGCATGCAAGAATAGAGTCAGTTAGAATACACAACATGCGAGAAAATCAAACAAATTCTTCTTAAAAACAAACGCACACACTAATAACGGTTTGAACGCCCAATATTACTACTAGGTAACAAAAAAACAAAAGCACAGGCACCTGGATCTCTGGTACTTCCTCTGTAACTATAATTCCAACTTCAAACTAATTAAAATGGACAGAGATTAGCTTAACCTCCAGGCAACTTGCGTCTCACCACACATTTCTAACTTCTTTCCATTCCTCACTAACTCTTGGTTACTCTTTCTTAACAGGTTCTACAAATAGACCTGGGTGTGTGATACACACCGCGCTATTAGCACCGCGTTTGAGATGTAGGGTCAAGACCACCTAGCTCATCTGTTTGATCTTCTACTTGTTTATTTATTTTATTTATTTATTTATTTAATCCATACTAATCCAATGTACAGTATAAACATATTACATTTTAAATCTTAATGACAAGTTACAATAAGTACTTATACATACTCGTATATATGTATATACATACAAAGATTAGTTATCGGCCCAAAATAAGTCTACTAAGCATAAAATTATCAAGAATAAAAATTCCTTCATGTTTATACAAATATAAACAACTTAATATACATTTGAGAACCTAACCATTGTAAAGATTGCAAATAACGAATAATTATATTATTTAAATTCAGAGATAAATTAAAAAACTATTTTATTTCCAGCGATTATTTCAAGAGATCTGTAGTTAACATAGTCAACAGTATTATATAAATAATAACATATTTATAATGTATAAATGAAAGTAGTAGTACACAGTATAATAGTGTACGGTAATAAATAAATACACAATAACAAAAGCTGAATAGAAATTTAGTAAGCTGAAAATATATTGTTTTTAAGAGCTTTTTTGAATTGAGCTAAATTGGTTTGGGATTTGATATTTTCGTCGAAGCCATTCCATATTTTGATAGATTTGTACAGAAAGCTACATTGTGATTTTGATTTTGAATACAAGGGTGAAATAAATTTTGTTCTATTGCGGGTTTGGTGATTATGGGTATTATCAGCTGTTTGTAACATATTAAATATATAGTTATTATAGGAACACTTTATTGTTTTGTAAAGGAATAGAATGTTTGAAGAACAAAGAGATCATTTAATTTTAGAATTCTGGATTCTTTAAAATATCGATTAATGTGCTCTTTGTAGTCAGGTTAATGGATGGCTCGAATTGCTTTTTTTTGTAATATGACTAATTTATCGAGATATTTTTGATATTTCCCATGCCAACTGCCTATGCCATATGTCAAGTAAGGTTGCACTATTGTGATATATAAAGAGTGGAGAAAAGATTGAGGAAGAAACTTATTTAATTTATATAATATTCCAATCGATTTTGATAGTTTTGTTGAGATATGCGTAATATGTTGTTTAAAACTCAGATTTTTGTCAATAAAGATGCCTAGGAATTTGATATGAGTAGTTTCATGGATTATTCCGTCGCCCATTTTAATATGGGGCAATTCAATAGATTTTTTGTAAGAGAAAAGAATATATTTGGTTTTATCTACATTTATTGATAGTTTATTAACATTAAGCCACCTGAAGACATTTTTGAGCTCTTTATTTATTGTAGATGCAATTTGCTCGGTTTGTCATATGGCAAGGGAGTTGATAAGGCACTATCATCTGCAAATAATATAAATTTAAACAGAGAAGAGGATTTAACAATATCATTAATATAGATTAAAAATAACAGTGGCCGTAGCACGGAGCCTTGTGGCACCCCAGTTGTAATATTAAGGTGGGATGAGTCATGACCATTGACGGAGACAAATTGCTTTCTTTCAGTTAAATATGATTTGAACCAATTTTGACAGTTGCCTCTAATTCCGTACATAGCTAATTTTTACAGTAGAATATTATGGTTGACACAATCGAAAGCTTTTTTAAAATCGAGAAAAATTGAGAATACAATGTGGCCCTTTTCAATGTTATCATATAAATATTGAAGGTGGTTAACTATCGCGTGAATCGTTGATTTCTGACGTCTAAAACCATATTGGTGTTTATACAACAGTGAATTAGATTCCAGAAATTTATAAAGTTTATTGAATGCTATTTTTTCAAATATTTTACTGAACATTGTAAGACATGAAATAGGGCGGTAATTGCTGACGTTTGTGAGATCTCCGGCCTTTGGTAACGGTGTTTGTTACCCGAGCAACTTTTAATACACTTGCAAATATACCCTGCGTAAATGATTTATTAATTATTGATGCTAAAATTGGAGCAACTATATCGGAGATGTATTTGAAAATTTTAGTGGAGATTGAATTAATACCTGATTTTTATTTTTTAGTGAACTATTGATTTTTTTTATATCGGCTACGCTTACAGGAGAAAATAACAAGGAATTTGGTACATTAATCTCATTAAAATACGAAAGAAAAGATTTATCGACTATTTTGCAGGAGTCTGAGATTTTTTTACCTACGTTGACAAATAATTCATTGAATTCATCTGCTCTTTTCTTATTGTCATCAACTGGTTTGCCGTCAATGATAATTTGTTTAATTTTGTTTGTACCTTTAGTAATTTCATGTTTTATCACAGAATTGATTAATTTCCAAGTTTGTTTTATATTGTTTTTCGTTTGATTAAATCGTTCATGGTATTAATTTTTCTTGGCTATTTTAATTTGGTTAGTAACTTGATTCCGAAAATTTTTATATGTGTGTTCTGGAATTTGACTAAGCTTATAAAGAGAAAAGTATTTTTGACGTTTTTTGATGTTATTTATAATTGCGTTTGTTATCTAAGGTTTTGTTTTGTGTTTATATGATATGGTTTTAGATTTTAGAGGACAATTAGGTTAAAAGCATCGTCTAGCCTTGAAATTAACTCTTCAGTAGCAGAATCGATGTCATTTATATAGGAAATTTCATATAGATTCTGATTTAGAACATAGTTATACAAGTTTGATAAGGTATTTTCGTTAATTATGCAGTGAGTTATTGTACGGTTTTGATGAATATTGTTCGAGTTGAAAAAAGACTTTTGGATCATGAATATAGGAAGATGGTCCGATATGTCACAAAGGAGAATACCGGAAGAGTAATTTTCGGGGTGAACTCTGAAAATATTGTCAATTAGTGTTGCTGAGTTTTGGGTTATTTTTGTCGGTTTTGTTATAATTGGAAGTATTGAATGAGAATAAAAAGTATTGAGGAAGGACTGAGTTGATGCGTGGTTTTCAAAGTTTAATAGATCGAAGTTAAAATCTCCTGTAATTATTATGTCGTCATAGTTTGTAACATTGAAGTAATTGATTAATTCAGTAATCTTATCTATAAACATCTTTGGGTCACCAGAAGGAGGTCTATATACCGTTCCAATGATTATTGTTTTACCATTTGATTTTAGTTCGATAAATAAAGTTTCAATATAGTTATAGGAAATACTAATATTGTCAACTTTTTTAGTATTGAGTCTGTCAGATATATACACGCTTATACCTCCCCCTATCTTGTTTACGTCGCGTAGTGAATGAAAAGAGCTATAGTTTGGGAAACTGATAAGGTGTTTATTATTATTTGTTAGCCAGCTCTCGGTGAATGCCAAAACGGAAAATTTATAATTAAGTGTTGACAAAAATATTGGAAATTCATCAAAGTTTGCGTGCAAAGATCGAATGTTAAGATTTAAAATGGACAGGTCTGTTTTTTCAAATGAAAATGTAGTGTTAAATTTATCACAATCGTAGTATTGGTTTCTTATCTTATTTTCTTTAAAATTTGGATATAATTCATCAAAATGGTTTATGTCTGGATCGATATTATTGAAGTGATCGAGTTGTTCAAACATAAAGGAATTTAAAAATTAAAGGTTTCAAATTGAAATTACGTATATAATATCTATAAACAGTTAAAATACTATCTTTATGATAACTTTAATAAGAGAAAAAAGGAATAAATTATGTAATACAATTGAAATAAAAGTGAGTGAATGCTAGGTCAAAACATGGTTTGTTCGTTTTTGTTTTTTCATTTAAAACAGTAATATCGCCGAAGGTATTATTACTGATCGTTCCAGAGATTCTCACCCTTAAAGTCTGCAAGCGTCGAATTGAGGTGTTCCGACAAAAACTTTTGGAGGGCAGCTCGGGTATTGATAACAATACGTAGGTCACGGCGACGGGAGGGTGGCGTGATGGCAGGAAAACGTTGATGAATGCATCTCTGGTAGTACAGCCTGCGATCTTTGTGGGGAATTTCTTTTTAGCTTGGCGGAGGACGAAAAAGATTTTGTTGCGATTTGGAGCCAGTTGTTCGTTTACATAGAATGAAGGTTTGAATTATTTGCATGCTGAGAAGATATCCCGCTTCAGATCACTTCTGCGCAACTTCACAATTATGTTTCTTTTGTCGGGATCTTGCACTTTTGGTTTGGGACCTAGACGATGAGCAACAGAGATTTCTGCTTCTTGCATTTGTATGTGGCAGTTATCTTTAATAAGTTTGTGGATGATATTGCTGCAGTTTTCATTATTGGTAGCTTCAGGTATATTGCCGGAGAATATAATCGTATCTCGTCTTTCATAAGCGTCGGAGGTTCTTGTTTGGCAAAAGATGATTAAAAAAACTTAAAGAGAACGTTCATAATGTCTTTGGCATCAACTGATAGCGTAGATGAGGAAATATGGGTCTGCAGTTCATTAAAATTAACTGGTTCGTTTGATTTGGTTGTTCCCCTTGTAATTTGAGTATTTTTTTCTTTGTCTGCCTTCCTGAAAGTAGAAGGAGCCATTCTTTCTAAGGATGAATGGACAAATGTGACAACAGCACTTATGTGCTATGGTAGTTTGTTTAATTACTGGGAGAAACAGTAATGTTTAATTGTTAAAATTTTTACTATGAAGGTTGTTAGGTTTTGATTGATGAGTGATTGTTTTAATTTATTAATTCAAAGAGTGAAGAGATTAGTTAAACAATATGGATGTGGCAGCGCTGCACTTCTAATCACTCAGTTGAGTTTAGGCCTAATGGCTTTCAAACAGACTCAGTGGGAACATGGGAATTTTCGACCTAATGCCGATAATATCACTTTATATTTATATTTATATTTATATTTATAATTTTTAGTATTCAATGCAGTTTAAAAAGACTAGTATTCACTTTTATTTGATAAATAAGCAATAGCACTGTTTGTTGATGAAAACAAAGATTGATAAAGGAGACCGGGCAGCCCACCTTCACTCTACGCCTTTCGATGAGACGCATTAAACTGGGCTTGGTGAAAATATTCATCAAATCAATGGATAAGGAGGTTCTGCGTCGAGATATGTCGACAGTAAATTTCCTCATATAATCTGATGCTACACTAAATGCTGGGGTTTTTGATGGTCCTCAATTTCAAACTTTGATGAAGAAACCCAGTTCTAAACACAATGACTCTAACTGAGAAGAATGCCTGGCAGACCTTCAAATCAACTACATATGATTTCCCTGGCAACGGCATAAGTCCAGAATGTGATTCTATTGTTGAAAAGTCGATCAAAGCTTTCGAAATTCATGGGCGGGGCATGTCCATAAAAATGCAATTTTTGTGGTTACACTTGAACTATTTCACCAAGATATCCAAATAATGGAAGAGAGGCACCAGGGAAACGTTTGATATTAATATCCTGGCGGAATATTGCTGTGCTCCTCTTCTATCCCCTGTTACCTTCTCTCAGGTGCCGCAAGGCACAGGGAGTGGGGAAAGAGGGAATAGGGGGATTCCGGGCTCTCTTGCCCCTTCTGCTCTCTTCTGGCCCCGATATTGGGCCAGAGGAAAGGGGACGGGGCGAAATAGCTCCCGATGCACTAGCCTTTTACACACCTTTTATATTCTTCTTCTTCTTCATTTTTATTGATCATTTTAATCAAGAAGGATGGTATCGAAACCACTTCTAGTCAACTGAATATACCGGGCTACAGAGTTGTCACTAAGAACTATTCTCAGGAGAGATTTAACGGTACTGTCGTGGCAATCAAAAGGAATATATCATTCGGAAACCTTCCAGAACTGGACAAGTTCTTTGTGGCACTCGAGTTGCCAACACTAGTAGGCAATCTCATGATAGCGGCAGCATACCAACCACATCGACGATCGTACCTGCCCCTCATTAACTTTTACACCCTGTTCGCACACGACAGAAAGGTATTCTTCGGAAAACACCTCAATGTTAGACGCTGAACGGTTGGATATGGGAACAGAAACAACAGAGGCCATAACTTGGAGATGATTATGGGTCGAAAGAACATCCAGAGGATAGGAGCGGTTTTTCCAACCTATATCGCCTCTCGCGCAGCCAAAAAAGCCCGACATAATCATGACAAGTGACGGCTTCCCATTCAATTAGCATAGCGAGCCGGGCCCAACAATACCCAGTGACCATATAACAATCTTGACGACGATCTCACTTGCACCGATCCAGCTTCCAGGCCATCTCCGCAAAAGCTATACTTCTGCCAATTGGGAATGCAATAGGAAAATACTAGGCAGATATGAACCAGCAAACCTAAGCGGAATAATATTAGAATCGATCGACGGTGATCTAGAGAGGATAACAGTAGGCATCATTGAGGCTAAACGCGAATGTTTACCTATGAAAGGGTACAAGACTCCTCCACAACCCTGATGAACCGATTAGATGAAAGCGATCACTAGGAAGCACAAGGATGTGTACGAAGAAATCAGAAGAGCAGTTACAAATCGGGAAGGAAGCTCGCTGCTACGTCACCTGAGTGAAAGACTGAAGTATGCAAAAGAACAGCAACAGGTGAAATCTGAGAGAGCTTGATAACAAAAGTAAATGCAAAGTGAGACCCTAAAAGTTCTGGCGATTAGTAAACAAATTAAAAGGCCTATCGTGTTGGAAGAAGACCCGAATTAAGGAGGGCGATGACTATTTGGAGTATCCGGCGGTTTTAAAAGAGAGATTCTGCACGTTCTGGATGAAAATATTCTCAATTACACCTGATGACGATGCGGAATTCCACCAGGAGTTCGAAGGCCAGCTTATTGGAGGCCTATGAAGACGAAGGGGGAGAGATGGCAGGCCATGGCTGACCCAAAACAACCGAAAAGGTCATGGCAACCGTAAAAACCTTTGTACAAAGGGCACGGGGCTGGACGGGCATCACTAAAAACAACTTACTGCATGCCCCCCCCCCCCGGCAGGTCATTCAGAGAATCACTTACATTCACAATGCTTCCCTGACTACAGGGAAGAATTTATGACCAAAGGAAAGAAGCCCCCAGATCAACTCGAAGAGTTTATAGGCAAAGTATACGAGAAGCTTTAACAAAGGGGCTAAAAGATTAGCTAACATAGCTGGAAGTTCACAACTCTCAGCTAAACGGGTTTTGCAAGAGAAGCGGGTGTGATATAGCCCTCCCCCTTCTCAACGAAAAACTCATCCGCTGTAAAGCTGAAAGGAATCACGTAGACGTGGTGATGCGAGATGTTCAAAAGGCTTTCGTTCTGGATGAAAATATTCTCAATTAAGGTCACCAAGGACCAGAGTGCCTCCTTGAGGCTGGAGTCCAACACGGAAATTGTCTGAGCCCCCTCCTTTATCTAATCTACACAATAGATTTACTAAGTCTGGTAAAGCTGGACGCATTATATCTCCAGTTTGTGGATGATATAACTCATGTGATTCCTGGTATATTCAAGAATCCCAGGGCTCAGCCTCTCGAGACTGCAGCAACATCAGAAAATATATCTTATGCTTATTCGAGCAACACTCATATACCCCGCAGAAGAGACTGAAACCCTACGTAGGTCTCACAGAAGGAGATATCAAATAACCTAAAGAGAACTCCACCGGAGAGATGCCTTGACACCAATCAATCTGGCGACCCAAAGACGGGCCAAAAGAACATGGGAAAGGATCCTGAATGAAACGGTACCCGAACTGGCGGGGGTCTAAACATCCCAGCGAACAAAAGAAAGAAAGTGACCAGAACAAGGCAATTTACAATCTCAAGACAATGTTCATAGGAACAGTTAGCACCGTTGTCACATAGAGACAACACAGAAAAAACAACTACACACACTATATATTAACAAATAGATTAACAAACATGAATGAATGTGTTTAATTGAAAGCAATATAAATGCATATATTTCAATATAACTAGTAATTAAGAAAAAAGAAAAGAAAAGTATAGAAGAATTAGATTACTTGATTAACTACATATATTATTACTTTTCAAAATCTTCTATCTTAAAATAAGTATAGTATTAAGGAGATAAATATATAGAATTATATATATACCAAAAATAATAAGGTAGAGAGGAAAATATATATATATGTAAATGTAAAAAAATAAAAATAAATATATATATATATGTCAAGGTATGGCCAATTGTAGGTGAATATGCGCACACAGGCTCTAAGATAGGCCAAGCAATGCAACAACTGTTATTCTTTCTAATATTGTGATTTAAGTAGATAGCGGCAGTTGCGTGACCAAGGAATATAAAAAACACAATGACAAAAATAGATTTTTAATACAGACGAACTAAAAAGGCACAACAATACATATGGATATATAAAAGGTACATAAATGAGACGGACTTAAGCTCCAAATACTAATTAGATAACAGTGGTTAGGAAATGGTTAAGATGGGAGATTGTGAGTAATGAAAGATTTACTTCCTTTGAAACTCGAGGGCTAGGTGAGTCAAACTTGGGGAGGTCTTGGTGACCTTGATTACTCACAGGTGTTAGCCATAAAACCCACAGCGGTTTGAGACGACTTTTCTCGGACTCGTGTTTGCGAGATGCGGGCTTCCTGTCCTCAGGAGTCTCCGAACGAACTTCGAAGAGGGAGGAGGAGATGACTTCTCCACACTCGGCTTGAGCGAGCTAACGGGCCTCTTGTCCTATGAGGTCCGCAGAAGAACTTTGAAGGATGGCTTCTCCAATCCTTGATCCGGAGGCGGATGAGAAAGGCTGACGTTGCCTCACGAGACTCTTCTTACTGACCCGAAGAGACGGGTGTCATGTCCAGCTCTTCCGTCGCTTGCGACCGTCGCTCACACTTTTTGGGAGAGAGCTTGTTGAATTGCACTCCTTTCGGGGAAGTTGCGTCTAACCAAATCTGTTTGTCAGCCTGGAGCGCGTGCATATATACCCGGAGTTATTCAAAACAGAGAGAGAGAGAGAGATTGAGACCATCTCAACCTTAACTATTGGGCCCGATGAACCGAGCGACTCCTTACGTGGAAGTGTCAACGGCTGGGATCAGCAACCAGACAGGCCACAGCGGCCGCGGCCATAAACGCAGTTCACGGCGAGTCTACAAAGCAGTCTTCTGACCCAAAGGGGGAAGGGGAGGGGTCGAGACGACCGGGAGGAAGCATCGGTGTGAATTTCATGGAAACCTGGCGGCAGGTCAAAAGAGGGTGAGGTCGGAAGGGGGGGAAGCAACGGCTAGCTTACTCTCCTAAATACTGTCTTAGGAGGTGGGAAAATAATTCTTCAAAGGGGATTCCTCCACAATATATATCATAATTTTAATAATTTAAATATATAGTTCAAAAATTAGGAAAATAAAATTATGATTACAAAATAAATATAAAATAAAAGGTTGAATGCGTTAAAACACAAAATTAGGTTCAGACAAAAATACAAGATATTGGCTTGAAGGTCATGGACAAAAAAAAAATAAATAAATAAATGAGAAGCTTAGCTCTCACTACCAGGGCAAACCCTACATACTTATATCACCCAAAATCTATCATCTTATCTTCCACACCATTTTTTTTCTTAACGATTATTCATCAAAACAAATCAAATTTCTTCTCCTGGCGATCTCTGCGTTTTCGACGATCTCTCTGCATTTCCCTGCTATCTGTTTGATACAGGAGGCAAGGCCCAGCGACAAATTTTCCTCGACGCTTCTCAATGAGAACAGTGATTTTCGGCAAGTTATACTCTGGATGGTATAATCTCGAGCGATATATACAAGATACAGAAAAGCCCCCGCTCCCCCACCGCCTGAATAAAAATTCCTTTATTTCCATTGCTTGTCAAAGTGATATGTCGTGCTAAACCCTCCCTATCACTACTCCGCCATAACTTGGCTCTGTGAATATGGTTCTACACACAGAGCTCCGTTGTAACTATGCCGTTCTACTTAAAAAGCGCATAATTGCATACTTTGAGGAAATGAGGTCTGAGGCTTAGCCCAATGCGGAACCCAAAGGAAGGAGCAAACCTGGATTGGAACTCAGTTACCAACGCGGGAAGGATTAATACCCTACCCTCGGGCACCGTCCAAGAGCACAATGGGGAATATCACCGTCCCTGTGACATGTCAGACGTAACTGTGAAATACCCAAAACCCAATAGAGGGGGCGGCACCCCGACTGGAGACAGTTGATTCGAGCTTCAGTCATCATAAAGTCTGCCATGTTTTCACACCCTCTGAGAAGCCCAACCAGGTCCATACTCATTCACTAATTATCACCACATCTGAGTCATTTTCATAGGGTCATTACCGGCGGGGCGGGGGCCCCCTCAAAAAAAGGTAAGTAAGCTATAAAACCATTCCACAATGGTAAACAACAACACATCCACATCCAGGCTCTTACACAGAACAAAAAAAACACCCTCTACCAACAACGAACACACACTTCTCAACCTAGCCATACATATGACAGACGCATCACAAACATAATAAAGACCCACATAGGCCACAAACCAGTCTTGCGCTCACAGGAGGACGCAGTCCAGTTCCACGAACTTGCGGCTGACACACCCGCCGCACAAGACTTTCACACAAAACTAGCCGACGGTGTAGACAAAAAACGCAAAATGCGAGTCCAAGACCAACCCCCTATGGCTGGCTTTCTCCACCGATAACCTCCGCACACACCTTAGACAGAAGTATGGGGAGGAGGACATCAGAGACTCCTATTACAACCGTACTAAACAATGGACAGTAATTACACTGTCCGATGAACAAAACAAAAACACTGCTGCTAGACTAAGGCATCAAGGTCTGTGGCACACTAACACATCTGCATAAGATCGAGCCACAGCTTAACATAAACCCAACACAGTGCCACCGGTGCTACAAAACCGGTCATGAAACACGTAAATACCAAGCAGACCTGATCTGCTGAAGGTTTAGTGTAGTTGTCCACCAATAAACCACCTACACAGCTACCTCACCCCTCTGCACTAACTGCGGCTGCGACCATGTCGTCATCAACCTAAAATGACCTTACCTAAGTAAGGCCTGCTGTGACGCCGTAGTGGCAATACGGCGCCCACAACACACCAACAGAACCACACACTCCACCCCGCTCCTCCTCCATTCACAAGAACATTCGCTGCTGCTGTTCACACCACCCCATGTACTACCCCAGACACACCTTACCCCAGCAGCAACCCAGACTCACCCACATGGTCCTACACTTGCCCTCACTCAAAGACCCTACACCCAGAGACCCCCAATACTCCCGACACCCACCTCTAACACACACCACACAGCCAACGAGACCACAAACCAAAAGTTACACATGGCCGCCTTGCTTTCAACGGTGGCAAATGACATGTGGAGGGGTGACGCCCGACCACACGCAAACATACTTAGCACACTGTTTGTCCCGCACGTTATAATCTTCGAGCATACACACAGGAGACCAACAATCATCCCAACCGTGGTGGGGTCGAACACCTGCGCACTGGACCTACCGCCCTCTCACACTTCGCTTCCCACCATCACCACGCTTCTGCTTTCTCCTGCCCATCTGTCCCTGCCTTAATCGCCACTGCACCCTCCTTACTTGCCCCTTTGCCCACTGCTCCCACCTCTCTTCCTACCACCTCCTCTCCTCCCTCCAAAGCTACCACTCCTTCCTCTTCTATACCTAAACTGCCTCCTACCACCAGCACTCCGCCTTCAACAGCCTCAACTCCCCCCTATTGCCACCAACCCCCCTCATACCTTCAGCAACCCCCTCTCACAGCCGCCAACCCAACGCTCACTGATACCACAACCGCCACCTCCTCCACCTCACCCAAGCCCACCACACCCTCCACAACACTCCACTTTAAACAAAAACTCCACCACAACCCCCCCTACCACACTCAACCACACCTAAAGCTGACCAACACCATCCTTTCTGTTCCTTCCTCTCCTCCTTCCACCCCTCCTTCTTCGCCGTTCCAACCTTCTCTCTCTCCCGACACCCTCCCTCTCTTAATCTGAAACTATCCTACCATCTCTATCCTCCATCTACTAGCTCTACTCCTTCCTCCTCTGCTCCTAATTCCACCCTCCTAAACTCTACTATCTCCAACCGTCCTTCCACAACCAGCACCCACTTTCCCACTATTTCTAACCCTCCATCCACAGTACACACTCTCCCCTCTACCACGCCCTGCCCACCCAACAACACCACTGACAATCTCTCCACTTCCATGAAACCCTAGCCGACACGGGTGAAGGTACTCGTTCATCACGCCTCCTGGGAAATAACCATGGAGAAGGGAACGGTCCCAGCTAAATCAGCCTCATGCGCACTCCGCCCACGTCAATAGGTCGCCTCAACGTGAAACAAATATACGTATGTAGTTGGCATGGTATTTGACATACTGTCGTTAACTAGGGCCTAAACACACAAAGTGCTGACATAATACTCTTGAACTCTCCCAGCCTACACCCTCCCAACAACAGACTCCACATTGTAGGAAACTACCCATATCTAACTCCACAAGCGATCCTAATAAAGCGCTCTATACACCACTCCCTCATTCAAACACGTGATGACTATTTTCTAGCCTGCAAGGTACAGACAAGCTCCAACCCAATCCTAATTGCCACGCACTACAGACCTCCACTCCTACAACTTAACATAGAAGTCCCACTCCGAGCTCCATCAAACCACAACCTACCTATCTTCTTTGCGGGGGAGCTCAACGCTTTCCACCCAACACTCCTTTCTAACACCACGAATGATGCAGGAAGGTACCTGACCGGTGCGCTTACACGTTATCGCTGCGAGCACATCAGCCAGGCCTTTCCTATATTCTTCGGTCCTCGCGAAGGAACCACGTCTCCGCATGTGCCCTTCAGCAACGACCACCCTACACTCACATCTCACCGGTTCCATACGTACTCTCTGACCGCATACCGATAGGCCTTATCATATTCACATCTTCCATACTCATACCCATACCACCTCTCTTCCAATACAAAAACACGAACTGGCAAGAGTTCAAGAGACACATAACAGAAAACACGTTACAAAACCTCGACCTGGACCAGACCAATCCAGATCTGTTAGTCGACCCAGGTTTTCATTCTTAAACACCATAACAGGAACACGAAACCTACACATACCACACAAATCCTACACATTTCTAAAAGATATCCTATACTCAATACACTCTCAGAGACTCATCACCCAGTAAAACAATCAATACACCAGAGGCACACTACAACACACTATTACTCACCTACGTGCCGCATCTTACAGTGCGTGCAACTATATAGAAACCGACAGTGCCAAGAGGTCACCCGCATCGCGGACTAGACTCGTTGAACATATCTCTTTTCCTTCTGGCGGCACGTAAAAAGGATGCTAGGCAACGACACAACCAAACCCATCTCTCTCAAGTAAACAACCAAACACACACAGACACCAACGTCATCCTCGACGCATTTAGGTCCCACTGGGACACAGTACGCACACACAATCTACCCAAACTACACGCGCAAGGGCACTTCCAGGAAGTCCAAGAGTGCTTTCGGGTCCACGATCACGAGCTAAAGCCCGCCCCTCTGATACGAATGGAGCTACTCGACTACACATCTACACTCACCACTCCTATCACCGTCGAGGAAACAAAACAATACATTAAAACAACACCATAACGCGCACCATGCCCCTCCGGACTACCAGCCGCATTAATACACAACCTACCTGCAAACATATACCATACACTAACACACCTATTCAAAGGCTCACTAGCATCAGGCCACTTCCGTAAAATATTCAAAGTCTCTCACAACATACCTATACAAAAAATGAACAAAGATCCCAAACACCCAAACAATTACAGGCCTATTGCTCTATTAGAGCACCTCGGCAAAATACTCGAACGTATGATCAACTGTCACCTACGGGACTACCTGGAAGAGGGGGACTGGTTCTCCCCCACCAATATGTGTTAAGGAGGGGCCAGTCCACTCAGGCGGCTTTCACCAGCTTCACGAAAGAATAAAAAAAACGCTAGGTACGACAAAGGACACTCCCAATCAGCAGGAACGTAGAGAAGGCCTTGAAATAAAGTGTAGCGCAAAAGACTCCGTTGGAAACTCGTCAAAAATACAGATTTACCTCTCTGCACCTGAAGGCTCCTCTCGCACTACCTAAGTGAACAGAGATGCCACATAAAATACAATACCCTCTCAAAACTTTTCACACTACGCTCAGGTGTTCCCCAAGGAATCTTACTGGCACCTACACTTTACATAATGTACACAAACGAAACACCACGCTGAACCGAAAACTGCTGTCACACATACACACTATCCTACGGCGATGAGGAGAACATTCTCGTCAGCTACCGCGGAGCAGACGAGATCGCGCACCATGCACAAATAATACTAGATGTAAAGACAGAATACGAGGATAAATGGCTGATTGCCACGAATCCTCAGAATAGACAAATGACACTCTCCGGCGCAAGAGATCACTTGAAGCATAACCTACAAATTTTCTCACACACTCCAGACAGGAACCACCTAAACCCAACAAGGCTCGACTGCACACAACAGACAAAAATCTTAGGGGTAACTTTTGACAAGTCCTTTGGTTCAATATACACCAGCACATAATACAAGCAAGAGTCGCCTGCACAAACCAAATGCTGCGCAGGTTCCACCCTGCGGGCAAAAAACTACAGTTACACCTATATAAAACACTCGTGCGACCTCTCCTCGCATACGCCTCACTGTCACTCGTAACTGCGAGCGTCACGTGGCAGAAGAACGCACAGCGCATTCAGAACTCCACTCTGAAGCGCGCTTGCCGATCTCCCTTGTACGCTAGAATGTTCACACTACACAACAACAAATTAGCACCCCTCAACACATACGCTCACACTAGACTCACAAGACAACTCGGGAAACTCGCCAGAGACCCCATATACACCGCACTACACGCAAGACGGTATGTTGCGATGGCAATGTGATACTCCGTAGCCCATGACCACCCGCAAGCCATACCGTTCTACGCTTAAATTAAGGGCATCAGGAATAAGGCGTTTCTGACACAATCTCCTTCCTGACCACCCCAAGACCCACCCAACTACATCATGCATCGGTATCTAGCCACCGACCTATCAACTCCTTCTATCCCCTTTCAAGTTATTTCAGTACTCTTTTCCTCTACGACTACCTGATAGCTTGTGTTGCACAGTGATCCCTCTCTGTTCTTTCTATATACATCATTCATTCATTCATTCATTTTTTGGATGACGCACTGAATTTGGATTCTTTTTTACAACGGAGAGCTCTGAGCGCGCTTAAGTAAAAGTTCACTTTGCATTAGAGTTAACATTAACTTCAAGAAATAAGAAATATATGCTCTCTCTGGACTGATTGGAGATTCCTCCTGATTCTAGTGGGCGGAGTGGTTACCCTATAGGGGTAATACATCCTTAATTCCTCCTTATTCCAAGCTTTGACTTCCACTTACTTCACTGACTAAAAGTGACATAACGCGACCACCGCTGCGCCTAGAGCCACTTAAAGTAGGGTATAGTGAACCCCAGAAGGAAGCCTCAATAGGGGGCGCGAAGAAAGTGGGTCCTTAAGACCACCACTCGGAAATTCTGTGGAGGCACCTCTTAGTTTGTGCTTATTTAAGTAGGGTGGTCGTAAAGCGCTAAAATAAGTAGTTAAATATGCAATCATAGGCTGCTAGGTGATAGGGAACGTTTTCACTGTCCTTTTTTTACATATTTAGAGAGAAAGGAAGAAAACAAACATAGACTTCGGAGGAAGGAACAAAGAAAAGAACCCCTAGCAAGCAAAATCCTTCAGCAAGCAAAAGGATGGGAGATTATCCTCCTCTAGGGAGAGGAGGCAGCCTGGAATTCCTACGAGTACCTCTACGAACAATTGACCAGGAAATCAAACGGGACAAAGGAAAACTCTGCAATAAACTATTTGGACAGATAAAAGTAGCCCTCGTCAAAATTATCGACATCTCAAATGGCTACGTGGTAATTGCAAGTAAAGAAAAAAAAGTAGGTAAATTAATTTCCTAGGAAGTAATAGAGACATTAAAGGTAATATGACTAACGCCCAAAATCCCGCCCCAGATAACTGCAAACAGAAGTATCATATGCAGGAAAGTCGACGTTTGTGTGGGTACTCACGACAAAGAGGAAATGAAAGAAGAAATAGAAAAAAGTCATGAAGGCATAAAAATAAATGAATTAATTGAATTTGGCTACCATGCATATGTCTTCAAAATTCTGTGTGCAACAACAAATATGGCAGCAAAGATATTCCAACGAGGACTGCTCATGTTTAACATGAGAATTATACCAGAGAACATGAAGTGCGAGAAACAAATTAATATTCAAATGTGCTTCGGCTGCTATAAGATGGTGGACCACTTGACGCGTGATTGCACTGAGAAAGATACAGTATCTTCTGAGTGGGGACAGAAGAAAAACGAATGGAGACAGTGCAAGGAAAGTACTAAGAAATGCGTAAACTGCCATGGGACACATAGGACTATGGCAAGGGCATGCCCCAACAGAAAGGATATAATAGATAGGAAGGAGAGAGAAGCAAGAAACGAAGAAGAAACTAGAAGAAATGATACATACGCAAGAGTGGCGAAAGCAACTGTAAAGCAAATGCAGGAAGCACATACCCACTAACTGTGACACAAGGGGCATCAACAGAACTCCTCACATGCATACTTTATAATATTGGAAAACGCGGCACCTTCGCTACGGCACTCAATACAATGCTAGAAAGAAATTGAATGAAGAAGATGTGTTACCTTGACCCCCCCCCCCTACCAATCTGAAATCCTTAAAATCACCTCGCCTAAGCGTCAGCACCAACGAGCAATAATGAACATACTACTGTAGAAAACGTAATTTCAAAGATATCACTGCAAAGTAATGAAAGAGACAAAATAGTAAGCATGTAAGCAAGCACAGGAATCAAAATTTAAAAGTCTACAGCGATGAATGCTTCCCCCTCCCGAGAGACAAGAAACAGGACGACATCATAAAGGCAAATAAAGAAGGAAAATGCAAATGGGCATTCAAAGGAAAGACAGAAGAAGAAGAAGAAGAAGAAGAGTAGTACAAAAACTCTTAATGGAGGATAAAATTCGAATATACCCTGGCGACTGCGTTATTCTCTGCCATTTTACATTTCAAAGTAGAAAGAATGGTAGGTTTATGGGCAACGAAGAAGAACCAACAAGAGATCGACCCGCCAGAAGTCCAGAGATCTCTAGACGACCAAACTTAATAAACAATGGAACCAGAAAGGAGAAAATATCTCAGAATTCTGCAAATTCCCCCTTAAGGATGGATCGGTAAAACATCGACATTAGGAAATAACTTCAGAGAGATTGATCCAGACATAATATTAATATCAGAACACGGAGTGAATCTAGAAGAAAAACAATGAAATTGTTTGATTTGACCGTCATAAACGCAAACCCTTCAGGCGAGCGTCATGACCGAGCGGCCTAGGTAATAAGAAGAGGGCTTAACGTCAAAAATAATATTTTGGATGAGGCATACTTGGCCGTAAAAGTTGAAACTGAATTAACGCCAATAGTAGTAGCCACGGGATACCAAGCACCAAGAAAAAAATACCTTTCACTGCACAACCTATTTAAAATCTTTTGCATATGTTTCCCAACTCTCTTTATGAGAGACCTCAATGTCAGGTGCAGTGCAAATGGCTACTGCTCCAGAAACAACAAAGGAGCTAACTTAGAAATGATGTTGGAAAGAAAAATTTCCCACAGAATAGGGCCAGACTTTCCAACATATGTCACAGACAATGCAGCTTCAAAACCAGACGTCGTGATAAGTAGCTTCAATATGCCAACGATATCTACATGCAACCAGTTACCTTTGCATGTAGCGGCCATGTTGGAACACATTACCTCATGAATCAATACCCGATACAGGTACCGGTACTGGTGAGGAAAGACTACAAAAGAGCGAACTGGACAGGTTACACACAAGATCGTAGTAACTGTGTCCCAAAGGATCTAACTGACGCCAACCTGGAAGATATTGATGAAGAGAACTCAAGATTAACACGAACGATCATTGAAGCGGACGAAAGATATATACCAAAGACAAGATATCGTACTCTTTCACATCATCGATGGACAGAGGAAATGAAGAGAAAGAAAAGGCAACTATGATGATTACTAGACCAAAAAATTTCTCATAGACCAAATAGAGAGCGATATGAAGTAATCAGAAGACGAAGAGAAGAACTGAGGCATCTCATAGAAGAATATCAAAGTCACATATGGAAAAGCCTCATAGAGAAAAAAGCCAAAGAAATAAGACCAAAAGAGAACTAACTAATAAATACACTTAAAGGCAAACCTCCGAGAGAAAAAATAACAATTAAGATTGAACAGGGAGAAAAGTTCCAAGAAAAACTTTTTCGTGATCACTTGAAATCAGTGTTCTCCATAACACTAGAGTAGGACGAAGAATTCAATCCAGAGATAGACGAAATGGTCCACACATTTTTTCGAGTAAACATAGATAAGATCTCCCCAGCACCAAGTGTAGAGCGAGAACGGGGAGAAATTCTGGGTACAGGGGCTTACATAACAACGAAAGAGATCATAGGTGTAATACAATCATTTAAGCAGAAAGTGCCAGGCCTCTCAGTAATAACCAGAATTAATCTTACCAAGGCACCTAACATAATCTTCAGAACATAAGAGACTATTTTTAACGCGTGCTTAAACATCGGTTACTTCCCTGATAGCTATAAACTAGCTGAAATCATATTCGTCCAAAACCAAGAAAACCACCAAACCACCTCAGCAGTTACTAACCAATATCGATATTGAACTTTATGGGCAAAGTCTTCGAGAAAAACCGAAACAGAAGACTAAAAGAATTTCTTGAATAAAATGACCTTTATAATGATTATCAGCTCGGTTTCAGAAAAGGCACTGACACCACAATGGCATTTGGCATAATAACTGAGAAAATAGCAAAGGCCAAAGCAGAGAATAACTACATCGATCTGGTCCTGAGCGATGAAGAAAAAGCATTCGAGAAAGTCTGGGTCAAAGGAATGCAATATGATCTTAAATCTCCAGATGAATATCAATTTGCAGAGAATTCTCTGCGATTATGTCACAGACAGAAGAGCATATGTGAAGATCAATGATTATTCAGGACCAGAATTCGAATTAAAAGCTGGACTCCCGCAGGGGGGCTGTCTCAGACCCACGCTGTATTCAATATACACTGCAGTCCTGCCACCATCAATAATGCCTGGTTGCCTAAACATACAGTTCGCCGACAACATAAGCTAAGTCATCGTAACTCCCTACAGGAACGTACGCTTTCAGGCAAGGATAACAGCTTTAGAAATCAGTAACATCAACAACTACGAAAGAGATTAGAAGATAAGGACGAACAGGAGGAAATTTACAATAATCCCAATCTCCAGGAACACAAGAGCTGAAATTGTAAATTAAAATCAGAACTACAGATATAATAGTGAGGGCAAAGTGCTAGGACTCAAAATAACAAAAAGAGGCTACAACCAACATCCAACAAAGAGGAAGACAAGGCCATTCAGATGCTTACCCTATTGTACAATCGAAGAGGGTTAGGCATGAAAAAATATACTATACCCGCCAACCCCCATCAACGGTGAATCAAGGACCAAAAAATTGGAACTCCAGGGAATACAAAATAAAGCTCTCTACCTATTCACCAACACCCCTAGGAGAGAGAGGAGAATACTACAGGATATGCCCCAAGAAGCAAGATTAGAAACGCTCAACATCAATATCAAAAACATAGCGGCGAAAATATGGAGGAAGATAGAGGATATACCTCTGATATTTGCAGAGCACACGAACACCAGAGCTGGAGTCCCCTTTACCACTTGATTTTCTAACGGCAGATAACAGCTGAGAATCGAGGAGCTTCCTATGTTTACCTAAATAGAAATTCAAAAAGAGAAATGGAACAAGCCTAACGATAAAGATATTTACCTGACTATATACAAACCCAACCAACAAAATAACCAACCAATACACCATATTGATACCCTAATAAGACAACCGAATTTAAACAACTAAAATAGGAAGAAACAACCGACTAAGAAGACAACACAGATCAAAAGTGTAAACAGAAATAATACGAACAAAATTAACTAAAAGTGTAATAAGTGAACTATATTTAAAAGTTTAACAAAAATGATAGAAAAGTTTAAGTTAATAATAAACAAGTGAACAAAGTGAAACTAAAGGAAAATAGCGAAAACAGTAATAACAACAAGGGAAAGTGAAACAAAATAAGGAAAGTAAAAACAAGTAACATAACAATACATAAACAAAGATCAGAGCTAAGGTAACTCAAAGTGGCATTAATGCTACAATAAACACATGAATGAAAGATGAAGAGAATAAGAGAACAAAGATAAGGCGCTCCTTCCGCTTCTGTATGAGCAACATATCACAAAAGTGTGAGAAAGGAAGTAAGAATGATGAGTAAATGCATGACGGTGGTTCGGAATTCACGTTAATCAGCAGGTCCCCCTTGTCCTTGAGGCAAGGGTATTTATTCCACCTTTGAGTACCGCGGTTGCTCAATCTGCCTCCTCACTAATCTCTCTTCTCTTAACTCCAAACTTTCCGTCTCCCACTATAAACCCTCTTCTAAAGCTTGTTCCAGACTTCCCATTAACCACTCAACTATTGATTTACTTGAACTGAGAGTCAGAAGTAGGGAGAGTTTTTCCAGGAGCAAGTCAGCCACGAGCCTCCTGCTCTTCTCTGCCCCCACGATCGTAGTAGGAGTACAGAGGGGAGGAGTAACTGCGAGCCGTACCTTTTCTCCTCCTAAAAAAAAAAATCTGGGATTGCTGACTATTCAATTGAGAGAGAGAAAAAGAGGAAATAAATGTTCTGCGGGTAATAACAACCCCCACGGGGCTTTCGCAATATTTATTTTTTCCCTTTCAAAACAATTTTTAAGACATAAAGAAAGATGCCGAATCCTTGTATGGCAGACTATATAACAATATAGTACAATAGAGAGAAATTTGACGTGAATGAGCCATGAGACAAGAAACAGGAGTTTTTCTTTAAGGAAGGAGAAATAGACTTGGGAAGAACACTAAGATTAAAGAGAGCAGAGGGAAAAAAAGTATGAAATACCTGGCCAGGACTCAAACGCGGGTGTGCTGTTTGCCCGTCAGATTCTCTAAATATGGCGAAAGCCCTACTGTGGTTGTTATTATTTACAAAACTTGTATTTGCGACTTCTTTATATGTGACGTGTAGCTTAGGTTGATGCTTAGTTTAATGGGGTAACGCTTTGGGCGAAGTAGAATCACTTTGCCTAGTAGCTAAACGGTAGAGCATCTGACCCGCAATCAACAGACCGGGATTCGAGTTCCGGTCAGGAAAATCAAACTTTTTTTTCCCCTGGCGTAATTTCTATCTTCTCAGTAAAGGATCGCCTTCATTGTGCCGCCCTCTGCTCTCTTTGATTCTAGCCTTCTTCTAATGTCCCTTTCTCTTACCTCTAAAAAACTCCTGTTTCTTGTCTCATTGCTCATTTGCGTCAAATTTCTCATATACGAGTATATTTATCAATATATATATATATATATATATATATATATATATATATATATATATATATATATATATATATATATATATATATGTATATATATATATATTTATATATATTTATATATATATATATATATATATATATATATATATATATATATATATATATATATATATATATATATATATATATATATATATATATATGATGAAAATTAATGCAATATCGCAAGAAAAGATGAGGAAGGAGAAATAGACATGGGAAGAACACTAAGAAATTCATTTTACTTTACAAATGCTTTCTCTTACATTGAAAGAGAAGCATAAAATACCTTTGAGAGAACTCATTTTGAACGATTTATGCAATAGTTACTGTGCCTTTTCAAACTGCCTAACTGCTTCTGCCCCAGATAATTTCTCTTCTGAGACTTGTAGCCAATAATGCCAGAGAGCTCCTAATTGCCATTCCATTGCTAGACGAGATTTATATATATATATATATATATATATATATATATATATATATATATATATATATATATATATATGAATAACGTTACAGCCACGGGGAAAATGAAACAACGGAGAACTGCGAGGCCTTTTGACTAATGGTCCTTTACTAAGCAGACTAAAAGACGGGAAAAAAGAGAAAGATATTTATACCTCTGATTAATGAAAATATGGGATATAAAGATTAAAAGGGGTGGGATTAGCAGATACCTGGAAAAAAACCTATTAACAAGATGAGCCGTCAGGGTTGAAAAAAAAAAGTTTACGGGTTACAAAAGAAAGGGGGGAGGCAATGTTTGGGAATCACATATGCAATATGAAAACAAAAAAAGTTTACACATGATAACTAGAAAATATGACAGAAGAAAAATATGAGGAAAGGTTTTTTTTATATAAATAAGCTAAAATAACTTCTATGTGTTAATCATTAATTCAGAAATTTTATCTTTAAAATCATTTTTAAACATTCTTTTGATAGAAGGGTCCAAAAAATACATTCCAGGGCTGAGATTAAAATTTGAAGTCAGTTGTATAAATGCCGATTCTAAAAGATTTCGTGAAAAAAAGTCATTTGATTTGGCAATCACAGAACTCTCTTTCCAATTAATACGATGGGAAGTTTTAACGTTTGCTCTCTATTTAACAAAGTCCCTATTGATTCCATTTTAGATTTTCCTAGTAATGAGCTTACTCATCATGAATTACCTCTATCTGTAAGTCATATTATTTCACTCATTAAGTTGTGCATTTGTGACTGTAATTTCGTTTTTAATGGTGAATTTTACCAACAAATATTTGGTATGGCAATGGGCAACCCCTTATCTCCCCTACTCTCAAATTTATATATGAAATTCTTCGAAAAACAATATTTACCTAATATCATTGATATCCCCTCAAAGTGGTATAGATATGTTGATGACATTTTGATTATTTTGCCTTTTAATATTGATGTAAATAATTTGCTTTCCAATTTAAATAACCAGGTACCTTCCATAAAATTTACTGTTGAATTAGAGAAAGACAATTGCCTTCCATTCTTAGATGTCTTAATACATAGGGAATCATTTAATTGCAATTTTAGTATTGTATAGGAGACCAACCAACAACTTAACCTATGTCCAATTTTATTCAGGCCACCATCTTAATATTAAGATATCAATTTTTTCCTCTATGTTTTTACGTGCGTTGCGCATTGTGAGTCCTCAATATTTGGATCAGGAAATTGAACCTCTTAGAAAAATCGGTGCAGACTTGTGTTATCCAGCAAATATACTTGATATTTGTTATAATAAAGCCCCAAAAAAGTTTTAGAACGAAAGTACTATTGAGAAGGAAGCGCCCAAGAATATCCTTATTTTACCTTATTTTAATGGCTTTGAAACCGTAAAAACATTGTTAAAAACACTAAATGTAAATCTTGTTTTCTCTTATACTAATATTTTAAAAAGAATGTTAATAAAAAATTGCCCTAATGAAAAAAATAACGTAATTTATAAAATCCCTTGTTTGGATTGCCCTTCATTTTATATTGGGCAAACTAGCAAGGATCTGAATGTGCGTATTAAGCAACATAAGTACTCTGTAAACACTGGGCAAACTTTAAATGCCATTTTTATCCATTTGAGTGAAAATTCCCATCGTATTAATTGAAAGGAGAGTTCTGTGATTGACAAATCAAATTAATTTTTTTCACGAAATCTTTTGGAATCGGCTTTTATACAACTGACTTCGAATTTTAATCTCAGCCCTGGAATGTATTTTTTGGACCCTTCTATCAAAAGTATGTTTAAGAATGATTTTAAAGATAAAGTTTCTGAATTAATGATTACCACATAGAAGTTATTTTAGATTATATAAAAAAAACCTTTCCTCATATTTTTCTTTTGTCATATTTTCTAGTTATCATGTGTAAACTTTTTTGTTTTCATATTGCATATGTGATTCCCAAACATTGCCCGTCCCCCTTTCTTTTGTAATCCGTAAACTTTTTTTTTTTTTTAACCCTGATGGCTCATCTTGTTAATAGGTTTTTTCCAAGGATCTGCTAATCCCACGCCTTTAAACTTTATATTGCATATTTTCATTAATTAGGTGTATAAATATCTTTCTCTTTTTCCCCGTCTTTTAACCTGCTTAGTAAAGGACCATTAGTCGTAAAGCCTTGCAGTTCTCCGTTGTTTCATTTTCCACGTGGCTGTAACGTTTTTCATAAATTCCTCACGTTCCTTATTTTCGTGATCCAGTTATATATATATATATATATATATATATATATATATATATATATATATATATATACTCGTATATATGTACCTACCTCTCTTTCTAACTCCCAATATTTCTCTCTACCTCTCTCTATATCTGTCTCAGTATATCTTAATGTATCTCAAATTCTCTCAATCTCTCTTAATTTCTCCCCCAATCACTCTATCAATCTCACTCAATCTCTCTTAGTCTCTCTCTGTCAATTTCTGTCACTCTAAATCTTTTTCTCAATCTATCTATCGATCTCTCTCAATCTCAATTTCAACCACTCTGTCAATCTCTCCTTCAATTTCTATTTCAATATCTTTCTTAATCTCTATTTCAATATCTCTCTCAATCTCTCTTTTAATCTCTCTTAATCAGTCTCTCTCACCCTTTATACCTCTCTATATCTCTCACACACTTTCTCTCTTAAACTCTCTCAAACTATATTTCCTAAACTCGCTCAATTTCTCTGAATTTGGTTCATTCTATTTAAATCTCACTCTTGCTGTTTTTTTCTTAATCTTTGCCTCAATTTCTCTCATAAGATCTCTCTACATCTCCCTCTATCACTTTCAATCTCTGTGAACCTCTCTCCATTCTCTCTATCTCAAGCTATCTCTCTCCTTCTCTCTCTCTCAATTGCTCAATTTCATAGATAAAAATTTCATAGTTCCCAATTAATACATTGTTTCCAACCGGTGAAAACATGGAATTATTTAAAAGTGAAGACAAATATCGCAAATTAATCATGTTGCATTTCCAATGAGTCAAAGTGTTAATAGAAATTTATAGTTTCATAGATACTTTCATATTTCTTTTTTTCTTCTTTTAGTTTTTCTTTTATCTTTAATGTTATAAATATCAAATTTTATTGGAATTTAAGATGGAAAAGTAGTTAATCCTTTTTAACTTGTTACTAAAATAATATGAGTTTATTGTTGACATACGCATACTATAAAGTAAGTACAATTGTAGACCATATACTTTAGAGTTACACCTCCTATTCAGTAGAAGATTAGACCAAACTTTTCTTCCATTGTTTAGTTCCACCCACAACCAGCAATAATTTCATGTTTCAGGTTATACAATCTATCCTTTAAAAGAAAAATCAATATTAAGTCTAAATTAAGGCTATATTATTCGGTGCGTCTATAATTTCCTGACTGTCCATGAACTCTAACTATCGAATTATAATGTCATTCATACAACAAGCTTTAGTTTGTGAAAGTGAAATTTGTGAAAAAAACATAACTCAAACCAATGGAGAACAATTGGTCAATATTTTAAAAATTCATTTTACTTTACGAATGCTTTCTCTTACATTGAAAGAGAAGCATAAAATACCTTTGAGAGATCTCATTTTGAACAATTTATGCAATAGTTACTCCTGTTTTTCAAACTGCCTAACTGCTTCTGCCCCAGATAATTTCTCTTCTGAGACTTGTAGCCAATAATGCCAGAGAGCTCCTAATTGCCATTCCATTGCTAGACGAGATTTATCATATCCCTTTCTCTTCTTGATTATACAGTATTTTACGAATGTGAGAGAGAATCTAAATTACCAGAAAAGAGAAAGTACTTCCTTTAACAAGACAATAATCAAGAGAAAACAAAAAATAATTAAATTACGCATTTCAAAATAATCCCACTCAGTTTAAGAACATAAAATTTTTTAGCTTTTTAAATAAGGCGTTGGAACTTTTCACGTGGGTACTAATGGTTTCTTTTCGCAGAAATGTCAGTAACTAAAGTTTCTGGATTTAAAAGGGCACTTGCGGCCCATGAGGGGGTTGGGGCATCACTCCTGGTAGAAGCACGTGTGATAGTTTTCCGTTCGACATAATACAGAATCTTTCCCTTATTACTCTTTTCGAACAGAGGAAATACATATCACACTTCTTCCCGGAATCTCCAGCAATATTTATCATATCTGCATTCCCTTGCCTGAGTAAGCAGGGCCCTTGTTAATGGCAAGAATCAATCCCTTATAAAAAAAGAGTGGAAGGGGAAA
This sequence comes from Ceratothoa steindachneri, assembly GCA_963969495.1. Classification (NCBI taxonomy): domain Eukaryota; kingdom Metazoa; phylum Arthropoda; class Malacostraca; order Isopoda; family Cymothoidae; genus Ceratothoa; species Ceratothoa steindachneri. The sequence continues at coordinate 5,437,245 of OZ018326.1, read as the reverse complement.
AATAAAAACAAATGGGTTGCCAATAAACTTAATCGATTCAAAGATCAAAGCAATCTGGTGAAAGAGAAAGGCACTCTTCACAGATACATTTGGCATAAACTAGAGAGTGCCACTAGAATAGGTTTACCTTCAAAAAAAAACTAAATTTGTCTATTGCACTGACATTGATAGCACACTTTCTTCCACCGAATTAACCTTTCACGCAAATGAAGTAAGCCGTTCCTCATTACTGAAACCCATCTCATTAAAGTCGGGAAGAGAACCAGGTGGCTATCCAATGTCAATTTATCCTTTAATGAGGAATTCCACCGTCGCCGGCACGTTTAATTTTCGTGTGAGCTATTCGTCTCCCTCTTATTGGAGGCTTCCAATCAGCATGCAGAGACAATTCAGAATACCCCGACGCCAACTAAACCAACTTTACTAATATTGCTGCTCCATCTTTAAAAACCTCGTCCTCCACTTTGGCAGATGATGCAAAAAAAACTTTCTGCATATATTGAGCCATGTTTTTGACCTATTTTGCTGAATACTGAAACGAAAAATGTATGTGATCTTTTCGTAATTCTTGCAATTTTTTTGGAAGGAATTTTTTGAAAGAACAATTATTTTTATTATTATGTTGTGGAATTTAAACAAAGAAGTGATGAAAAAAATCCCGTATCACCTTATTTCAGCTTTGGTCCCTCATTGCATACACGTCTCAATGCTTTTGGATACATAATTGATTGTGCTTTATCGATTTTGGGTCACAGAATTGGAAATCATATTCATTCCTCGATACTTTTCTCCGCTTCTCTTCTGGGACCTGCTCGAAAATATGATCGTAATTTATCTACAGGCACTAAAATTCGATGTTGAATTCCTGTACGGGATATGAAATATGATGAGCAATTCTTCTACCTACACGAATTATGATCCAAATATATTGTAGCTAGACTGAACTAAAATTGGTAATTTTTTGTAGATGCGCTGAAATACATATGATTAGCAATTTTTGTACCTGCTTTGAAAAATGATGGAGTATATATACAAGTAGCTGCTCTTAAATTTGATCGTTGATTCTTATAATGGTGGAGAAATATGATGATCAAAACGTGTACCTTTCCTGAAATTCGATCGTTGTTCTTGTACCTGAAACTTAAAAATATTGATCAATTCATTTACCAACGCTGCAGGTTGATTGTCATTTCTTGCACCTTCGCTAAAATATGATCGTCAAATTTGTAACTGCTCTCAAAAATAATCGTCAATTTTTGTACATGCCCTCAAATATGTTCGTCAAATCCTGTATCTGCAATAAAATATGTCGTCAAATCTCGGAACTGCCCTGAAAAAAAGATCATGTAGTAATTTAAATACAGGCACTAAAATTTGATCCTCATGCTCTGTACGGTTGCAGAAATATGATCCTACTTTCTTCTACCTGCTCTGATTATGATAGACATATATTTTATTTTCGCTGAAATATTATAAATTCTTGCACCTTGACTTAAATTTGATCGCTAAAGTCTTTACTTGTGTTAAAATATGATTGTCAATTTTTTTGCTACCTTGTCAAATGATGGTCATTTTTTTTTGCTACCTTGTCAAATGATAGTCAATTTTTGTACCTGTGTTGAAATAGGATCGTTCTTAAACCTGGCTCAAATTTAATAGACAATTCTTGGAGCTGCACTGAAATATACGGGCCCAATTTTTTTTCGTGCTTTGAAATATGATTGTAAATTTTGTTCCTGCGCTAAAATTTAAACGTTAATTATTTTACCTGTTGCCAAATATGTGGGTCTGAACCAGCAATAAATTTCATTCTCATTCTTACAGATGCGCTGAAATATCTTTCTCAATTTTTGTAACTGCATTAATATTTCATCATCAAGTCTTGTACCTGCAATAAAATATGATTATGAATTCTTGGGCGAACGATCAAATATGAGCGTCACTTTTGGTACCGCGCTGAAATTTGATAGTAAATTCTTGAAGTTGCGTTGAAAAACTTTCATCCTCTCTTATATGTATATGCACTAATATTTGATCGGTAATTCTTCTACTAGCGCATAAATTATGATCACCTCGTCTTGTTTCTTCCATGAATTAGAATATTCAATTTTTTATAGCTACGGTGAAATATTATATTCATTTTTTGTACCTGAGCTAAAATAAAATGGACAATTCTTCTACTTAAAATGAAATTGACCGTCAATTGTTGAACTTGCGCAGAAATATGATCCCAAATTCTTGTACTTGCTTTGAATATGATTGTAAAATTCTTGTACCTGCGTTGAAATTTAGTAGTCTATTCCTTTACCTGCAGTGAAATGTGATAGTCAATTTTGGCAAGTGCGTTGAAATTTAATAGTCATATAGTCCCAATCATGATAAATGATCACAATTCATATGCATCCACTGAAAGTTAAACTTCAATGTTTGTAAGTGCGCTGAAATATTATCGTCAATTATTGTACCCGTTCAGAATTATTATGGCCATATATTGTAGCTAGGCTAAAATATCATCATCAACTTTTGTACCTACACTAAAAAATTATGTTTAATTTTAGTACCAACACCTAAAAATAATCGTCAATTTCTGTACATTTGCTAAAATTTAATCCTAAATATTTTTACATCCGGTGAAATATGAGCCTCATTTCTTTTTACCTGAGTTAAAATCTGATCATTACTTATTGTACCTGCGTTGAAATATTTAGTTCAATTGTTAGCACAGACCTGAAATATCATGATTAACTTTTGTACCTGCGCTGAAATTTGAACTTTAATTCTTGTATCTGCCTAAATATGAGAATCAATCCTTGTTTGTTCCCATAAATATCATTCAATTGTTTTAGCTTCGATGAAAATGATTGTATTCCTTCTAACAAGCTAAAATCTGATTGTCATACTCGTATATTGAATATGCGCTAAAATATGAAAGTTAAATTTTTGTACCTGGGCTAGAATAGGATGGTCAATTCTTCTCTCTGCACTGAAATAGATGGTGTATTCAGATACTTGCGATGAAATTTGAAAATCAATTATTGTATCTGCCATGGAAGCTTTTCATTACTTCTTTTACATGCACTGAAATTTGATCATTAATTTTCGTAAGGGCACTGAAATATTATCATCAATTCTTATGCTAGCGCTTAAAATTGATGGACATTACTTGTTATTGCACTGAAATTCGATCATCATTTCTTTTACCCATGATAAAATTTGTTCATCACATGTACTTGCACTGATAAATTATCGTAAATTCTGTAATCTGCGCTGAAAATTAATGGAAAATCTTGTAGATGTGCTGAAATATGATCATCAACTCTTGTAAATGCATTGATATTTGATCGTCAACTCTTTAACAGCGCATAAATTTGATCACCATTTCTTGTACCTACCAAAACTTTGATCCTTATTTTTTGTATCTGCGCTGAAATATTAGATTGGGTTATTACAAGGTCACCTCCCCAAAACGGACCCCAACTTTCAATAGGGCTCATTTCTTAATTTTCTGCAAGGATTGAATGAAACTTTGGTGATGACTAGAGTGTTGTGTTCTAAAAAATCATATCAAAACATGAGAGACTTGGGACTTTTCTTCTTTATACTAGAGGATGTGTTCTAGATGACCTCCATTTAGCTCTGTTCATTTCTTGAGACGCAACACAAAGTTGTCCATGACGTCCTTAGGAACCAACCGACTAATGGCTCTCATCTCATTCTAATGGCTTTCTTGAGTTCTATGATGATTCTGGATCTCCCACGTACATTCTATCTTTAAGGTAGCCCTAAATAAAGAAATCTTGGGGGCTAAGCTCTGGGCTGTGAGGTACCCACTCAAAATCAGTTTTAAGACTGATTACACGGCCACTAAACTTCTCTTTCAGCCAATCTCGGGACAGTTTTGAGGTGTAAGAGCTTGCTTCATCTTGCTGGAACCAGAACTTCCCCATAAGCGACGAGGACAGGTTCTGCAGCTCTATTCTGAATGTTTTGATGACCTCAACATACCGCTCCTTGCTGACTGTCACTGTCGCGTCAGATTTCTCAAAGAAGAATGGTCCGATGATGCCTCTAGATGAGATTTCAGTCCATATAGTGCACTTTGGGGAGTGTAGGAGCTTGGTGGCTACCTCATTTGGTCTGGAGGTCCCCCAGAAGACATTTGTCTTTAAGTTTACCTTTCTTTCAAGATGGAAGTGAGCTTCATCTGACGTCCAATGGAGGTTAAGGAAAGTTGGGGTTTCCTGAATTTTCTTTAGTATCTTAACTACCATAGCCTTTCTATGCCCCTTCTATGAGGGTGTAAGGGTCTCCTTTGTCTGTATTCTTTATGGGTAGGCCTTTAAATTCATTAGTAGTACTCTCCTGCAAGTCTCACTGGATATATTGAGGGACCAACTTCACTTGCCCACAGAGCGCTTTGGACTCTTTTAAATTGACTTTCTCATGCTCTCAACCAGCTCCGCTGTACGCTTTCCTGGGTGTTCTGAATGGCTTGGACGGTTGTCACTGGGTGCATTGAGGTTCTCCAAGGTCCCATAGTTTACGAAGTGGTCCATTCAGTTCTGAATTCTGCTCTTGGACGGGTCTTTTTCACATTTAAACTGATGCACGAAAGTATCCTCAGTTTCTTGAACAAGCATGTCTTGTAGTAATGTTTGACGCAGTATATTCTTTGCTCTAGCTCCCAGCGAGATCTAGTTGTGTTTACAGTCGTTGCTTCTGTCATGTACTGAAAACTAAACGTTATTAGTGAATGAATGAATAAAGGATATATCACAAAAAGGGTGACATGCCCGTTTAGGGGGTTTATTCTGTCTATCTTAGCTTAAAATAATGGAAATTCTTGTATTTGAAATAAAATTTGATCGTCAATTCAAGAAACCTGCCTGAAATATTTGATCGTTCACTCTTGTACCTGCCGTGAAAATTGATCGTCAATTCCTATACTGGCGCTCAAATCTGATTGGTAATTCTTGAAAATGTGCGCAAATATTATCGTCACTTCTTGTACCCGGAAAATTATAGGATCATGATTTCTTGTACTACCCCACAAATCGATCGTCACTTCGTATACCTACGCTGAATTAGGATCGTCAATTCTTGTACCGGCTATGAAATATGATCTGCATTTCTTGTATCTTCACTGAAATATTATTTTCTTTTCTTTTACATGCGGGGTAATATTTGTTTCACCTTGTTTTGACTTAAATATGACAGTCAATTCTTGTAGCTGCTCTCTAATATGATGCTTAATTCTTGTAACTGCGCTAAAATATGATTGTCGTTTCTAGTACCTACAATGAAATCTGCTAGCCATTAGATTTATGATAAAGATTCGTTTTCCTATCTAATGCCTGGGATTATTTGCGACGTTAATTAAAAAAACCTTCTACTTTGGATTCATCTGTCAATTTAAAAATAAATTCTCTTACTCTCATATCCTAAGTGATTATTTTATTGTTCTTGGAATCTCAGGTCTCGTTTTTAATCGAATGGGCAGAGTTGTCAATATAATATCGGTGTAGATACCATTTTAGATTACTTTATTTATATCGCTCTTCTAGGACAGTATTGATATTTAAATGTACCGATCTATTATTGAAGTCATTATCTTTATCTAAAGACTATTTAAACTGTATATATAAACTCCGAACCTTAATACAGTTTTATTTATATAATAATTGCCGTTGTTTAGGTGTACTATAGTTTATACATAGCCAAATACGTCATCATAGGAAGCATAAACACAAGAAATATGCCGGCCTACTCTTTCCCTTGCTTATATATCAGGATTTATTCTTGGTTCCCGTGACGTGATCTTGAAGAAACGGATTAGATTTTGGACCGGGTTCAAAACCAAATGTGAGTGAGGGAGGGCCTTCACTGACCTTTTTGTTAATACAAAGTATAATGGGTAAGCCCACTTGAAGATACCATGGAATCGACATTTTATGAAGTTATACCAATAAAAAATTTAATCCAAATGAAGATCAAGTTCCGAATCCTTGAGATTAAAATATATAATTGTAGCGGTAATCTTTATCTAGCCACATCACAGTAATGAATAATGGCAGAAACATAGGAATGCCACTAAAATATATCGCAGATACTCCAAATTTATATTATACTTAACAGATTTTGTCTATTGTTAAAGTTATATAGTTAAATCGAGTACACTTCTAGATCCGGATCTGCCATTATAAAAAAATCAGATATTTGTTTATAATTTTTAATTAAATACTGAAGATGGATACAGGATTATTAGTATAACGTGCAGGTTGCCAGGGTAAAGGAATTATATGGTGTTACTTAATTTAGCTTCTGGCTGATCCGCACAATAAATCCGGATCTATCCATCCATTAGGGAAAATCACTTATGTGTAGCTATCTAACAATATACCAATGAGTAACAATGATTCCTACACTTAAAGTGTATGGGATATATATATATATATATATATATATATATATATATATATATATATATATATATATATATATATTCAGTTACTCACATGCCCGTACAACACCAATATGATTTATAGGGTTTGGAATTATGAGCTATAAAACATGTATTTTAAGGAGCCATACTAATTTGCTTGTAGGAGCATCTGAGCCAACACTTTTACGTATTTTCCTTAGCTTAGGAACTAAATAAAACGGATACATAGTTATGGATTGGAAATCGATATGGTGTCATTTTCATCAAATTCAAATCGATAATCCCGCATCAGTACGGCAGGACTGACGAGGGTTTCTAGTCCTAATAAATGTGGGAAAAAACACTATTTTCATAGATGGGGACCCAGAGCAATTGTATTACGAAGCACTACTTTGGTCATTGATTATATGGGAGTGTAGTGAGGAAGTGATAATAGATAATAATTTTGTAAGATAAAAATGGGGATGAACCCAATTATAAGCCTTTTTCTTAACTTTGTCTGCAACTATTTCAAGGTTGTTTAAGTTTGGATAAAGTTAGCGTTGGAGGAGGAATGCGGTCTCTTCGTCATTTCTGGTTCGATTGACATCATAAAATGTAGAAGGTAAACTTAGTTGGCGCTCATTTGCGAAACAGGAGAAAAAATGTGATATAGTTGTGAAAAGTCTTTCAATGTTTTCTCTATCTCAACTCCATCTATATTTTCTAAAAAATTACTAGTACATTCTTGACATATCTTATATAATGACACACAGGAATTCAGCATAGATTATGAGTGATATTAGGATAATAAGCTAACCTCTAATTGTAACTGAATGAATAAGCTATTGCTATGATTTTCTTCCTCAATTCCCTTCAATATATTTATTAATTTGGCCTATAATATCTCCCAGATTTCTCACGTAAATATTATCAGGTTTGTAGTTATTGAATTCTCAATTTTAAATTGTTTAACTTATATACGCTGGTTGAAATGCACCACTTAGCACGGGAGATTATACGACGTGCCGGGTTCGGAAACCGGATTGTGATTTATAGCGACTCACAAAGCACCCCGAGTGCTCTTTTGGCATTTGAATCTCCGCATACCCTAGTTCGCGATATCCGGGACGCCACGATTTTAGCGAGCCAGACGGGCATCGAGATTATCTTCTGCTGGGTTCCTGGACCTGTAAGAATCGTGAGGAATGAGCGAGCCAATGGACTGGGTGACCAGACCAGCGTTTCGCTCTTCCTCACAAAGATTACATGGCAGGAATACGGGAAGCTCTCCGGGCTGCTTGGAGAACTTAAAGTTGCGTGCCATTGCGCCTCGACTGTTCCCATTAACCTAAGCCCCAATGTCACGGTGGCTTCAGTTTGCTTTTTGTCGTCTCAGAATTGGACATACTCACAGGACGCACTGCCATTTGATGGAGCGCCCGCCAGCGGCCTACTATGAAGACTGCGTTGTCCCACACACTGTGCGGCACATTCGTGTAGAATGTCCTAGTCTCTAATGTGAGTGATCTTCGCGCATGGTCTCTGTCCCAGGGCTGGGATGAGAGAGCTCTCTATCGCTTGTCACTTGTACTCTGGACGAGTTTGTGCTCACTGACTTGCGGACTTTATTGAACTGTTCTTGTTGTTGTTGTTGTTTAGTGGCAGGTCACACGTTCCTACGCAGGGGTGAGGTGGGCATCCCCTCGACGCCGGAGCGTGCTTCCTGCTTGATAAACCCTTTTCCTCTTTCTTTCTTTTTATTATTATGTTTTTTTTTGTTTATTGTTATATATTGTTATTATAATGTAGCCTAGTATTAGGCTGTCGTAAGTCAGGCTACTTATGCTTAAGTAGGCAGTTGCCTGATGGGCTCCTAAAAAAACCCACAAAAAACGAGGGGCGGTCAATAGGTTTTGCAATTCGGATATAAGGAAACGAGATATGAGGAAAAGGGTTTGATTATTTTTCAATATCACTACCCTCAAATTCAATGCACTTGCGCCACTTGTCCCTGAGGCTTCGAATTCCCGACAACCAGAAATCTCCCGACTGCTGTTCAATTCACTGCTGGACGGCGAGCTGGACATCTTCATCATCCCCAAACCTGCGTCCACGCAGTGCAGCTTCGAGCTGGTGGAATAAAAAGTAGTCGCTAGGGGCCAGATCTGGAAGGTAGGGGGGATGGTTGAACTCTTCGAATCCACACTCGCGGAGGGCAGCTTGTGCAACTCTGGTGTTGTGGACAGGGGCATTGTCGTGGAGGAGCAAGCCACCACGTGTCAACTTGCCGCACCGCTTCTGACGGATGCACTTCTCCAACCCAGCCAGTTCCTTGGTGTAATATTGGCCTGTGATGGTCCTTTGACAAGGCACATAGTCCACCATCAACACTTCCTCAAAATCCCAGGAGATTGTGGCCATGATCTTCCTGGATGAGGGTTGCATCCGGAACTTGATGGGGGTCGGAGTGCCCCTGTGCTTCCAGGCCATGCTTTCGAGCTCGGTCTTAAGATCCCAGTGATGGACCCACGTTTCATCACCTGTGACTATGCTTGACTCGAATCTCACCGGGTCCTGGTTGTACAGAAGCAGCAGCTCCTCCGAACTTTGACAACGTTGAAGTCGATCATGGAGCGTGAGGTTTCTAGGGACCCAACGGGTAGAGACCTTGGTCATGACTCAATTGTCGTGAATGATGTTGATAACACTTCCATGCGATATTCCAAGTTCTCGCTCAATTTCTTCGACTTTCAGCCATCGATTTTCGAGGATCATCCTCTCCACACGGGCAACATTGTCTTTGTTGGTCACGTCTGACGGGTGCTCAGGACGAGGGGCATCTTCAAGGGACTCACGACCATGGCGGAACTATCTATTCCAGCGAGCAATGGTTGCATAGGAAGGGGCGGTGACGGTGTACACTGCAACCATTCGTTCATGGATCTCTTTTGCATTCTTGCCTTCCTTGGTCAAAAATTTGATCAGTGCGCGGTGCTTAACCTTCTCCATTGTTGAAAAAATTGTGACTGACGATCTGCGATCAGCTGGTGTTTCTTAAATAGACTAGGCAGGAGCGTGCGTCTGCAGGTCCTGACTTGTCAAAACTTGTCCTAACACCCCCATAAACAGCCATCCCCCTTCCTCTGTTTTGCCCTACCGATTCGCAAAACTTATTGACCGCTCGTCGCATATAGGAGTAACTGGTTACATAGGATTTGTTTTAAGCAGACTATTATTCATTACCTCCTTTTTGGAGGACGCCAGATATTCATTTATATATCTCTATTATTTAAGGTTTAGCTTCTAGTTCAGTCGTCGTTCTAATATTTATAAAATAATGAGATTATTTGTTTAATTTATTCATAATGAGCTTCCTTTCAAGAGTACGCGTTTTTTTCTCCTAACAGGAGTTAAATTGTGTAGAATTCCCTTCGCTATTTTTTATTCATTTTTAAATCAAATAGTGTCCACCAGTTGTAATACCGATGGTTTTCTTCAGTAAAGTTTGACCACAATTCTAAGTATACTCATTTGAGAAATTGCGATTCATTTAAATAAATTGGCAAACTGTTTAAGGGGGTATGTAAGATATTTACTGAGAGATCATTTTATTCCCTTCGAAGGCCGTATCATCCGATTTATATAAGAACATGAATAATTTTGGAATAATGAGAAGCAACAGGACTACCCAAGGCCTTCTATTTAGTGTCAAATTTACTAATTAATTGGAAGGTATTTAGCCTGGGAGATTGCGAGGAGTATTTTCCTAAAAGTACATATCATTTGCGATGTAAATATCAAAAAAATTATAGAGTCAATCAAATGGAACTAAACATGATTTATGGTTAGCAATATGGGCGGTCTTCACCAGGTTCGGATATCCATCAGCCTTTATGACCCTAGTCTGCCTTCTTTCACGAGGGCATTAGTGGGCGAGTATACTACCAAAATTCACTCTCAGACCCGTTTCCCATCACTGGCGGTCTCAAACAAGGGTGGATTTTAGCTCCGACTTGTTTTTCGCTATACATGGCAGCCATGTTCAGAGAAATCCCAATGAGGACCACTACCATTGACGTGCGGTATCACATAGGTGAAGGGCTTTTCAATCTCGCTCAATTTCGTGCAAAGACTACAACATCGATAATCTCAGTCCGTGAAATACATTATGCCGACGACAACGCCACCACAAGCAGGACTACTGACGGCCTTAAGGGAACAACGGACCTTTATAACTCTGCCTACGAGGTTTTTTGGATGGAGATGAACATTAAAAACTTCAGGCCCTTATCCAATCACCGCCCCGTCAAACCCTCCAAGGTACCAACATCATATCAACGGCCAGCCCCTAGAAGAAGTGGATCACTCTCGTGAATTACATGGGTGGAAAAGACGTGAAAGATTGGATCAGGGCAGCCATTATGCCTTCGGTTGCCTCAGCCACCACGTAAACAACAACCGGGCGCTGATCTTTTAAACCTGGACGCTCTCCCGCCCTAACTTAAAACGCCTCAAGCGATTCCAGCAGTACAAGCTGAGTTAGAACCTCAAAATACGAGGGGAAATTTTCATCAGCAACACCGAGGACCGGAACCGAGCCTTACTACACAGTGTCAAAGCTACCATCATCCACCATCTTCTTGGCTAGGCAGGCCACATCCTATGAATAAACCCCTCCGAACTCCCCAGGATCAGGCATTAAGGGCTACTCGCCACCGTAACAAGTGAGTTTGATGAATGAAGCATATCATTATCGTGTAGGGCATAATTTAAGCGGAAAGATACTGGAAAACTTGTCCGCTTTCAGGGCAAATTGAAGGCTCAACTATATAAAGAACCTCTGCTGGTACATGATATGACCCATATGAATGCCGCTTCTGCCCCTCCTACCATTTTTATGCGGGAAGAATTAACTACGAAGTAAGTTTCAAGGACTGGGATCTTCAGAGCCTAGGCCTCAATCCAATTAAGAATTTATGGAAGGCAAAATGTAAGACAAGTAAGGAGAGATACTCAAGCACCATCGAAAAATATTCCAGGAAGACTTGAGAAAAGAAATGGCAGGAGAATGCCTTCGTTCAATGCGTGCCTACGGAAGAAGAAGTCGACTGGAAATTGATACAAAATGTCGATATATCGAGAGCTAATATAGTGTAAAAACAGAGAATTATTTATTTACTAACTTGTAAAATGGTACCTTCTTAGAGAGAGAGGGTGGAAAAGGTGGGAGAGGGGGAGAAGCTTATAGCGGGATTTTTGATTCCAATAAATGGTGGACAGACACCCACACACACAGAGACAGAATTCACTTTTATTATATATATATATATATATATATATATATATATATATATATATATATATATATATATATATAAAGGGGTCTTTCAACGAGGAAGATCGAGGTTTGTCAGGCGATAGTGGCCATGTTGTTTAAGCGACATCTGGCAACCTCGCTGTGAACTGTTCAATGGTACTTAACAAGTCACGATGGAAGCTTATAGCGTTGAACAGCGTGTGCAAATCATCAAATGTTATTATTAAAATAAGTGCTCCGTTCAACAAACGTTCCGCACATTACGTGATTTCTATCTTCGCCCCAATCGTCCTGCCGAGTCCACTGTTTGACGCTTGGTGGCCAAATTCAAGGCAAAAGGGTCGTTCAACAATCAACCAACACCCGTACGTCACCGAAACGCAAGGTCTGCCTAAACATCGCTGCCGTAAATGAGAGTGTACGAGAAAATCCTATGCAGTCAATTTCTCGTCGTTCACAAGAACTTGGCTTTTCTGCGACTTCAGTTTGGCGAATTATGCGTAGGGACTCGGGTCTGCACCCGTACAAATTCCAACTTACCCAGGAATTTAAGGTAAACGACCATAGACAACGCTGTGTGTTTGCTGATTGGGCTCTAGAGCAGGTGTCAGTTGCCCAAAATTTCCCCCCTAAAACTCTGCCTACGAGTGTTTTTGGATAGAGATGAACATTAAAAACTTAAGGCCCTTATCCAATCACTGCCCCGTCAAACCCTCCAAGGTACTAACATCATATCAACGGCCAGCCCGTACAAGAAGTGGATCACTCTCGTAAATATCATGGGTGGAAAAGACGTGGAAGATTGGATCAGGGCAGCCATTATGCCTTCGGTTGCCTCAGCCACTACGTAAACAACAACCGGGCGCTGATCTTTTAAACCTGGACGCTCTCCCGCCCTAACTTAAAACGCCTCAAGCGATTCCAGCAGTACAAGCTGAGTTAGAACCTCAAAATACGAGGGGAAGTTTTCATCAGCAACACCGAGGTCCGGAACCGAGCCTTACTACACAGTGTCAAAGCTACCATCATCCACCATCTTCTTGGCTGGGCAGGCACGTCCTATGAATAAACCCCTCCCGACTCCCCAGGATCAGGCATTAAGGGCTACTCGCCACCGTAACAAGTGAGTTTGATGAATGAAGCATATCATTATCGTGTAGGGCATAATTTAAGCGGGAATGTACTGGAAAACTTGTCCGCTTTCAGGGCAAATTGAAGGCTCAACTATATAAAGAACCTCTGCTGGTACACGATATGACCCATATGAATGCCGCTTCTGCCCCTCCTACCATTTTTATGCGAGAAGAATTAACTACGAAGTAAGTTTCAAGGACTGGGATCTTCAGAGCCTAGGCCTCAATCCAATTGAGAATTTATGGAAGGCGATATGTAAGACAAGTAAGGAGAGATACTCAAGCACCATCGAAAAATATTCCAGGAAGAATTGAGAAAAGAAATGGCAGGAGAATGCCTTCGTTCAATGCGTGCCTACGGGAGAAGAAGTCGACTTGAAATTGATACAAAATGTCGACATATCGAGAGCTAATATAGTGTAAAAACAGAGAATTATTTATTAAATAACTTATAAAATTGTACCTTCTTAGAGAGAGAGGGTGGAAACGGGGAGAGAGGGGGAGAAGCTTATAGCGGGATTTTTGATTTCAATAAATGGTGGACAGACACCCACACACACAGAGACAGAATTCACTTTTATTATATATATATATATATATATATATATATATATTTATATATATATATATATATAAAGAGGTCTATCAACGAGGAACATCGAGGTTTGTCAGGCGATAGTGGCCATGTTGTTTAAGCGACATCTGGCAACCTCGCTTTTAACTGTTCAGTGGTACTTGGCAAGTCACGATGAAAGGTTATAGCGTTGAACAGCGTGTTGTAATCATCAAATGTTATTATTAAAATAAGTGCTCCGTTCAACAAACGTTCCGTGCATTACGTGATTTCTATCATCGCCCCAATCGTCCTGCCGACTCCACTGTTTGACGCTTGGTGGCCAAATTCGAGGCAAAAAGGTCGTTCAACAATCAACCAACACCTGTACGTCGCCAAAACGCAAGGTTTGCCTAAACATCGCTGCCGTAAATGAGAGTGTACGAGAAAATCCGATGCAGTAAATTTCTCGTCGTTCACAAGAACTTGGCTTTTCTGCGACTTCAGTTTGGCGAATTATGCGTAGGGACTTGGGTCTGCACCCGTACAAATTCCAACTTACCCAGGAATTTAAGGTAAACGACCATAGACAACGCCGTGTGTTTGCTGATTGGGCTCTAGAGCAGGTGTCAGTTGCCCTAAATTTCCCCCCTAAAATTATCTTCAGCGATGAGGCAAATTTTTGGATAAATGGATTTGTGAACAAGCCAAATTGTCTGATTTGGGACTAGAAGAATCCACATGAGATTTACCAACCCTAATTGCATCAAAACAAAGTCAATTTTTGGTGCGGATTTTCGTCTAACGGAATCATCGGTCCGTATTTTTTTGAGAAAGAAGAAGGGATTGCCATAACCGTCAACGCCGAGACCTACAGATCGATGATAAGCAAGTTTTTGTAGCTTCAACTCGATTATATGCCTGATATGGATACTGACGACATGTGGTTCCAACAGGACGGCGCTACGTGCCACACTGCGTACGCCACGATAGACATTTTGTACCAGCGATTTCAGGGCAGGTTCATTTCGCGCAGGGGCGACGTCAACTGGCCACCGAGATCATGCGATTTAACGCCATTTAACTACTTTCTTTGGGACTACCTTAGATTGCTGGTCTATGCGAATAATCTGCAAATAGTTGATGCCCTCAAAGTCAACATAACGAACATCATCCAGCAAATTCAGCCAGATTTATGCGACAAAGTCATCGAAAATTGGGCCTCCCGAATACCTTCCACGAAGCGAAGCCGCGGCGGACATTTGAACGACGTCATATTCCACACTTAATGCCATAAAATGTAATTTCAAATTTAAAATAAATTGAGCGCATATATCACACACAATTTTTTATTTACATTTACAAATCGAGCGACCTTATTGAAAGACCATTTATATATATATTTATATTTATATATATATATATATATATATATATATATATATATATATATATATATATTAGTGTTGCTGGGTAGCAGTCTTTCCTGAATGCAAATTTTGTTGAAGACCATTGTGTATTTTACCTTAATTAATTTCCTTTGACAACTTTCTCTACTTCTACCTATCTTTTTTATTCAATCTTGTAGATGGTGGATCACTTGTCAAGTATTCATCTCTTTTGTTTGGTAAAAACCAAACTAAATTGCTAAGTTTCAATCTTATTCGATCATCTTCGGAGCGTTTTAAAATATTAATGCCTCCTTTACCGATGTAATGAGTGTAGTGGGGATCTGACAGAGTGAAAGAAAACGATTTTTAAGTGGTATTTATTCCGCCTTGATTAAACGTAACGTTAAAAGGAAATGGGCCACTCCTCTGAGTGGAATTTTAAATTAGTTTTCATTGGCGTTTCGAGCTTGTCACTTGACTGTTGATGGCTGGCTTATCTTCATTTATTAATATGGCTTCTACGATGTTCAGCCTGGCTTAATTGACCTCTTTTCTTTTAATAATGGTGTTATCAACGAGCATATCTCTCGTTAGGTCAATATTATGGGCACTCCCCATATGATTCTTAAGTCCTCCGCTTTGTAGATACATGGTTAAACGTCTTGAAAGTGTAGTGCTTATCATGCCAATATATTTTGAGTTATTATAAAGCTGTCTTTATCGGGGCAGCCGAACTCGTAAACTATGTTGGTTGACTTGAGATTCGAGGAGTTTTGCAGGTGTTGTTTTTCATCAGGTGATCGCTGTCTTTTGTTGTTTTATAATAAATGATGAGTTGGATTTTATCCGTTTGAATTTTAACTTTGATGTTACGGTTAATAATATCCTTTATGGTTTTTCATCGATTAATAGGCCGTGGACATCTGGTTTCTGTAATATACTTTGATGTTGTTGACTTCTCCCTGATTACTTTCAGTTTTATCCGCATAATATTACAAGAGAATCTAATTAAGTCGTACAAGACGGTATCTACCTACATGGAGATACTAATCCTATGAGTACAATTACTCTACGCTGTTCGGTAACGCATTCCTACTGAGTGCGTCAGCGACCTGGTTATCAGAACCTTTTATATAATTTATTTTAAATTGATACTCTTGCAAGAGTAAACTCCAGCGCATGATTCGGCCGTTGGAGTGTCGCACATTCCTAATATAGGCTAACGGATGGTGGTCGGTTCCTATCTGAAATTCTTTTCCTATCAAGTACATTTTGAATTTGTCTATAACCCAGATAATTGATAGAGCTTCCTTCTCTATAGTGGCATATCTCTTTTCGCGTGGTAATAATTGACGACTAGCATATGCAACTGGATGACTCGTTCCGTCATCCTCGTATTGAAGGAATACACCTCCAATGCCCTCGTTGGACGCGTCGGTCTTAATCCCAAAGGATTTTTCGGGGGTTTGGCAACTTTAAAATGGAGGCAGAAATGAGCTTACTCTTTAGCTGATTAAAATGGGAAATAGCGACATCATTCCAACGTAGACGATCGGGTGAATTCTTTTTTAAAAGGGAGCTTAGGGGCGCCGAAATTGCAGCCAAATTCGGAACGAATCGCCGATAGTACGAAGCTGGTCCTAGGAACGATCTTAATTGCTTCTTTGGGTCCTCTTGGGGACCCAACTGGCTTTGTCCTATTTTGAAACGCAAGTATTTTAGGGTTTCGTGGGCAAAATGGCATTTGCTGGGGCCAATGGTGAGGCCCTTTTTGCGCAGTCGCTCGAAAAGAGCTAATAGGGTGGCTAAATGGTGACTCCATTCAAATAGTTCTTGAAGCTGACTCTTTTGATGTGGTGTCAGCTGCGCGTCAATATCCAGATCGGAGGGTTCCAAAGACTCGCCTGGTAGGGAAGGAGGAGGGTAATCGGCATCAGGTTGAATGCACACTGTCTGTATTACATTAAGGGACTCCGCGGGGTAATCTTTTTCAAGCGACGATGTTTCGTCCAGTGCTACGAACGTATCTCCATGGACGCGTTGGGGGTACTTTTTTTCTTTGGGTCGACGGACAGTCTCCGTGTCCTTGTCTTGGGTCTTATTGCCTAAGGGTGTTAGTGATTCACACTCCTTTTGTGCCGTCCTGAACTCCTGGTTAATGGTCTCCGAGAAATCGGACGGTATCGGGGTTCTGATGGGGACGGCCTCCTGGGCTTCTTCCTTAGCTCGGCCTCGAGGAAGGGCGGCCTGAGACACAGGGTCGGAACTTACTTGGGTGCTCTGTCCTATAAGTACGGAACAGAATTGTATGGGTGCTGAAATGACTTCAGCCCAGCCATCATAATATTGACACTGCAGGTAACATCTAACGACGGGGAATCGGTTCGCCCGCGCAAGGTAGTCATGTACCACCGCATAGTTTTCGTGGTTAGGGTCCACTGGGGAAAGGAGTTCATCGAAGAGGATGAAACACGTACATCCTGTGTCCCTGGCGAGAGTCGATACTCGGCAGCCGTTCACGCAGCCCCTTTCAAATTACAAAGTTCCCGATGAACTTTTATCAAAAATAAAATTTACCTGGTGGCCTGACGGAGGGAAAGAAGTTTTTGCTTGGGTCTGCACCACCAGGGGAGCCGAAGTGGCAGTAATCTGGTGAACTTCGGGGGCTGGTCCACTTTTAAGCCTAGAATTTTGGGGGCAATTCCAGCTCATGTGGTTTTCTACACCACAGGTAAAGCATATGATTGGTCGCTTCGGGAAGAGAGATGGAGGAGAAATATTAACGGGAGGTTTTGAGACCCTTTGTTGGTTTTGGGGTTTTACGGGGCTCGGAAACTTCGTCGGCTTTCCGGTGAAGGAGCGCGAATTCTTCCTTCTTTCCTTGTAGAGTGATTAGTGAGAAGTTCGATTCTCCTTGGGGTATAAATTATGGCTGGTGGCATAGACATCCACTTCTTCAGGACATTTTTTAAAGGTCTGGCACCGACGATCCTTGACGAACGCGCGGATCTCCGTCGGGAGAGACGCCAAAAATTGATCTCGCAACACGAAGTGTGTTAAGGACTCGTAGTTTTGATCAACCTGTGAGGATTCTAACCAAAATTTAAAATTCCTCTGACGAATTTATCCGAATTGACGGAACGTCTGTCCGGGTTTAATACGACCTCCTCGAAATTCTTGGCGGTAGAAATCTGGAGTCATATTATGAGTGGCCAATAACTCAGCTTTTAAGGGGCTGTAGTTAATTGTACACTCAGATGGTAAAGATATATATAAATTTCGCGCAATTTACAATTTAAAAAGAGAAGTAATCTGACTACACCTTCAGCCTCCAGATCCATGTTATTGATTTCGAGGATCTGTTCGAAGTGGGCTAAAAATGCTCCGAAATCCTCTCCATCCTTGAAATTGGGGAGCTTTAGTGAGAGATTGGGGGGGGGCTTCAGGATGGGAACTGGCTGACTGTATCTTTAATTCAACACGAGCTAATTCAATCTGATGTTGAAGCTCAGCTTGTCTTATCCGTTCCTCTCTTTCTCTTTCTTCTCGTTGGATTTGTCTTTCTCTTTCTCTTTCTGTTCTTTGCTCCTCTTGAACGTACTCAATTAGTTCTTTTCTGGAAAGTCCCAAGGACTCTCCTTCGCTTTAAAGATTTCGAACTAAGTCCTCTTTGCACTTGGGGGCGCATTATTCACCAGCTAAAATTCCTTGCAACAAGAATTATGTCTTCTAGAGAAATTAGCCTACCTAAATATGGGCACTGACCTATTCGCACTTGGTTTCTCGATCTAAATAACCACTGACTAAAATCACATAAAAAAAACACAAACAAATTATTATAACAGTTCCTTGAGCTACTCCAGCTTCTTAAGTTTCAAAAAAAAGAGATAGCAATCGTTAAAACAAAAGGGAACTACTATACTCTATTATTATAACGAATAACACTATGCTTTTATCGACTGAGACCAGTGTTTGCAAAGATATAGCGTTAAGCCTTACACACCTGATACCAAATTTAAATAATATATATATATATATATATATATATATATATATATATATATATATATATGTCGTAGAATGGACTCTCAACGATATACCATATATAACTATTCGTTGAGGGAACTTCTTTAATTATCTCTAGAGTGCGTGGATGTCTGGCTGGCCGATATTATGTATCTTCGATATGCTTAAGAAGTGGAACTGAGCTCAAGGATAATAATATTGCTATCATTAATAAAATAGAGTTTTATTAATAATAACTATCAACAACACACAAAACGGAAAATATTGACATAAACAGAGAATGGAAAGGGTCGTGGGGACTCGAGCTAATCCAAGGATTAAAAGATTTAAAAAGGTAAAACAAATATAAAGTTACAGAGATGGGATGGTTTGCTAAACCATTTAAAGCACAGGATAGAATTGACAAAAGGGTTAAATACTCAAAGTTAACGCTCAGCTTACGTAATTTATACTTGTTGTGCAAAGGAAGGCGGCGTGAAGGAATTTATAATTTTCGGTCCGCTCGCGAGTTCCAGCCGAAGGGGGAGGGGGATAAAATGATCCTGACGTGGCGTCTTGGGAATGAGAACCGTTTCTTGACGAATGGGCTTGAAGAACAAAGGCTGTTCTACGTTGTTCTCTTGTAAACAACAGGGAAGGGGGGGTGAGAACTGTCTCTTGTCTACGGGCTCAAGAGCAATGGCTGTTCTAATGTTGTTCTCTTCTGAACAACAGAAGGGGGGGGGGTGAGTACCGTTTCTTGTCAACGGGCTCGAACAAACAATGGCTTTTCTAACGTTGTTCTCTTTCTGAACAACAGGGGAAGAGTGAGAACCGTTTCTTGGCGAACGGGCTCAAACGAACAATGGCTGTTCTACGTTGTTCTCTTCTGAACAACAGGGGGGAGGGGGTGAGAACCGTTTCTTGTCAACGGGCTCGAACGAACAATGGCTGTTCTAACGTTGTTCTCATTCTTAACAACAGGGGAAGCCTTGTGGACTCGGCGTCGAAGGCTCGAACCTTGGCACTCAAGGGATATTGTCCTTTTTCTGGACAAGTGATGGTGAATCTCGAGGTCGAGGTCCCTTGGCGCACAAGGTGAGAGAAGGTCGTGGTGATGTTCCGCGACGAAAATCTGGATCTCCAATCTGATTTTAGTGGTAAAGTTTCCATCTAAATAGTCGAGACACTCCCTTGGCGTGGGGGACAATGGAGTGGGAGCCTCGAGGGAATGCACAGCCGAGCCTGCGAACAAGCCTTATCTGCCCATAATCCTAACTCAATCTGGTGAGGTCGGTGCATGAGGGCGAATGGGGGAAGATAAACCTCCTTGTTTAAACATTGACTCAGGTGGCGGCGATAAGGCGCCAAGCTTCAAAGCGGAGATGCACGTGGGGAGCATCGTGGTTTTAAATAACATGTGATAGTGGTTGAAATTAACGCGGCCTCAACCCGTTCTATCACAGTTATTTAAAAATGATTGGAGTTGTTTGGCAATCATGCTGTTTGAAAAACCATTATTCACGAGTATTTGTCTTACTCGTGCAATCTATTGGTGGAAAAGTTCCCACGTAGAGCAGCATTTATAACCTCGGCGGATGTATGAGCCGATTACGCTTATTTTATACTTTTCAGGACATTCTCTCTCCGCGTTGAGGCATCTTTCCATGTCCATACTTTAGTGTCGTAGCTGCCAATAATGTTTTGCACCTCAACGTCCAAGAAAGGGAGTTTATTGGCGTGCTCAATTCCTAAGTGAATTTTAGCACGGAGTTCTCCTCAAAATGCTGCTTGATGTTTATGAGATGTTCTTCGTTTTGGACGTTGATGTAGATGTCATATACGTATCGGCAATATGTGTGTGGCTCATTTTTCATGATGTCCAATAATCTCTCCTCAAGTTGACCTATGTAATAGTTGGCGAAGGTCGGCCCTAAGGGTTACCCCATTACCACTTTCTTCACTTGTGGGAATAGATTACTGTCCGGTGTCCTGAACGTCGCCTGTAATGCATTTAGGGTTTTAGCTAAACAGTTCGTAGGTGTCGTGACTTGAGAGATTATGGGCCTCAATGGGCTGTGCGGCTTATGTATTTTTACATTGCCATACAGATATCCTGGTGTGTAATCACCGATGATCTTTTGGAAGTGAAGTCTCCCGATGAGTGCATTAGCTTTAGTTATTTGTCCATTTGTTTTCTTTCTTAAGTCTTCTGTTGGATCTTTTTTCATGCGTTTAAATTTAGTGGTGTCACTTAATATGGTATTCAATTTGTTGTTATATTCTTCTTTGTTTAGAATGACTCATATGTTGGATTTGTCAGCTTTTCTTATGACTATTTCTTTGTTGTTTTTCAGAGAACTAATGGCCTTACGTATCTCTGTTGTTATAAGTTTGCTGCCAGTAAAGCATCTTCGTTTGGTGGATTCTGCACATAGTTGGTCTTTTAGGTTGGAGTTAATTTCAATGATGGCTTGATCTTGTAGCTTCAAAATAGGTTGGAACAGGGATTCTAGTTCGACTATTTTGAAATTGGATCAAGGGTAAGGGCTTCTATTTAACTAGTGGAGAGCGTATGGCGGGAGAGATTAATGAATGATGTTGTTGCTTCTGGCAGTGCTATACGTCCTTTGTACAGTTTATTAAGCTTTTTGGTGTTGATGCTTTTTTCGGAATTTTCCGTTTTTAAAGTGCTGTTGAAGAGAGCTATTGTGATAGTCTCGTGTTGCATGTGGAATTTAGAGCTTTTCAAGTTGTAAAAACGTTTCCTTAACATCACGTTCAAGTTTGGGGATGGCTTCCTTTAAAAGTTCTATTTGCCTTTCTATAAGATGGCGATGGAAGGCTATGGTTATCGCAGCGAAAAATAAACCTAGAACTGGTAAAGGCTATCACAGGTAAAGGAGGAAAGTTTTAGGCAGGACCTAAATTTAACGCCTACCCAAGAAAACTTCTAAGAATAAATATATGCGCTCCTGGGGCTGATAGGAGATTTCGCCTTTTCCTCTGAGCGAAGTAGCCCTCTACCCTCCCGAAGGGGTCGCTCTTCCGTATTCTTGATTCTTGTCTCTTTGTTTCATACTTTTTACCTGAAACTTACTTCTCACTAGCACTACATAACTTGGTCACCGGCAAGGTCTAGCTGCAGTTGGTAGTAAGGTATAGTAAACCCCCTGCAGGAGACTATCTTAGGGGGCCAGAGAAGAGGGGCCAATTGTCGGTCACGAGCCAGAACACAACTCTGGACCACTGCTAGGGCTAGGCCCAGAGAGGTAGGGTTGACCAAGAAGCGTGCGAAAATTGGAAAGTAGGAGAGAGAGAACTATGACAGATAGAGGGGCTCCTCCCACTACTGGAGACTAGATAAGACTCCACAGCTGAAGATTGACAGAAGAATCCCTCTCCTCGGAGAGGGGACGACTTCCGTGAAGATGGACCCACCGGATTTAAAACGGCTTTCCCTTAAACTCATACCTTCAAGGAAGGAAAAGATCACCACAAGAAGTAGTGCAATGCATATATATATATATATATATATTTATATATATATATATATATATATATATATATATATATATATATATATATATATATATATATATATATATATATAGAGAGAGAGAAAGAGAGAGAGAGAGAGAGAGAGAGAGAGAGAGAGGAGAGAGAGAGAACGAGAGAGAGAGAGAGAGAGAGAGAGATCTGGAGATACCACTAATCAAATTCATTTAGACACCATCTGGATTCACACTTATTTGCTCAGAAAATAAAGACGTAGAACAGCTACTTTCCTCTGCTGGGAGCATTACGCTGAGGAAGTTGAACTTGGAAGTTTGATTAGCACCACAAATCACGGCTAACAGAAGTATCATCTGCCGAAAAATCGAGTCTTGTGTAGGAGAGCGCTCATGCCAAGAAATAGGAGAGGAACTTCAGGAGAGGCAGAAATGGTTCAAAATAGCAGAAGCGGTTAAATTTAAGGATTACACTCACGTTTTCAAGGTCATTTGTGAATCTACCGAAATGGCTTCAAGGCTCATAGAACAGGGACTTCTCGCTTTCAACATGAGAATCCCATCCACCCACATACAAAGAGACATGTTCACAAGCATACATATACGAGTGTGCTTCAGATGTTATGCGTTGGAAGAACACACGACGCAAAATTTCCCCCCAAAAGACCTAATCATCTGTTCTGAATGTGGAACTGAAGGCCATTTTTGGCGTTACTGCAGCAACACAGTTAAACGATGCATTAACTGCCAAGGGGTACACAGAACTATGGCAAAGATCTGTCTCAAAAGAAGAGAAATTATAAAGAGAAAACAAACAGAGTCAAACAGTAACAATACTAACGTAAATAAAAACTCATACGCATCAATGGCAAAAAGTGACCAACAAGGACTGGCAACACAAATAAATTTAGAAGGTACTCTCAACGTAAAAATACCTTTTTCTATATTACATGCCCACATGGTGAACATAGCTAACCCTGGGAGTTATGCAACAACGGTCAACAGCATTTTACAGGAAAACGGGATCGAAGCGATTAAAACCAAGAAGTACTTTAGAGCTTTTGGACGCAGGAACTGCAGCACTTAAATGCGAACAAAATTGTTTGCGTGCGTGTGTGCGCGCCACAACTATGGCTGCACTATAAGTTAATTATATTTCTAATCATACCAACAGCTTTGTGTGCGCGCCCACAACATTATGTACTTCCGTATTTCATTTGTTATTCTTGACTGAATAACATAGATTTCAGAGGGGTCAGCGGTCCTGAGATCCTTTGTATAACATATGGTATGCCAAGCGATTTAACAACCTCTTTTATGTACATTAATTTGAGTGTCGGCACCACACCGCTTTTCCTAATTAGACAGAATTAAATTTATATTGTGGTCTACACTAATTTTTTTTTACACCAAAATTACTATACTATTCTCATTACTGGACCCTTGACTATTTACACTTTTCATTTTTAAAACTAAATAGGCACTGAATATACACTATTATAATATTTTTAATTTTAAACACTTCGAAATTCTGTCAAAAGGAGAGAGTCTTCCTCCGATGAAAGGACAAGGACCGCAGCTAGAAGTAAAGCGACTCTCTTGGGAGGGAACGCACCCAGAATATGGTAAAATTTCGTTTCTTCTCGTTGTATTCTTGAGATGTGAAATTGCGCCTCCACAATTTTCAACCATCCTGAGACTGCTGCTTCATTAAAAACAGGAGGTATGATGGAGATCGCGTTTGCGAGTTCCACTTCTTAGGGTGGAAGAAAATGAGCAGCTTGTTGCTCGTTTTGTGTATCTATTTTGTTGTTTGATCACGTTTCGTTCGACGAAGAGAGGTCACCAATTATAGGGTCTGCGGGTAACGAATTCTCTCTCTTAGTTTCGTAGGCTGGGTTATGTGATCAGCGAGCTTCCTTAGGATAATGGAAAATATATATATATATATATATAATATAGCAGGTATTTTTTATTCCTTGGTCAATTGCTGGAAACGGCGAACAGTAACGACAAATTTTCTTGTCGAATAATAATGATAACTCTTTCTGTACTCTCCTATAAACCATTTATTAAAGAAAGAAATACAATGAGTTTGTATAAATATTTAAATTAATTAAATATACGAGTATGTAAAAATAATATAGAGTAATAGTAGTTAA
Organism: Ceratothoa steindachneri; assembly: GCA_963969495.1. NCBI lineage: Eukaryota > Metazoa > Arthropoda > Malacostraca > Isopoda > Cymothoidae > Ceratothoa > Ceratothoa steindachneri. Next base: position 5,412,748 of record OZ018326.1, on the reverse strand, counting down.
AAATTTTGGGCAATTTCGAAGAAGAGAAAGTTCCGAGTCGGAGTAGGAGAAAAAAAAAAAAAGTTCCCTAGGAGACGCTGGAGATCAAATGTTTGGAAAATTAAGTTATATTCTTTAAATATAAACATACACACAAATTGGAATTTTATCTATTTTATTAGTATATTGCTTATTTATTCATTTAATTTTATTTCTTTTTATATTAGATTTTCAGCCCTACCTATTGAACTCAATTTTACCTGTTTAATTAAATTACATTATGATTCATTTAATTTGGGTTTGATGTTCATTTTTACTTATTTATCTTAAATTTTGCCTAATTACTTATATTATTAATCACATTTACCTAATTTTGTATCACGTTAAATTTCTTCGAATAATTAAATTCAATTTTTCGATTAATTATACTAAATTTTACATTTGTTAAGATGCTTAATAAAACTTTGTCTAATTGATTATATTATATATCACGTTTACCTAATTTTGTATCACTTGTTATTTTAATTTTAATACCTTAATTTATTATTATCCCATTTATTTACTTTTAACCTATTATTATTATTATTTCGCTTTCACTTTTATCTTTGTCTTATTTATCTACTTTGTTTCACATTTAGTTACTCTTATTATTACCATGTTTAACACTTGTTTGGACACTTATGTTTTTAATATTCTCTTTTATTGCACATTAGTTGTTATTATATTCCCTATTTGTAACATTTATTATTATTATCTTAATTTTTGTAAAATAATTTTTTATTATTCCACTCCAATTATTATTACCACTTTTTTACACTTTGTAATACATTTTTCTATTATATACTTCTATCACACTGTGTTCACTTTATTTTTCAATTTCTGAGGATTTTGTCCATTTTTGATGTTTTTGAAGACCGACATGTTCACCGTATGAGCGCTCGAGTCCGGAATGAAGACGACTTCTTCTGCAATTAGGCCCTCTATTTCTTTTGCGTAGCACGGTCCCTCGAATGTCCATTTGAATTCTTCCTTACGAATCCCTCGGAGCAGCTGTGCTAGGTCTCTTTTTGGTGGTTTACATAGGGGAGATCTGAAGATCCTAAGGGACACATCCTCCGTGTTGAAGAAGAAGCCTTGTTCCAGAAGTTCCTTTTTCTCCGTGAGGTGAATTCCGGGATGCTTCAGTATTTCGTCTTCTTCTTCGTCCTCCTCTTCTTCTACCGTAGTCGGGACGTTTCTGTCTTCTCCTCTTTGTTTTTTCTTTTTGGGGCTTTTCTTGGGATTTTCGTCTTTGGAATTGTCCTCCTCTGTGGGTACCACTTTTTTCTTCGGTTCAGTTTCCTTTTCTGTTTCATCTTCGGCGGTCATGTCAGCAAACTTTATTTTGAGTATGTCTTGCGAGGCGTGGTTGGGTGAAAACCATAACATTTTGTTTGTCCCGTTCTTATGGAGGAGTCGGTTGAGTTCCTTCGCAAAAGTTCCCAGGTTTGCCAGCAGGGCAAAAATGACCATGGTCATTAACTCCCTGCCCTCACTTGGCATTACCAGCTTCGTTGCCGCTATTCTTTCGGCATGGACGTTTCTTGGAGCTGCCTCCTTTTCTTGTTTTAATTTTTCCTATTTGGCCCGGAAAGCTTCCCTGCGGATAGGGCACCTTATTGCCACGGCCTTGTGGCCCCACTGCAGTTAATGCCCTTGAGCCTCTCCGATGAGTACTCTTTCCACCCGTGTCCGATTTTTGAGCAGTTCTAACAAGTGATTTTTTCTTCTGCTTTACATCATCTTGTTGGGTGTATTTTTACGGCGAAGCACTTGAAGCAACACTTGGTTGGTACGTATTCTTCTGCTTCGATTCGGTCAGGGGCCATACGGAGGTAGAAGCCTAGGAGGCCCTCCCTCTTGCCCATTTATGCCATTTCGATATTTCAGAAGATGAGTTTTACGATACTATTACCTTTCCCGAATTTCTCTGCTTCTTCAACAGAGTTGTCTATGAAGAACGGGTCCAGGCAACGGAGGATAATCCTACGTTTAGCTAAGATTTCCTGCGGTATGGTCCCTTCGAGGCCAATCTCTCTGAGTGACATCTTCGCATCTTCCGAGACGATCTTCTCGAGGTCTTCCATGGTATCACAAATAGTAGCCCAACCGTTAGGATATTCAATTAGTCAAATGTTCTTTGTACCGAAGATTGTATTCATTACCTCGGACCTTGACGGTTTTTTCCCCTTCTGATGAGAAGGAGAGGGATTCGTTTTTCACCTTGGGCCTACCGCACTCAATCAGAGCTCGAATCCAGCACACGATACTGAATGTGTTTTTTCGACAAAGGAGGTAAACTCAAGCGAGAAAAAATTATAAACGTTCCCAAAAGATTTTGTGTGAACCGTTTAAATCTTTCATTCGAATGTTTTACTTGATTCGAACCCCACAAGGCATTCGCCTTCAAGTCTCCTTTTATTATTATCAGCGTCCCTTCGTCCTGCCACCATCCTAACTTTAAGTAGGTGTAAAGAGGTAGGTCATGTCGCTGGTTATGGGCTGCTCCTCTCCAACGAGGTAAGCTCCATGACCAGTGACCCCTCGAAAGATGCAGTGGAAGAAGAAGTTTAGCAAATCCTGCATCTAAAATAAAGAGTCCGCTCCTTCAACCCCCGGTCGAAGAACCATCGAAAAGCGCAATAACATCGAGGACCACAAACTGGTGACCCTTTTTGGCCGGGCAGTGAAGTGGACGGAAAAATGGACGCATTGGACCGACGCCAAGCAGGACGAACGGACACAGAATTTGCCAACGCGGACGCTATCAAGCCTACCCTGAGGCTAATAAGAAACCATTTATGCAAGCTCCATCATCAAAGTAACAGCTGTAGAAGGGCTCATTTTTTACGCACTGGACCTCTGCACGTAACAATGGAGTAAGATGGAGAGACACATTCACGCCATACGTTCGGGTACAGTTTTTAGATAATTTATTAAATAACAGACATAGAAAATTTTCCAGTGATAACAATGGGGAACAATGTATTTGGTGAATTGACAAAAGTACATTTTACTACCGAATTCGAGCATACTGAATTCAAATCTGAAATCGGATTCTCTAAATGCTACAGATTTTCTTAATATCAATAACTAATATTATACAATAATTTTTATTTTATCACGCCTATCATCATGCCCTGAAGTAAATTTGAATCATCCTTTTGCGTCATTTGTAGTGAAGCAGTTTTTTTTGCACAAATATTTTATTGCATATGAGAAGAAAATTGAATTAAAAATTAGGATTACAAATACTGTAATCAAATGGATGTTAATTTATTAATTACCGTAGATCAGGCTGGAAGACTTCTTCTTGATTTCAATCGGGCAAAATTTACGTTTGTAACTCTTTCTCTTGTAAGTTTTCTCTAGCTTATCTCTTCTAATCGTCCAGCAGTACTCCGCCACCATGTTCCTATTCCAGTGACCTTGGTAGCGCTCTTCCATGGTCATCAAATCCTGATGCAAGCGTTTCCCTTGTACGTCGCTCACGGCTCCCAGATTCTCTGGCAATCGGTCAAGACTGACTATTTAGAAAATGCAGCTTTACACTCATGTTGCGTCCCAGATCACGATATGCTAAAAGCATATTATTAACCAGATTTTCGTAGTTATGCGCTTTTTTGTTTCCCAAGAAGTTATGGAACAACGACAGAAAATGAGAGCCAGGCTGCCTTCTCTTTTTCATTCATGGTTTTCGCGAATCTAGAATCACTGAGAAGTCTTCGGATTTGGGGACCATCAAATACTCCTGCTTTTATTTTTTCGTATTTCAAAGCAGGAAACGCCGATACTATGTACTGAAAACAATCATTGTCAGTGTTCAGCGCCATGAAGGACTGCTTCATCTACCTTAGTTTGAGATGAAGTGGAGGGAAAACGATCTTGGCATTCCTGCTTCCAAAGGTTCCCGAACTGGCCAATCGTTTTGGACCAAGTGTTTGTCACAGGCTCGACTGTCTCACACACAGATATAGAATGTAAACTTTGTATATCCCTTCGGCAGGCCAAGGAGAATGTTCACCATCCTGAGGTCTACACATATAATCCAATTTTGCCCATGGTACTTTAGTAAATCAATGACCATTCTTATATCATCGTGAGTTTCTCGCAGATGGACAGAGTGACCGAGAGGAACTGCACCAATGTCCTTACCATAATGCAAAAGGACACACTTGATGCTACTCTTGGAGCTATCCAAAAAAAGTCTCCATTCAGCATGGCTATAGGTGCCAAGTCCCAACTCGGTAAACAGACCAGGAACATCATGGCAGTATACAAATTGTTTGTCCTCAGAGAAATACTTAAATGTACTCTTACTTGTGCGGTAATATGATACCCGTACCGACCTGTCAAACCTATGTCTTTCACTAAACCTGGAGGCTAAAAGTTTTGCAGCTTTCTTTAAGTACGCCAAATCACGAATCAAGTGATTCAAATCCTCTTAATTGAAACAGTGAGGAGCTAATGACTGTTCAGCATCTGATAATGAATATGTAGACTCTGAATCTATTCTGTTGACGTCCATATCAGGTACATCATTTTCATCCTTAGAGCAAGCATATACACTGAAAATCGGAATTGGTAAAGACTCAGAATGAGGTACTGGCCGGATAGCCGAAGGAATGTTAGGGTAGTCAATCTTGTGCCGATTTTTCTTCCTAATCCTTTTAGTATTCACCCGACAGAAATAACAGTCCGATACATGATCTATTGCTCTCGCCACACCATTGCGATTCTAAAAGAAAGAGAATTTCTCTTTCCTTTCGTCTACTCACGGAGATGTTCCACACAACTATGGCAAACAGAATGTGGGGCCCACTTCCTACCTTGATCGCCAAGAGCAACCTTAAAATATGCCTGATAAGTGCGTTTGACCGTGTTGAAAGGTGCCTCGTACCCCTGGCAGCAGAAGAAGAGGCACGCTCTTCCGGCCCTAGTCACTCCGCCAGTCTCGAACCAAATTTTAGACTTTTACTCTTTCCTCTACATTATTACAAGCCACTTTTTTGGCTGGTGGCTAATATCGCAAACCAGACGCCAACCACTTTTTGTCTAATCCTCCAAAATTTTCTCTTACTTATTTCCTTGTCTATTAATTACCCGCGCAATAGGGTGGATGGTCTAGGAGGGGTAATTCTCCCGAGGCATCTGATACCAGGAGGATCGGTAAACCCTCCCGGCCGCACTGCTTGGAAAGGGTTCTGGAGCTATATATCTTCCATTATCTTTACTAGGTTTAACTTGTCTGCTTTCTTTCTGATCTCTCTTCGTTGCTATTTTACTTTAAATTCGTTTATAAAACCTCCCATCCTTTTACGCACCGACGAGAGCATGTGGAGTCAAATCTGGAGGTTTGTGTGCCCTCATGGCCGCCACACCCGCAGCATGATTTGCGGCTATAGATCTAACTTACATTCTCACTCACTCTAGTTTCTTTCCTTTGTCTCGGCGCGATAAGCCCTTGTTGCTATTGCGCTTTCCATTACAGAGATAAGAACACGAATTAAGGGACGTCAACAATTTGTCCTTCCTTTCTTGTGAGATTTTTTCCCATGGGTCTGTGGTCGTCGTTGCTACCATATTACCCCCTGAGAGATTTCTTTATTATCGGGCCATTTGCCGTCTGCCAAGAGGAATGTGGTTGTTATTTCATCTCTTTAAGGGATTTGTTTTTTCTAGAAAATTTTTCCCAAAATTTCTATGACCTAAAGAAAGTTTTGGGCTGATACATTTGTTGTGGTGATTATATTTGACCCTTTATCTAATTGTTCCAAACTATCGCATTTTCTACCTTTTATCTTCGAGTCTTTACTCAATCTAAGTTTTTTGTGTTAGATTACTTTTCTTCATTGTTTTTTTTTGCAAATTTGCATAATTTAAAATAATTAGTGTTTTATAATTACTGTAATTTTCTAACGAGAAGTGCTTTTAAAGGTATTTTAAAGGTATTTTTTTTCTTGTTTTCTAATTAGGGGCTGTTCAAAATTTCTGGAACCAAAGGAAGAGACCAAAATAAGCATGACAAAGTTTGTGCTAATTTAGTACAGCTATTCCATCTCATCACCCTCTCTCTATCTACACACATATTCGAAGCCATCTTCCCCTTCGAGTGATGCTATTCTTGTACATCATCGGTTCCATGGTATCACAACAGTTTTATTCTCTGCCAAATTGTTTATCTTAAAAATATACAATGTGCTCTAAGGTCTTCCTACTATACACTGTTCAAGTGGTTAAGGTGAGGCGAACGGGAAACCCATTTAACAGGCCCAGTCCTACCAACCCATCAAATGGTAAAATTTTCATCTGTGTGGTACCATCTTGCATTAGCGAATGAGGAATTGGCTCATTGTAAAATAGATATCGCAATTCAATGTGAGCTCAATAAAGGAAAGACTACTGAGATGTGCGTCCTATAAACCATACGATACCCTAATTAGTTTGGCACTTTGTTCCTTGCTACCAGCAAGAAACTTCGAGTATTCAAGTGACCAATATCTTCAATTATCTTGATTCACTTCAATAGTCGCGTAAAAAGTTGGTTCTCCACAGAATGTTCTTCTAATGTTCTCTTTTTCTTGAATTTGCTGCCAAACACCGTCATACTTCTCAAGGCCACTATAAAAAAACCTCTCTGAGATTATTGATGATTTTATATTTTTATCTGGTACTTTTAGGCACCCATAATTCTGAAATGGTCTCACAAATAGATTTCTTGGAGCAATTATAAACTCAGGAGACAACTACGTCACGTCTTTTCGCTTACAGATGGGAGACTAGATAGACTCTTGTCTTAGGCAAATCCAGCTTCCTTAAACTTCTTTAGCAACATCACTACTGCGCTATGGATTACTGGAAGCTGTTCTGAATTCTGAACATTAAACATAAAACCGTATCGGTACATATAATCCCACATAAGAAGAACGATCTCTACCATTTCATTCAATTTATACGACATCATTTATTTCTGAAAAACATAAAATTGACTGTATTTCGATTATTCTCCTTAGGAAGCCATGAAAGCTTTTTGTTTTGAGGAACCTAATATAACCGTGTTTCCTGATCAGTGTTTACGATCATTTCTTTCGCCTACTGTTAATTTTTCTATCAAATAATTTGCGCCTCTGCCTTAAAACCCTCTAGTTAAATTCTATCATAATGAATTCCGAACTGATAGTTTCATAATATATGTAAAGACGTTCTTAGCTGTAACTTTAAAGTCCTCAAAATCTGTATTTAGAAATGTTTTATGATAGCGAGGCAGATTAGATTACACTGAAGAATAACTTTTCATATGCTACCACCGATTTTAAAGAACCTATGGAATATTCATATAACTTCTGTTATAAAATGTGATATGTTTATCATTTCTTCCTTTCTAAGAGTGTGGCCATTTTTAAAATGCACAAGTTGTTCTGCATTTTTGCTTAATTCGCTGTGGGCTGTAATGAAAATCTTTCTTCAATTAACTTCTCAAAATTATGGACATTGTAATTTTTCATGTGAGAAAAATCCATGCGGCCAAGAGCTTCGAATCGTTAGATTCGTTACTGTCAGTCTTGAAATCTTAAAATCTTCTTCTTCCTAATCATGCCAAGGCTCTGTTATTTTCAGCGAATGAAGGCTTTGTTCAGTGGCTCAAAATTATGGAGCTAGTTTGGAAAGAGAAGTTAGCACCTTGGTTCATTTTGAGGGTGAGAGATTTGGCCTGAGGATCAAAGTCGAAAAATATTATCCGAGATGTGAAGATCTACCTTTTTGCCTCATATATTTGGTTTTTCGATGAGTAAAAGTTATGGGTTAACTCTCACGAAGGATCTGTAACAGAAAACTACAAAATCAAGCTCGATATTGGCACGTCACTCCCAGCGTACCCGGAGTTTAAATTGTTCCCCTTTATGAACTTCCATATTTTGATTTTTTTGAGAGAGACTGACTTGTTCACATCGAAATTTCCATGTCTCCACTTGTGGGAAAAAGACATCCCCACTCCTAGTACATATACCACCAGTACATTACAGTCCAGTGTTATACAGAACCATTTCCTCTCACCCATATTTTGCTCCTCCTCTCTGTATCTCTTTCTTCTATTCTTCCTCTAGAAAATTTTAAGGCAGTTTCCTGCATCTCAGAACGAAATTTAACTGCAGTCCTAATATTTGTACCTACTCGTATAGAGATACATAAAGTTTTCGTTAGCAATTTCCACAAACTATTATTAAATGATGTATTCCAAATGCAAATTAACGTATAATATTTAATGGTTATTCTTCTGCCTTAATTACTAGGAAAACATTATTTCATTATTTAATGTTATCAATTATATTATTATTCTTTAAATGCAGCATTTCTTACCTCTATTCCCCTTACTGAACTTATACCTCTCTTCCTACTGATTGTTTATCGTAGTCTTTTGTTCTGCAGAGGTATTGGGTTTATTCAATACTTGTGAGAGATTATGGACCTTGTTCGAGACGCGCAACACCCTAGCATAGTGCCTTCTAGCTTAATTTGAAGATTTACGGCTTTTCTTAAGGATTTTCTTAGTTTTAGGGCCTCTGTGAATGATCATTATCTTGAAGAGGTCATTATTATTATTATTTTAGAGAATATTTTACGGGACCATATTTAATGTTTCCTGGGAATACCTTAATTATTTCTTTTAATTTTAATTGAAAGTGAAAACTGAATAGCACAAAATATTTTTTAGCAAATAGGCTGCTGTTAGAGGGGAATAAATGTTAGATGAAGAACAAAATTTGTAAAGATAATTTCAACTAAAAAGAGAAAGAGAAAAAGTAAATAAAACGGAGAAAAGGCAATCTTAATCCATTAAATACAGATCAAATCTCGAATTTCTAAGGCAATTTCACGGTGAATTATTGCTCCTCCGAATGTGTTAGGGTATTGCTCCCTTTGGCAATGTAACTGAATGGATAGAATGAACTGAAAGCAGTTTATTTCCCAGCAGTGTCTCACTCGGGCTGCAAAATTCATTAAATGTCCACTTCTATCTGAGGCAGCAAAGAGGAAGTTATTTCAATGTTTAGGTCATTCAAAGTAGAGGTTCGTTTTCTCAGAGTAAACTAGTATTTAAATTGTAAAGTTTGCAAATGATAGCCATTTGTATTTTCGTTTAATAATGAGGTTTTGATATGTAAATTCATATCAGAGTAAAAAGAGGTCCTGTCTACAACTAGGGAACAAAATTCCCAAATATAAATTTTCTATGAAATACGCGCTTTTTCCATGAAAATTGCACAGATTTTTTTTTCAAAATGTGTCTTGATACTACTCAGGTGTCATCTCATTGAATAACTTATTAATGAGTTATGAGGAAAGTGATGTGCATATGAGGTAATGATGAGTCTTAAGCTTGAGAACCACAATTATTAATGTAACCCCAATTTGGAAACAACATAAGTATGATAGGCAAATTGAAAAAAATAAAAAGACGTATGTATGACCTGTTGTGTATGGCGAAGCGATTTTTGCCACTAGCATTCTACCAATTTGTCGCATTATTCCGGTATGTTTTTATTCCATTCTGCTTCAAATGTTTTCAGAAAACTTCAAAACTCGTGATGTTGCGAGGAATAACTTTCTCAGTTATGGGCTTTCAACCTAGTTTAAATCATGGTCCTTGATCTGTGGTTGAATAATTGTCCTGCATAAAAATAGGTTCAACTAGTACTCATGAAGTTTAAAGAGAAGTCATTAGATTTAATTTCTGCATTCTGTTCAGCGTGTACTTTGTTATGAGAAATTGGCGAGTTGACAAACTACAGCACTTGAAATCAGGTCGCACGCCAAAATGCTGTCACGTGTAATTTTAACCGTTATTTTCTTGTATTTCGTCGATGAAACCCATATTTTAAAATATTCAGCGCTCCACAAAACAAGCTCAGAGGAAATTTTAACCTCGTTTCTTTATTCCTTTAACTTGTTTTGTTTTTAGCATGGGAGCGTGTAATCAATAGTACATTACAGATTGAATAAAATATTGTTATTATTTTTGACTATTTCATTAAGTAGTAGACCAATTTCAAAATTGTCAGTGCTTAAAATAGGTTATGAGTTACTGCATTTGTCATCATCACTAGCTCTATAATTTAAGAAGCAAATTTTTTGGAGTATTTGAATAGTAATTTTATTTTAGTTTGGTTATGACTCAGGTTTTTTATCAAAGTTATTTCTAATAATTATTTTATAATATCAAAAACTAAAATGGTGAAGTTCAGAAATAAATGTAAGTATCGAAATTTTGTGAATTTTTTAAAACCCTAAGAATTACAAATGGTGAAGTTCAGAAAATATATTTTTCTATTTCTTTATAACTATATTTTAGCAACGTAATATTTTGAAAGGGGGAAAATTTAGTTTAGAGTTCCTTTTCAAAATTATTATAATTGGCGAAGTTCAGAAAATTGATAAAAATTTAACCATGGCTGCTTTTTTTTAGATTTTAAATTTTAATCTTAATAACGAAGCACAAGCCCCCCCCCCCATAAGGGGGAGTGGCGAAGCCATTGCCTGGTGTTTTTATTGAGACGATGTTGACCGCGAATGACGCAGATCATTCCGCTTGGCGAAGTTGGCTAGAATTAATGCAATGAGTGACAGCGAGGATAGATACAAGGTTATTGAGAGACAACTAGGGGGCTTCAACTAGGATCAGACCTAGAGATTCAGATTAAGGTTACAATATTTGGAAGGAAAGAAGCGGCGACTTTTCATAGAGGAAAGAGGGCACTGGATCAGTGCCAGGAACGGAGGCGGGCAAGCACCATCTCGTTTAACAGGAAAAGTAGGAGGGGAAGCAGAATCCGAAGAGTGGCTTAATGCATTTGAGTTTGGCGGGAGGCGGAGTTTTGCAGGCAGTAGTAAGCTATTTTGAATTAAAGATCAATTCATCTAGGGAAGAAGATCGATAAATGTATGGAGATTAAGCAGGCTGAAGCGGAGGTAGATAGGGAAGCTTGCTTGTCTGGTTCGCTGCAAGACACCACAACGTGGAAGGAAACCCAGCTAAACTTAGCTTATTTATTAATAAGAGACCGAAAGCTAGTTTGTGTAAGCAGTCGGATCTCAGATATCAGAATGCGTGAATAAAAAGAACTAGGTGTAAGAAATAGGTAGGTGATAAGAAAACAACATAGGTATCTTTACACGAATTAATTTATTTTTAAATGAAGTAATGATGAGAAAGAGAAAGGAGAGAGAAAGTGAGAGAAAGGCAAAGAAAAAGAGACAGAGATAGAGAGATATTCTGAAAGAGAGCTATATATAAAGTTAGATTCAGAGACATATGTAGAAATAGATTCCGAGAGAGTTATGTAGATTGAGAGAGAGGGAGAGATATTCAGATGCTCTGACTGGCAATTTGATGCATCTGCCCGGTAGTAGGAGAAATTAATTTCCCCTTCTTTGTGATTTAAATGCTCCTAAGTAATTAATTCCCTCTTGCAATCAAGAAACAAATCTAGAATCATGAAGGAACTATATAACATAAATTTCACCGTGCAACGGTTTGATAATTCGGAATTCCTTTGTATTATTGCTTACAAGTCTCAGAAGAATGATTCAATGTCTCAGCGGCATGGAGGCTTTTGGAACAGCCACCATAAATATTCCATAATTTGCACGAAATGAGTTATTTCCTAAGTTATTTAGGCTTCTGTTTAACGGTAAAGGGAAACGCATGGAAATTTAATGAATTTTCAAAGAAAAGGCAAATGTTTCTTCCAGTTTATCTCCAGTAATATACTTATTTTTTGGTAAATTTTAATTTCACAACCAATATGATTCTGGAAGTTTTTGTAGAGTCAGGGAATTGTATATACAAGCAGATATTTCTTTAATTGAATGAGTATAATATCACAGCAACTTAACATTCTTTTATCGTTATATGATTAGTGACATAATCGATAACTTCGATTTGTTGTTGGATATAAGTTGAAATAATTGGTAAAATAGTGATTTGCTTCAATATTCTATTGTCTCAACGGTGTTACTAAAGTATGCGGTTTACGCTTGCGGTTACTTATGTATTGTCGTAGAATTGCTCATAGTCTGGTCCAATAATTATTCTAGTCCTTGATCTGAACAAACCGCTTTTGTTTAAGTCGATGGTATTGACCCTATGACTCAATCTACGATCATATATATATATATATATATATATATATATATATATATATATATATATAGAGAGAGAGAGAGAGAGAGAGAGAGAGAGAGAGAGAGAGAGAGAGAGAAAGAGAGAAAGAGAGAGCTTTAATTTCTACTGAACGTGCAAAAGTTGGATAGAGGCGAGTTGTGCCACGGCCAGGATTCTCACTATGAAAGTTCCACTTTTTACTTGGGGGAGGTTTGTGATTGTTGAATTCTAGAGTGCATAATATAGGTTGAATAAATTAGCCGAAGGGATTTTTAATTAAAGTCATGCTAAGGGTACGTCAAAAAGGAGGAGCAACAAATAAACACACGTACAAAAATAAACTTTACTTTACACAAAAATAATAATGAGAAGCAATAGTTAAACGGGCATTTAGGTAAATAAGGATTAAATAATAAACCGGATTAGTCCGGGTTGACAGCAATTATAAATAACAATATCAGGGAATGACTCACTTGAATCTCTTTAAACAAGGGGGGGAGGATAAAAGTGACGTTAAGCGTCTAGATTTCTAATGACTTAATGGGAGTATCAATCACTGTTAAATAAATAGGTAAGTTGAGAATAGAAGGACACTTGGTTACAGATTACCATAAATTGTGATGGATTGTAGAGATGACTACTCAGGTCTAGACGGGGTGGTTCGGGTGGCCTTAACACCAGTTCTCGGGGAGAAGGGAAATAAGACGACGGGTTTGGGTTTGCTGACTGTAGTTCCGGTTAGTTCACTCCTAACTGGATGGGACACTGACAAATAGTAACTTCCAGTAACTATTTGGATGTTCCTTTTTCTTTCTCAAGTTACGTTGAGCAACAGAGCGTATTATTCTAGTCACAGACTCTATGGGGCTGGATTTGCCTCAGGAACACTTTGAGACAGCAACCAAGTTAACTCAGCAGCGCGTCGGCAGTCGATACGTTACGGCAACGACTCTCGTTTAACGTGAGGGTTTTGCGAGTAGGTTTAGGACACTGTTCTAGAGGGATGAACGGCATTGTGATTTATACCGCGGACTGTGTGAAACCGAGAGAGAGATTCCATTCATGACAATTCGCTTATCGCAGCGCCTTCTGGACAATCTCCATGGTATCATAAAGAAGGCAATTAGAATTCAGGCTTCTCTGTGAGATAGGCCTTCTTTCGTCAGACTTCCTGTGGCATGTTATGGAAGGCTGGGGGAAAGAGAGAGGAGACGAAGGTCAACTCGAACGAAAAAATTTTTCCGTTCCCACGATTGTCTGGCGGCATGCAAGTATGCACTTTCCATACCCTCACATGTATATTATGCTGTCTACATTTCTGCTTAGTCTATAGCAGGTTTTTCAAACGTTTTGTTACACTCGTTTTATTGATCTTAAAAGAGGTTTAGGTGTGTGATTGAAAAGGTTCCGTCACAGAAAATTAAATTTATACCTTTACAGCATTTGTCATTTAAACTTCTTTTCCATTCTGTGCAGATGTGTCAAGTTTAAATTGAAAAGAATCGACAAATCTGGTCTCCTCTGCGTGGACCACAACAAGTCCGACATCTCCAATCGGCTGAAACCTCAGCCATATAACCATATACCGAGTCGTGGAGAGGCTCAAGTACAGTTGAGAACTTAAACACCTACCAATTTCACCCAGCCTTCAAGTTGTAAACCGTTTGCCTTTAAAATTTTCCTTCGAAACTGATCCGAAGCTTAAAATGACTGCGCTCACAAAGAGCAAAATCTCGGTTGCCATAGTGTCCAGGATATTTAAGAAAGGATGCGGCGAGAGCACACAGTGCATGAAGAGGCCTCTACTCAGCAACCTATTGCAATAACATCATCCGGTGCGCAGTGATCGCCTTCTCAACGACTTAAAGATTCGTGGCAATCGAATTCTCATTTTCTTCTAAGTAAAAAACCTTCACGTTCGATCCGCTCATCTAAAAGGAGAAAGACCACGTGGCAAGCTTCGGCTATGACGTCTCCGAGCTCCGATACGTTTCCTCGACCAAGAAATCAGCCACCTTGATGAATGATGATGCTCGGCCTCGTGAGTTGGAATGACAAGAAGATGCCAGCGCTGTGGTTCCCGGCCTGTTACAGAATCATCGTGACCGATTACAGAAATATCTTCGACCGAAAAGTCCTGCCCTGGTTTAAAAAGATCACGAAAAAGCCAGGTAAGTCTTTCAGCACGATGTTGCCTTGGCGTGCAGAGCTAAAATAGTGCAAGATTGGTTATATTTGAACATGAACTTCTGGTTGAAGGACTTTTGGCTGCCGAAGTCGCCCGACTACATTTTGTGGGCGATATATTGAGGGAAAGGCTTACAAGGTCCGTCAGAAAAACGTCCTAGAGCTGAATTCCTTCGTCAACCTCGGATAGGCCAGTAAGAGGAAGGACTTCATCCTCAAAGTGTGCGTGGCCTTCAGTTCTCGCTTGAAGCACGTGCTCGTCACCAAGGGTGGCAATATTGATTATTATTACAATGCAAACACATATTTGCATGTTAAAACAATAAATACGTGTCTACTTGCATCAAATCTATCATTGTATCCTTTATTGAGAGCGAATTAACGAGTGTAACAGGACTTTAGCAATACTCGGTAGATTAAAATAGTTATATATACCACCACTTAATATTTTACTGATTACAATAACTATCTTTTTTTCTTACAATCCCTCGAAATAAAAAGAAAAGGAAAAACAAACTAAAAGGAGTAAAGGAAAAATATGTCCTCATTGAAATACAATCTGACTAAATTTGAATATTTTTTATCTTAAACTTTTAAATATTTGCGGTGGTGAAAAACAGCACGGCCTCCGCGTTCAGTGGTTGTGCATCATATAACCATCATTTTCAAACCATCGTTCCTACGGATGCATTCTGCTTTTGTGATCGTCTTAAACAAACTTTCCGCCCCTTACCTTATTTTGTGTTTTTGTATACTCCTTCCTAATGGTTGCCAACCGTTAGGCTAGTTGTAGTGAAGGTTAACTTACTGCAAACATGAGCTATTAACATTGTTGATTGGAAAAAGGCGAACTTGTGTAAAACGATGATAATAATAAATAAAAATAGAAAATTGGAGCGTGTGAAATGTAGTGCGCCAATGAATGAAACAATTATTACAATGCAGCATAATGTCTTCATAATTGTGCTGGACACCCTACTAGGTTGGCTGCTATTGCAAGAGAATCGAGTTAGCTGTTGTAATGGTTTGAACATTTCGCTTTAGTAAAGTGAAGGAAGTCTTGGGAAGTTCGAAGCCAATAAGGGTTAGAAGATCACATACAAAAACAGAGAAAATTTACATAATATAAAGGTATGGGGTTGGGTATTATGTGATGATGTAAGTGCAGTGAATAAATTTCATGGAATAATAAAGAAATATTAGAAGTATTTTTATGGTACACAAAATATTTATTGGAGACGAGAGATAATTATGTTAAAAGAAGATGCAGGAGAGGATCTACATATCGAAAGAGGGACAAGCGCAGCAAACTGCCGATAAGCGTCAGTTAATTTTTGCGGGGAAAAATGTATTCGCAAATTTAAAGTTGAACTTTTGTTGATTTACCTCCACCGAAATCCAAGAGCACTCACCGGATTGTGTAGCCAATCTCTTCCTGTTATTTTAAATCCAATCTCTGAAGAACATCTGCACTCGGTACCGAAATGTTTCGTACCCAAGGAATTGCGAGATGCCATGCATGTATGGATCCGATGTGATCGCGATGTGATCCTTAGAAGGGCTTTATGCAGGTCCGTTTCGTGTTGTCGAACGCAACGACAAAGTGTATAAAATCGAACTTCCTAATGAACGACAGGATACAGTATTGATAGACAGAGTAAAACCGGCAAACCTAAAATAAGCAAACGATTGGAAATAGATTACTAATTTTAGATGCTCCGGAACAGAATGAAGGAGGATTCACAAATATTGGTGAATATAATTACAGTAACGTGGAATCCGTTCCAGATATCCAAGAAAATTGTAGAAAGGCGAGCGTTTATACTCGCTCCAGGCGACCTGTAACGTTTGCAAAAAGATCCCTCATTTTGTTATTTATAACAAGTCGAGTGCCTGGTGTTAAGTTAGCTTATCTTCGTGCTATTATATGTGTAGTTTCAGTTCGATGCTATTGTTATACTTAGTAAAGTAAAGTCGTGTAGATCACATGCTGATTTAGATAAACTTTTTCCGGAAAGCCAATGAAACCCAAATTCAATGGAAAAATGCATATGGAAGATGTATCAAATATTGGACGAGAGTTTATTCTTAAGGTGTATAAAATAATGTAAGGCTACGAATTCATTCCAAAGGTGTATAAAACATTGTGAGACTCCAAGTTCAATATAATTTGTAGAACTCGGTTTTCTCCGAAGGGAATCCTGTCGTGCATCATTGAAGGTTGATTAGGATCAACAATGAAGCTTCACAAATGACTGTAATGGGTATCCTATCAATTCTTGAAATGGGCACGCACATAATAAAGCATGTGAAATTAATATAATAAAGGTGAAAAATATTTTATCATGAAAATAATAATATATAACATTTTATGATGTAAATAATAATATATAGTGTATTCTTATAAGCGCAATATAGGCAGAGATGAATTAGGGATGATTTCCCAATCATACACACTCACGAAGACACACTATCAGGCATACACACTTATACGCATACGCACGGTCTCACGCACAGACAACAAAAAACGCTTCTCATGTTAACATTGGTAACCATTTTAGCAGCGCCAAAATTCTGTGGGAGGCTGAAATTGCTGTGCAAACATACCTCATTAAAACACACTAAGCTGAAGGGCAGGGGAGATGGCGGCCTTTGTTTATTCTCACAGAGCTGAGTAACACGAAATCTTATTTACTAAAATTATCTCTGTTCCCAAGATAAAATTATCTAGCAGAAGCCTGAAGCAAAACTCCCAGCTCACTTTCTCTATATCTGATTTTACACACAAATCAAGGTCGATTCGAGTAAGCTCTGCCCAAAGTGCATGTTTCGCTAACAGTTGGCCACGCCTAAACATTTTAACATATTAAATACCATCTGAAGTAGACCACCAGAACAGAGTAAAAGCAGAAAGAACAGTGAGTCAAATTGGAAGAACAGTAAGATAATAAGCAGTTTTGAAAAGGCGTAGGCTAAAGTAGACCCAAATATTAGTAGGCCAGCCTAAAATACTTGGCATACACAAATACAAATTCAATGCGCTTAGGCCTACCAAATTTTCGCCAAATACAGAGTTCTTAAATCCGCCTTCTGGGATTTCTTTCTCCTACGGGTAATCAACCGGACCTCTCCTTCAACCTACAATATTAAATCAAACGAGATGATAATCATTCCCAATTGGAGTCAGAGGAGGAGCTTTGTCTGAAGTGGGCACTAGGCATTTGTTGGTGCCTGGCTAAAAAATATTAAAAAATCATAAACAAGATGCAGGTTAAAATTCTTATATTTTTACCAATTTTTATTTAACCAAATCGGTAACACAACACTTCTCTATAAACTATATTCTTCGTCTTTGCCAAAGATTATACTTAACCGAAGAGAATGCTGCTCAAGTCACGCAGGTATCAAAGCCAACCATCCGAACTGCGTTCTTCAAACTCTATCAGCAAGATCCTTTTTCGAAGAGATCGTTCTATGCCCAGGTGTCCTCATATTACACGTTGAAGAAAAAAAGGAATGTCAATTTTAAGGGGTCGAAAGAATTAGTCAAACTTTCGGAAAAAGTTATCTTTTGACCATTTTATAAATTAAATGAACTCTATGGCGAGTTTTGGTATATGAGAGTAAAACCACTGTATAAAAGCCATATTTTAATTTACGAGGCTAGTTTCCGTGTGTAGTTTACCATACCCTTTTCAGTCCTATACTTAGAATGCGAATGTTACAAAAGTCTATAAATAGCTTACAGATCAGGAAAAAATGAAAACTAGCAAAGAAACACAAAACGGTGAAAAGGTCATTGACCCTGGAGCACTGAACATGGGTATAGTTTGCCCGAGGCTAGTCACGTCATGCGCATTTCTCCACCTTCCTCCCAAGGCAATAAGAATGGAGCTCGAAGACGCCAATGAAGAACTAAAATCGGAGGAAAATGAAATAGAGGAGATTCTCAGAGAACACTCGGAACATATTTTCAAAATCAGTGAGGAGGAAAATGAAGAATTTGATGTTGATTTTGAGAAGCAAATAATAGACGAGCTTAATGAGATCATAGAAAGGACGCATCCGAACCAGTATTAATTCGGGGAGAAGAATAAGAGGATA
Organism: Ceratothoa steindachneri; assembly: GCA_963969495.1. Classification (NCBI taxonomy): domain Eukaryota; kingdom Metazoa; phylum Arthropoda; class Malacostraca; order Isopoda; family Cymothoidae; genus Ceratothoa; species Ceratothoa steindachneri. The sequence continues at coordinate 5,394,276 of OZ018326.1, read as the reverse complement.
GAGTGACGCTAGTAGAGCTAGTAAGCGTGCTCTATCCCTTTAAGCTAAAAGCACCATGTCAGTCGGGTCTGACGATGCTCAACTTCGTCAAAGCACCTAAATCTTGTAGGGAAGGTATACTCAATATCTTCCATGCGTGCATAAATGTAGTCTACTTTTTCTACGCATAGAAAACGGCCTTGATAGTCTTTATACCCAAGCCTGGAAGACTCCCGATGAGAAAAGAGAGGTATCGCCCAATATGCCTTCAGGAAATTGGGCGAAAACCATCGAGACTCATCTAACACTTGGAGGAAGATTCGCCTTTGAACAAACATGAATTTGGCTTCAGAAAGAAGAAAAGCACCCAGATGGCAATAAGTGTCATCATGGAGAAAATTCTACAAGCGAAGAAGAATCGGAGCTATATCAATATGATAGGTAGAAATGTATCAAAGGCTTTTGATAAAGTATAGTTATTTGGAGACCACGCGATTGTATCCCGCCATGGAAAATGTCACTTGCTGTTAAAGAAAAGTCTAAAAGTTTTAACTCATGGACGTATTGTGGAATTATCCCCCAATCCTTATACTTTCTCCAGAGCCCTCCCCCCCGGTGATGAGGAGAGAACGCGCCGCTTTTTTTCCGTCTGGCCGTGAAAAGATGAATTTTCGTCCGCCTCACAGACTAAGATGTCTGGAGTTTCCTCAACCCTTCCTCCAAATCCCCCTTTTTTCCTTCCGGACGGATCACTCGAAAAAATATCTGCTTTTGACTTGAGATCGGTGAGTCACGCACGCACCTCAAAGTCGTCCTCATCGTCTTGAGTCGAACTCCAGTAAGCGTTCATCAAACACAAAGGCTTTTCTCCGCTGTGATTCTAACCCAGTCAATTTTTAGCCTTGGTGAACGGCAGTCCTTTGAAGTTTCAAGACAATCTCCCTTCGTTTAATCGACCCAAAGAAAATCTCCATCTTCCAGTGGAATTAGGAGTAATCCCACATTTCCCCGTCGAATGTTATCCTTGAACATTGGCTATCTTCATCGGTATTACTTCGAAGGTTGGTTTGGATCGTTCTCCACTTGCCTCACCAGGATCGTGCCACACTTGCCTCATCAGGATCGTGCCTCCACTTGCCTCATTAGGATCATGCCCCATTTGCCTAATTAGAATCGTGCCCAACTTGCCTTATCACAAACAGAACCTTCCTCGAAGTCACCGACCAGTAAGATTGAAACCTCCTCAATTATTAATATTGTCAAGTTCCCTCTATTCATCTGAGCATAAAAACGCTAATTAATTAATTTTATTTGATAATCCATCCTTATCATAATTATTGAGAGACTATTTCATTTAAAATAATTCCCTTTTGCCTATTTTTATTCTCATTTTAATATTCTAAAATAAAATTATAGTTTTGTTGTTTCATCTTTAACTAACCTTGAACGATACTCTTGGCCTATTAAAGTAAATCTCACCAACAATTTTGCACTCTGCCTGATTTATTAGGGACTTGAAACCCAACACCTCGAGTTTGACCACCTGGTCGATCGTTAATCCCTGCGAACAGTCCTTAACGGTTCGCGTTGCAGTAGGTGATTAAGTCACCCCTGACATAATATAGGAGGAGTGTATGGTATAGAGTCGTGTACCACCACACGGTGAATGCAATACAAAATTCTACAATTGTGTTTAAACACAAGGTTCAAGAAAAGATCAGCTTATATCAGTATGTAAAACACAGACGGGCCACCCTTTCCGTTGCAGGCAGCATTGCCTCAAGGTGGGTGTCTCTCCCCGACCGTATCTCGATATACAGAGCTGACATGCCCGAGCACAGCAACCTCTGAAACCTGAACATTCAATTCGCCGATGATATAAGTCTACTCATCATTAGTAGACATTGAAATGCGTCAATGCAAGCTCGCATGACTCCTGATCAGATTAGAAACTTTAACGACTACAAGACAGAATGGAGTATCCGAACCATGTATGAGTGCAATGTAGTCGGGTCAAAGATTACTTCTACCATGTACAAGAAGCACGTCGGTGGCTGGATTCAAAGAGAAAATTAGGCAGTTAGAATTCTCTATACATTTTTAAACTTAAGTAAAAAAATATAAGAGGAAGATAAACATGGTCCTAATAATATCAACCCTCATTTACTCTTAAAATACTCTCTTCAGCAACTCAGAAACGTCACGAAAAGAGTTGCAGAGTATCCAGAACAAATGCGGCTACATTGTTGCAGGCACATGCAGAAGGAACAGTAGGAAGCTGAACAATCTATGTAAACAGAGCGGTAAAGATCGGACCGTTGAATATACGAGGGGGAGTCAAAAAGTTCTCAGATAAATGGCATAAAATTTTTATTTGTAATAATACTGTCATCATTTTTCTACATAAGCTCCATTAACATCTATACACTTTCTTAATCTATGAATCCAACGGTAAAGACCATCTTTGTAGAATTCACGGGGTTGTCTCTGGCACCAAGTAATGACCTGCTTTTTTGCTTCATCTAATGATTGAAACCGGGTTCCTTTTAGGTGTCCCTTTAAATTTGGTTAGGTTAGGTTAGGTTAGGTTAGGTTAGGTTAGGTTACCTAACCTAACCAAATTTAAAGGGACACCTAAAAGGAACCCGGTTTCAATCATTAGATGAAGCAAAAAAGCAGGTCATTACTTTGTGCCAGAGACAACCCCATGAATTCTACAAAGATGGTCTTTACCGTTGGATTCATAGATTAAGAAAGTGTATAGATGTTAATGGAGCTTATGTAGAAAAATGATTACAGTATTATTACAAATAAAAATTTTATGCCATTTGTCTGAGAACTTTTTGACTCACCTACGTACTATTGAAAGAAAGAGCAAAAGCCATGAAAGAAAAACATAACATCTAATACCACAGGCGAGATCAGGGTACTCATTAAGGATAAATCAACAAAATCCCTGCCATGCAAGATTCCTAAGCAACGCCAGCGAGCTTGGGAATATAGTTGTCCCTCTCTATGCATAATATAATGAGATGAATCTCGAACAAATTGACAACAGGCGAAGGAAGATGCCAATCGAAATAGACCCTAAAACCCGAATATGACCACTTAACCGAACAAGAAAAACTGAACCCCAAAAGATAATCACCAGATACTAAAGGAAACAAGAAAAAAACAACAACAGGAAACGACCTTAAGTAAGTTTGAACAACATAATAAACAAAAAAACAAACAGAGTACAACAAGAAAACAACACAAAAGAAAAACGAGAGGAAAACAACTAATAATTATCATCAATAATATAGAAACATAAAAACGGAAAGACAAATAGAGATTGAGAGAAACAATCAACTAAGTAAACGTTAAGGATACACAAAGACAATACAACTATACGAATTCTAAGGCTTGAATGCCCCAAACTCATATTCATATCAATATATATATATATATATATATATATATATATATATATATATACAAAAAATTGCATTTCACATGACACGTGATATATAGATGTATCTAAAGACCCAAAGAATTCGAAATTGGTAACACAACTCGGAATTGCACCAAGGAGAATATTACGTGAACCAATGAAAGCTTAAGAAGGAAAATGGGATATATATATATATATATATATATATATATATATATATATATATATATAGTCACACCAAAACAACATTGAAAACAAACAAAGACACCAACACGAAAGCGATTAGATTTATCTCCAGGCAATTTTTCAAATCTTGCACCTCTAATACTTCCTTCTGATTTTACTATTATCCCTCTCCAGCATTCTTACACAACACTATCTCTTACACACACCTACTCAACTAATTCTCTACTGCTTTATTGATTTATCATTTTATTTCTGCTTATTCCCTTAAGATGACCTGCCACGGTCGAAAGACGACAAGGGATAAAATATTTTTTTGCGTGAGTGTTCTTTCTCGCCTCACAGACCCAAGAAATAAATCTGTTAGAAAAATAAAGAGAATACCAATTAAAGGTTATAACGTTGCTTTTTATTTAGACTTCAATATTATATATATATATATATATATATATATATATATATATATATATATATATATATATATATATATATATATATATATATATATATATATATCTTCAGCCGTAGGGTAAATAACTACGAACGGGTGGATTCGCTACTGATGCGTTTGGCGAAATTCTTACGCCTTGCTTGACTGAGAGTCAGGCAATGGTTATTGGTTATATACCGGTGATTTGGAGTGTGAGAAATACTTGCAGTAGCTTTTATTAAATTTACCAAACTAATTTTTGTGGTACAGACAAATAAGCAACTATTAAAAGGAATGAATTTGCCTCCAAATAATATAAATATTATGATACGCTTGCGTCGAATGCTCTGCTTTCAGTTCAAATAAATTAATTATTTGTAAATTGAAGATTGAAAATTAAACTTCTTTGCGTCTACAATACCAGTGAAATCGTTTAGCACGATGCCTTAACACCAATAAATTTACCTCTATGACACTTACTCCCTTCACTATTTCTGAATGCCAAGAAAACCTCTAGTTGGAGTCTAGATTTCGACTTAGTGTACACCCTTGCGATATCATTTCTGTGTGGAGGAGTGTAGAAGGAGTTTATACTAACTTTTAACAAGCTTAAAATTATAGGAAACCGTTTTTTCTTGTAGAATACGCAAATATAGTTAATTAATCGGTTTCTAACAGGCAACAAGCAATTTTCGTTATAACAAAGGATCCGGCACTGTTACAAACCTATCTGATTTTGATTGACTCACAACTGCCAATACATATATATCCATCGCTTTTTATGGCACAAATTATGGTGCCAATAATATTCCATTCTAGTCCTCTAAAAATTTGCTTATCCTAGCATTCTTCTGTCCCTCCCTTTCATGGGTTAGGTACAGTTACATATTACGTTAATATACTGAAAACATATGAGAGACACCGTGATGGATTCCTTTCGAACAGCCTTATTAGATAGTGCAAAAATAAATTAAATACAATATTAACGTAATGAAAATAACATTCTCCAAAACAGGTCTTAAGAAAGCCACGTTAATTGTTGCTTAACCACAAAAGGCTATTTTTATAATAATTCAGGGAGAGATATACAAAATCTTTACTACTGCAGGTAGATCCCTTTCGGAGGGTTTACTATAAACCATACATATACCTAGGCCTATTTTATGCTAGTTTCACCATTCAGATGAAAAAACCTCATTATGTTTCATTCTATGGAACCGCTTTCAATGTTCATTATCGTGGTGTGTCACCACGTGATGTCGACCAAATCTTTTATATGCTCCCTTTTCACTGGTTATTTACCCCGTAAGGGGCGCAGCGATTTGCCATCTTGCCCGCCCTGCTGAGGGGATCCAGTGCTCCACCAGCCCAAGCTTAGCCTTTCTTCTTTCCTTCAGAAAGCCTGTTTTTCTCACCTACTTCCTCACTTCCTCTAAAACCTCTCCCACAACTTCCTCTGGTCAGGCTCTAATTTCACAGGGTAGATGCTGACCTTCTTCTCAGCCAACCGTCCCGTACCGGAGCTGAGGGGGGAGGGGACAATGTTTCCTAACCCCTGAGCTCCGGTCTGGGGTGGTTGGTTTTTAACATCCTGCTTCATCCCCACCCATACCTTCCTCACCTCCCCTTTCCTTCTCACTTCACAATCTATATTTTTACGCCGTGTCCAAGGTGGGGCCACCATGCCGACGGACTGACAGACCACCAGGCGGAGGAGTGATCCTGAATGGCGGCGCCTTGCTCTGCCAGGCCTGTACGACCACTTATAGGGCGGGCTACTGCGAGGGGTAATGAGCTATTGCTTCCCGTATAAAATACAGGGTCACCATGCTAAATAATGAACTAATAAAAAAAACCCAACCCTCAACATCCCCTGTTCCATAGACAGAGCCGCCTTCGGGCAGCTCCCCAGAAAAAAGGAGGTCTTCCCCCCCCCCCCTGTGCTTACGCAGGAGGCTTTCGAGTACCTCTCTATTTCCAGCAGCAGTCCCCCCTTTTCTTTCCAAGGGAACTGCAAACCCTCTTAGGGGGTAGAGGGAAGCCAGGTTCCTTCGGTCGCTTCCCTCAAAAGACCAGCTGGCAAGAATATTGAACCTTGCCGGGGTCAAAGCCTGTGCCTCCCCAAACATGACTAGTGACGCTGCCAACGGGAACTGTGATGTCCTGGGAGGGGATGGCCAACTAAAGGCCCCTCCTGAGATAGAAATGGTCCATGAGGCAACCCAGCCTCAGACGGTAGGGCCTTTCATCGGAGAGAATCTGGGCTGGGCGCCAAGCACCGAACCGGAATCCGCTCCTATGCAAGGTCCTCCTCAAACGCCCCGTGTTTCCAAAGCAGTATAAGGAGGGAAGGGATCTTCTCCAACCGGGGCCCCTACGACTACCAGCACCTTCTCCATCTCTGAAAAGGACCTGGCTGAGGCCAGTCCTTCTGGCCTAGGGGCTTCTGCCGGCGGAGGGTAAAAACGGGTTCATTCCTGGCCCTCTCTCCTAAAAAGAAAAAAAAATAAGAAAAAGAATAAGAAGACTCGGTGCTCCTCTCCATCCGCGGGGGCTGGGGGACGGATGGGTCTGATGCCACTTTGGTAAGCGACTAAGCCAAGATCGGCAGATCCGGCCCATCTGCGCCCCCGGGTATGGAGCCCCCGACTTTGACTAGGACGAAAAAAACGCAGGGCAGAGCATTGATAACATCGAGGCCCCTTATTCAGAGGTTACGTTGCGTTTTCGAGCCCGCTTGCTTCAAACGCTTCCTCGTTATTCGCTCCACTGATGGGAGAATGTTGACCAAGGGCAAGATGATCCTTCAGACAAGAGCATTAGCTAGTTTAGTTGGTAGAGAGCCGAAGGTGACTTGTTTCTCGGACAGGAGCCTTCTGGCGAATGCGGCCGATCCCTCCGAGGCGGCCAAGATAAGTGCTCTTTAGGCACTTGATGGCACAGCGGTGAGTGTGACGCCGCACTCTACCATGAAATTTGTGAAAGGAGTAGTTTATGCGAGGGAACTCGTTAACTACTCCATAGAGGACATCACCTTAGAGCTGGCCTACCATGGGGCGGTCAAGGCCAAACGTGTGATGAGAAAAAGGGGGGGGGGGCTCGAGACCCACCCTAAACTCTTTGTTACGTTCGACTGTGACAATCTTCCTGAGTAGGTGCATGCCGGTTGGTACCGCTACCGCGTGAAGGCATTTGTGTCACTGCCGCGGCGCAGCTATTGTAGTCAACGTATAGGCCATACGAATCGTTCTTGTAGACGTGCAAAGTCGGGGTCACCCGAAGGCTGTATAAATTGCTCCAAGGCCGCACACGATAAGTCTAAATCGTTTGTGGCCAAGTGTGTCCATTACGAAAAGCCGCACCACGCTTCTTCGAAGCAATGTGGTGCATCTCTCATTGAGAAAGTCATCCTGGGTGTTGAAGTTCAGGATTGACTCTCATTCCGCGAGGCTAAGAACTTGGTCTTGGACCGCCCGGCTCTGTTTGGGTTATAAAGCCACCCTCTGCTCGTGGCCAATCCAGGCCAACGAGGGAAGTTGTTTTCGTGCCCATTCGGAGCCGTATTGCGGGTTCTACTCAACCTGGGCGCTCCCCTGGTAAACTGGCTGCACAAAGGGTTCAGACCTAGCCCCGGCTTAAACCAGGGCTCTCCCCCTTTCCCCAGCGTGACCGTTTTCCGTAAGGCGAAACGGCTACGCACCTCCATTGAGTCGGTAGACTCACAGGAGGTAACACCCCTGGTGTTGGTCGCCAAGCCATCTTCTGGGGTTCCTGAAGCTGTCCCCCAAAAAGAGGACATCAAAAAAGGAGCTTCGGCTCCTTGCCCCTGCTTAGTAGGGCTGAGTGGCTTGGAGACGGTGGTTCCTCAAAAAGAGGCCCCCCCTTCGGGTCCGAAGCCGCAAAGCCCGCCTTAGGTTTCTATGCGCAGGGAGGAAAAGACTCGCCTGGCGACCCCAACCTCCCCCAATATGTCCTTCAGCGGCTCGTCCGGCCAACAGCGCCCGGGGTTCTGCCTCCGAGAAGCGTACGGCCATTCGTGTGAGAGTCTTTTGTTTAAAGAGGGCCCCCGCGTCTCCTCCGAGCTAGGCCTGGCGGGAGTACTCCTTCAATGGAATTGCCTTTAGCTATTTTTCTGCATGAGACCATGCTAGTCGCGTGCCCCCTGCCCTCCCTCCCAGTTTGTAAGGTTCTTGCGACCCCAACATCACGAGATGGCTGGGCTAGAGGATGCGCGATTTACACCCGGCATGATGATTCCGTTCTTCCTTTCACTTGAGATACCTCCTTACAGGGAGTGTCTGTGCAGCTTCACCTGGATAGGAGGTATACTATCATTTTTGTGTATATTCCACCGTCAGCTGACTTCAACACGGGGTCTTCCGCCGCGTCGTGGCACGGTTGCTGAGGCTCTTTCTCTTGCTTGGAGATCTAAATGGCAGGCATCCTCTCTGGGAAGATTACTCAATAAATCCTAGGGGACAAGTCCTTGCCTGATCTGATCGAATTGCTTGAGATAGGTGTCCTAAATGTGGATAAGTTTACGCATCGCTGCCCGAGAACCGTTTCTTTTTCTTGCCTTGATCTATCTTTGTGCTCTTCGGATGCACAGACTGATTTTGATTAGGGGGGTGGTCGATGACCTCCATTATAGTGATCACTTTCCTATTCAAATATCATTTTCAGGGCAACTGCCGCCGGAGAGCCCACCTCGGTGGTGCTTGAGGAGGGGGCGGTGGCCTATATTTCAGGAAATGACTGAATTTTTTATCTCAGTCGAGGAGTTTAGCTCGGTAGATGAAGACGTTGAGCTCTTCTTCGGTAGCCTGATCGCCTCGGGCATGACTACTATTCCCAGAAAGTGTTGCCGTTTTGCACGCCAACCACTCCCATGGTGGTCGGCGGTGTGTGAGACGGCCCTCAAACAGAAGCATTATGCCTACATGCGCTATAAGCGATGCCCGAACGATTTCACTGTCGGTTAACCTAGTCGGGCTAGGGCTAGGTTCCGGGAAATTTCGAAGCACGCTCACCGCTCATCTTGGCTGTCATACCTGTCTTTACTTAATGGCAAGACCCCTCTGGCAGATGTGTGAAGGCGAGTCAAAATGATTCGGGGCAAGTTCTCGCAGGACATCCCTCCCGTTCTCCAGGAGAATGGGACTGCAATGTCGGACGCCGCATCCGTGGCGGAATCTTTCGCGATCGCTTGTTCCGCATTCTCTTGACGTGTTGCCGCTCCAAAGGCATTCAATGCACGTCGTGATGTCGCAGAAGGCCGCCGGCTGGACTTTACCTCCAGAGGCGGAGAACCCTTCAACGACAAGTTTACTGTGAGTGAGTTGCGTTCCGCTCTTGCGTCGTGCGCGGACACCGCCCATGGTCCGGAAGATGTCTCGTACGCCATGCTTCGACACCTGGGTGAGCGAGGCATGCCCTTTCTCCTAGATTTTTTCAAAGGATCTGGGTGGAGGGTCTTTTCACAGATTCCTAACGAATCGCTACTGTGCTCGCCTTCTGTAAACCGGGGAGAGATCACTCTCTTCTGGCCTGTTTCCACCCGATCTCTCTAACGTCTTACGTGTCCCCTTTGATGGTGAAATTGGTAAATGTTAGATTAGCCTTTTTCCTGGACAGCGAAGGCCATCTGTCTTCTGCAGAGTGCGGCCTCCGCAAGTTCCACTCCACGTCGGATGCTCTACAACGACTGGAAAATGCCATCTGCGAGGCCTTTCTTCGTAAACAGCACTACGCCACGGTGTTTTTTTGATCTGGAGAAGGCCTATTATACCGCATGGCGATACGGTATCATGGAGACTCTCGACACGATGGTAGGCGAGGGGAGGCCTACAAATCTTTATATCTGAATTTTTGCAAGATTGTCGATTCCGCGTACGGCTGGAGGGAGCCCTTTCCGGCCCAATGGAACAGGAAGAGGGTGTCCAGTAGGGAAGTGTCCTCAATGTCACACTCTTTGCCCTGAGCATTAACGGTATCACCTTGGTGCTGCGGGAAGATGATCTCACTACGCTTTACGAGGACGACCTTTCGATCTCGTTTGGCGCAGCCCAGAGGCCAACTCTGGATCTCAGACTACAAAAGGCATTGAACCACGTTTCTCGCTATGCCGAAGCGCACAGGTTTCAGTTTTCCCTGGCCAAGACTAAGGCGGTGCACTTCTGCCGCCATCTACGGCTTCCCTCAGACTCAGACTTTTTTCCTAATGGGGTACGTCTGGAAATGGTGGAATCGCACCGTTTCTTTGGTCTTGTATTTGACCAACGCCTCAACTAGGAGGCTCATATTCGCCACCTTAGGGTCTCTTGTATCCACGCCATGGATATTCTCCGTTCCGTGACGTTCAGCCCTTAGGGCTGAACGTCACGGAATTGTTTACTTTGGGGGGGAGGCCGGCCTTCTCCCTTTTATTTAACTAGGTTTTGTTGTTTTTAGTTATTGTTGTTTTCTTTGTAGGTCGCACGCTTGTGCGCCGGGGGGAGGGGAACCTCCCCCTGACGCCGGAGCTTGCTTCCTAATTGTCCCCTTCCTTTTTTATCTTTGATTTGTTTTCAGTAAACACTGAAGAGAAGTAGTCGTTAGTAGTTTAATCAATCTTTTTTCCTTAATATTTATTAAGATAAAATATCAATATTATATTTTAATTAAGAATAAAATCATTTGAAAATGATTTAAAATACAATATGATGTGTTAAGTTCTCCTCTTTCTTCTACCCAATCAAACTTCCTTGTGATGTTTCTTGCACATATCTGTCCAGGACTCGTCGTTCTCTCTCTCATTAATATCCGGAAGTTTCAAATATCAAATAATTGTCGAAAGGATTGAAACGAACACAGAATAATTAAAGAGGAAGATAAAATAAATACAAAGGATAAACATGTGTCGTGGGCATAAAATGAAATGGAGAGGTGATCTTGTGGTTTATTTGAAGCTCTTGGATGTCTAGAAGACTTCTTCAGGGGAGTATAAAGAGTATTATTAAGGTCAATAACGATCCTAAAAATGGAGAGCTTTGACGCAATACGCTTTCAACTTACCTTACCGCTGTGCCATATCCTCCAGGAGGTCGGCAACCGAGCACTTCCATCTGCCTTTGTCCCGCGTAGCTCTGATAAACTGCTCGCACGATGTTATGTCTCCCTTCAACTTCACGGGGGTTTCGGGGCTGCATGCGCAATATATAGCCTTTAGGGCTACTTAGCCTCTGCACCCAATTGTTGGCGCATTACCTGCTCGTGGTGCCCCTGCTTATACAGAAATTGTGTCCAACGACCAAGTGCCAGGCGGTATAAACTGGCTGGGCAGGTGGAGCTCATAGTCTTGGTTGACATTCCACCTAGGAGAGGGAAAACTCTGACTTTAAACCCGGGCAGATGTTGCTCGTTAGCCATGGTAGTCACCCCGTAGAGGGTGCGGCGAGTTTCCTTCTTGGACGCCGTGCTGACGGGTCTCAGCGCCCCGTTCGGACCCAGCTTAGTCTCTTCTCCTCTTTCCGCTAACAACCCTTTAGCCTTTTCTGACCATTTATTTCCCAACTCTACTACTCCCTCTCTTCAAAGTCTTTGTTCTGATGGGATTGGACTTCTCTACTCGCGTTCGAGCCTGTGCTAGTTCCGGTCGGCGAGAGGTCTGAATCTCAGGAGTCTGTCCTAGCTTGATCCCCCCCATCAATACCTGCGGATTATTGGCGGCTACTAAACCATCGCCTTCCCCCCCTTTTTTTGGCCGCCAAGAAGGGGTAAATCTTCACAATTGGCGTTTGGTTCGCGGGACCGGCCGTGGCCGGAGTGGACAGGAAAAGGGTTAAGGCGGTGAAGTCCATGGCCACCTCTGTAAGTGGTCCCCTCCCATTTCCCCACCCCCCTTACTTCCCAGTCCGTCGAAGAAAATGGATAGGAATCTACTAACTCGAGGAAAAAGAACACGAGACGTGGATAAAACTGGTGGAAGAACTTTAACCACAAGGTCGCCCCCCAAAAAAACTGCACAGATAGAAGAAAATTGCATAGAAACGAGCAATGTCTCAAGAAATCGAAATTCACCCCCGCAAATACGAACAAAATCAGTAAGAAATCCGCCGGAAGTTTCAAACTCCCAGCAAGCAGCAGGTCCAGGACAATCCACCAAAACGCTACCTGAACTGATCTCACTGCAGGTACTCCCAGAACAATTTGTTGATTGATCTTTCAGAAGATTTTACCTAGTGAAACCAGAAAGCCAACAAACAAACCTAATGAAGATATGCATAGTCAAACAGAGTAAAGATTTCGAAAACTATTTCAACTCCCAGATCAAAATTTTCCCCTCTCTTGCCTCAACCAGATGGTAGTATACTAGTCAAAGTTAAAACAAATGAGCAAGCGGAAAAAACCTTAACTTTAAAATAACTGGCAGGAGATAAAGTAATTGTAACAGCATATACCTCCTTTAACATGCGTAAAGGCGTAATAATAGAACCAGACTTCGTCCAATACTCAGAAGCGGAATTAATTGAAGAATTAAGCGAGTACTCTGTCACACAAGTACACAGTGTACATAAAACGATCAATAACAGCAAGATACCAAGGAACACTTACTTCATATCATTTGACCTAGATATCCTACCAAAATATATATATTTAAGATGGCACCGCTTCACAGTTAAAAAATTTAAACCTAGCCCCAGAAGATGCTACTCCTGCCAAACTTTTGGGTACTAAACAAACACCTGTTGTTTCAGGAATCAGGTCTTTGCGCCTACTTGCGTCAACTGCGCAAATGCACTACACCATGAACAAATCGAAAATTGCCCAACGAAATGTGTAAACTGTGAAGAGCCCCACCTAGCATCAAGCAAAAAATGTAATGTCTACAAATTCGAAGAAGTAGAATCCATATGTGAGAAAGAACGACTAAACTTTAGAGATGCCAGAGAAAAGGCACAGACCTCCATAAGAACCAGAAGAAACGCCTATGCCTCTGTAGTTGAAATGAGCAGAGTGAGCAGACTTCCATACCACGGGGTTAAAGAAAAAACTCAACCGTCCCGTCTCGAGGAGCCTGCACCACAGGCCTCGAATATCGATCTCCCCTACCCCACGCATATAGTCGATAATCGACCATCTCCCCCTTAAAAAGCAGTTGCCGCATCGCGAGGCACCTGCACCCGATACCTTGATGCTCACCCCCCTTCCTAGCAGAGAGGAAAACCTAAAATCGCAATCACAGCAAATCCCTAAGCACATCAACCCCCACCCCGAACAAATCGAAACTCAGGATATACCAGAGATCGTCCGCCCAGAATCTCGGTCACCCCCTGATAGCGTTTTGCTACCACCAATTAAAACGTCAACCACTGACATCATCTACGAAAATAAGATAAAACAGGAAAAAGAGACCCAAGACCCACGTGGAACAGACCTCGTCCCCACCAAACAAATTGAAGCTTAAATCATACAACCAACGAGCCACCTCCCTCACCCACCAACAGAAGCAGAAAAAAAGATAATCCGTCCTCCTATTATTTACGGAACACTAACACCGCCTTTAACAGTAGATACCCAAGACACAATCAAGAGAAACGGTGACAAAGAGGAACCAAAACCTCAAAGACCAGTCCACACCAGACTCTAGTGGCCACAGGGCCCTAATAAATCAATGGGCGCCACGATCCTCGCAAAAATCGAATTGCTCACTTCTCGAAGCAAACCAAAAGAATAATGAAAATAATCCAGTGGAATATCCGTAAAATCAGAACCAACTGGGAAGAATTAAAGCTTCTTGTAGCGGACGAAAGCCCCATCTGCGTCTGTATCCAGGAAACCATGTTGGGCATACATCCACCACGAAAGCTACCGAATTACAGTTGCGTAACCATCTCAATACCAAATGATGGCAGAACATCCGGCGGCTGTGCCATCTACACCCATCAAGATGTTCTCACATTACCCATCAGATTAAATTCACCTCTGGAAACAATCGCCGTGACCATGTACATCAAGAAGAGATACACGATATCAAATGTCTACCTCCCATTACAGGGCCCCTTCTAGTCACCACCATCTTTGCGCTCTTTACCTGTCCCGGTACCGGGATGGGCGGGGTCGCTACCGCCTGTCCCTTGTACTTTGGACGAGTTCGTGCACATTGACTTATGGGCTTGTTGACTTTTGGGGGGCTTCTCCCCTTTATTTAAGGAGGTTCTATTTTTGTTTTTCTTTTTCTTTGTCGGTTGCACGCTCCTGCACCGGGGTGACGGGGACCTCTCCCCGATGCCAGAGATTGCTTCCTAATTGTTAAGTTTTTCCAATATTTATCATTGTTATTTTTTCATAATTTTATTTTAAAGTAGCCTAGTTCTAGGCTGTCTTATTTCAGGCGACTTATGCTTAAGTGGGCAGTCGCCAGATGGGCTCTTAAAAAAAAAAAATCCAGTCACCGCCTTACGAGACTTGATCTTACAACTAACAACTCTATTTATTCTAACGCAGAACTTTAACAGTCGTCATATTTAGTGGGGCGACAGAATAGGCAACGACAGAGGAGACGAGCTATCAAAGCTAATAGAAAACCATCAACTTGGAATCCTAAACCAGAAAGAAGGTACTATATTTAACATACAAACAGGTACCCTATCAGCGTTAGACCTGGCCCTCTGCTTACCCAACACCACGGGGGACTTTGAATAGAGAATCTTGGATGACCTAAAAGGAAGCCACCATAACCAGCTCGTCCTTTCCTCAAACGAGGGATTACCCACCTCGGGTATACCACGATGGATACTAGACCAAGCAAAATTCAACAAAATCACCGATATCAAAGTTGATGACATCCCGAAGACGGATGAAGAGCGCTGGAAATCTTTACATCTATCATATATCAAGCAGGTAAAACATCCATTGTAACCAGCTCAGGACAACCCAGTCAGAGATCTACCCCATGGTGGAGCCCAGAATGTTCTGCCGCACTGAAAGAACAAAGGAAAGCCTACTGAACGTATAAACGATGGCCAAATCCGAAGACTAAAATGAAATTTAATAATAAAAAGAGCTAAATATAGATACATACTTAAACAAACCCACCGGAAATCATGGAGAGCTTATGTATCCACGATAAACTCTAAAACCCCCTTCCACCACACATGGAGCAAGATCCGAAGGATGCTAGGTAAACTCAGCCGAGACTCTACCCCCGTACTTCGGATAAATAGAAACACTCTCTTAAACCGCATCGATGTAGCAGACACGCTAGCGACTCACTTTGCCAAAATATCATGTAGAGCAAACACAACACCCGAGTTCGCCCAATACCGGTTGAAGAGGGAGTGCTCACCTCTAAACTTCGCATCAAGAGAGTACAAATCTTACAACGAAGAATTCAGCAAAAAAGAGTTCGATACAGCTCTTGCATCATGTAGAGACACGGCTTCAGGCCCAGACAATATACCTTATGCAATGCTACGCCACCTAGGGGAAGGGGGTGAACGCTTCGTCTTGGATATATTCAATAAAATATGTAATGGAAAATGCCTTCCCAGACTCTTGGAGAAGGGCTAAAGTTCTAGCTTTCTGAAAACCAGGAAAAGACCCAACCAGTCCCCAAAACTACCGCCCAATCACCCTAACCTCCTGTATATGTAGGCTTATGGAAAAAATGGTGAATGTACGCTTAACATGGTTCCTTGAAACGAGATCCAGCATATCCCCATCGTAGTGCGGATTCCGCAAATTACATTCCACCACGGATGCCCGTATCCGTCTGGAATCGGCGATATGTAACGCCTTCGCCAGCCAGGAAACAGCACGTAGTAGCTGTTTTCTTCGTCCTCAAAAAGCATATCATACGTTATGGTGTTATGCCATCTTAAAATCATTTATACAAGAAGAAGGCGGTCCACAAAGCAACGTCTTAAGCTTACCCCTGTTTGCTATAGGAATCAATTATATTTTACAAAACCTTTATCAAAACATTAAAGCTAACCTTTATGTAGTTGACTTCTTTATTTCCCTAGCAGGTTTCGAAATGGCAACAATAGAACGTCGCCTCCAGATCGCCATCAACAGCATTACGAGATGGTCTACTACCCATGGCTACCAATTCTCAGCCGAAAAGACCAAAGTAGTCTACTTCTGCCGTCGTAGAAGGTGTATTAGGAAACCTGAACTATACCTATACCAAAAGAGGATGCAGTCGTTGAGAGCTGTAAATTCCTAGGACTAACATTTGATAGAAGGTTGACATGGGAACCACATATAGGAAACATTAAAAACTCTCGAAGAAAAAAATGAACGTCCTAAGTACAGTGTCACGCCACGAGTGGGGAGCTAATCGCGAAACACTTCTCACTCTCTACCGCTCTTTAGTGCGACCCAAACTGGACTATGGATGCGATATCTACTCCTCTACTTCCAAGAGGCGCCTTGCACTTATCATCACAGTGGCTAATGATTGTCTTCGCATGGCTACCGGAGACTTCCGATCATCACTCATACCGAGCCTACAATGCGATACCGGGGAGACACCACTAGACCTCCGTAGGATGGAACTCTCTCTACGCCTCTTTACCCCCATCCAGCGACTCCCAACATCGCCAACTTTGACCGCCGTCATTAATGACCAAATGGATAATATTTTTACAACACTTCTAACTCTCCAACGACCATTTGGAAGTAGAGTGCGACTATGGATGGAGAAAATCGGGGTAACGATGAACCCCATCCATTCACTTCCTTTCCCAGACATTCCATTTTTGGAAATCAACTTTGGAGATATGCCATGGCAACATAATAAAACAATCAACAACTATTCTCCTGGGAGAGAAAATTCAATTTCTTACCTACGCAGCAACACATATGGGTATACATATATACACCGACGGATCAAATTCATAGACGGAACAGGATTCTCTGTGATATCAAATAACTACACGTTCTCTGAAAAACTACCCCGAACATTATAAATCTTCACGGCCGAGTGCTATGCCTTAAAACATGCAGTACATTGGTCATACAATAACGCAACATCAGATGAATTCACAATCTTCACCGACTCCTTCAGCAGCCTACAAACATTAGAACGAATGACAGACATCCAGCCAATTCTGTTAGAAATAAGAAACTACAAATATAGAGCAGCATGCGAAAGAAAGAAAATTTCCTTTTGCTGGGTCCCAACACACATAGGGGTAGCTGGAAATGAGCAGGACTACATCATTTCAATAAAGGCTGCCATTCGGGAAAACTGGATGGCAAGATGGGCAGATTTGTATGGACAAAATAAGATGCGACACATTTTCCAAAAGTTATCGCCATAGAAGCCTCGAGAACTTATCCGCCGGCAAAAGGTATCCGTATGCAGACTACGCATCGGTGTGATAGAACGAGTTAAAGCTGCGTTAATTTCAACTTCTATCACATATTGATTAAAACCACGATGTTGCCCACGTGCATCTTCGATTCGAAGCTTGGCGCCTTATCACAGCCACCGGATGTCAATGTTTGAACAAGGAGCTTATCGTCCCCCCGTTCTCCCCCATACGCCGACCTCGCCAGATTGAGTTAGGCTTATGGGCAGATAAGGCATTGTTCTCCGGCTCGGCTGTGCGTTCCCTCGAAGCTTCCACTCCATTGTGCCCCACGCCAAGGAGATGTCCTGGCTATTTATATGTAAACTTTACCACTAAGATCAGATTAGAGATCTAGATTTTCGTCGCGAAACATCACCACGACCCTCTCTTCCTTTGTGCGCCAAGGGACCTCGACCTCGAGATTCACCATCACTTGTCCAGAAGGAGGACAAAATCCCTTGAGTGCCAAAGTTCGAGCCTTTGCGACGCCGAGTCCAAAAGGCTTTTTCCTCGTTGTTCAGGAAGAGAACAACGTAGAACAGCCATTGTTCTTTTGAGCCCTTCGCCAAGAAACGGTTCTCACCTTTTCCCCTTGTTGTTCAGAGGAGAACAACATTAGAACAGCCATTGTTCTTGAGCCCGTAAACAAGAGACGGTTCTCACCCCTTCACTCGTTGGTCAGGAAGAGAACAACGTTGGAACAGCTATTGTTCTTTTGAGCCCTTCGCCAAGAAACGGTGTTCACCCTTCTCCTGTTGTTCAAAGGAGAACAACATTAGAACAGCCATTGTTCTTGAGCCCGTAGACAAGAGACGGTTCTCACTCCCCCTTTGTTCAGAAGAGAACAACGTAGAACAGCCATTGTTCTTCAAGCCGTTCGTCGAGAAACGGTTCTCATTCCCAAGACGCCACGTCAGGATTATCTTATCCCCCCCCTTCGGCTGGAACTCGCCAGTGGACCAAAAGTTCCTTCGCGCCACCTTCCACTGCAGCACTAGTGTAAAAGTTACGTAAGCCAAACGTCACCTTTGAGTACTTAACCCTTTTGTCAATTCTATCCTGTGCTTTAAGTGGTTTATCGAACCATCCCATCTCTTTAACTCTATATTTGTTTTACCTTTTTAAATCCTTTAAATCCTCAGATTAGCTCGAGCCCCCACGACTCTTTCCATTCTCTGTTTATGTCAATATTTTCCGTCTTGTGTTTGTTGATAGTTATTATTAATAAAACTCTATTTTATTAATGATAGCAATATTATTATCCTTGAGCTCAGTTTCACTTCTTAAGCATATCGAAGATACATAATATCGGCCGCCAGACATAATTAAAGAAGTTCCCTCAACGAATAGTGATATATGGTATATCGTCGGGAGTCCATGTTACGACAATCAGACATTCACTACTCACACATGGATACTTAAAAGGGGAAATGCTATCCCCCTACTGTGAAGATTGCATTCTACCCCTCACGATTGCACATCTCATCGCGGAATGCCCATCCTATGGAGAACTCCGACGAAGATACATACCCATCGATATTAGGTGTACCCTCGATATCCTAAGATTTGCACTAACAGCTGAAAATATCCGCCCTGGCAGCGGAATCATCTGCTACCTCGAGGAGACAGGACTATTAAAGAAGCTATAGATAGGTCTCCAGTAGCGCGATCTAAATTTTAATGAATTTTAATTATTTTAACACATTATCATACCATTTATCCATCTATTACTTTAATCATCACTGCATAATCACCAACTCATGATATCAGACCAAACTTTCATTACTGATTTTTAAAACTTCTTACTACAAAACAAATTACGGTGCAATCACCTCGCAGTGAGCACCAAGGGACTTGTGAATAATCCATCCATCCATCCATCCATCCATCCTTTAACTTCACGGTCCATCCATGTATTTTTCTCTTGGCCTTCCTCTTTCCCTCATTCTCTCCACCATTTCAGTTACAACCAAATTTTCCATCCCTTCTCTTCTCATCATATGACAGAAGAATCTCAACTGTTTTCCTCTCACCATCTCATCAATTCTCTTTTATCCCCATACCATTTGCAAAACTTCTTTGTTCGTTCTCCTTGCTGTCTACGAGCTCTTCATTATTCTTCTCCAGTACCACATCTCCATCACCTCCAGTCCCTTAACCATTGCTGCTGACAATGTCCAGCTCTCCACTCCAGGCAACAAAGTTGACCAAACGTGCGTCTTTATTAAACTTTTCCTCGTTTTTATCAATAACTTTCTGTTCGCTAATATATTTATAATAATTTCTGAATGGCATCTTTACTATTTTTAAACTTTCCATGAAGAGATTTGCGAGAGAGGCGGCAATAGGACTTCCCATTGCCAGGCCATCTATTTGTTGAAAAAAGTTTCCATTAAACGAGAATTCATTTCGTGCAACACATTTTATACCAATTTTTCAAAACATACGCTAAGTACAACATCTTTTCAACATTAAAGACAAAATACCAACGCTACTTCGATCCTCCATCATATATGAATTCAACTGCTCGAGATGTAATTCTGAGATGTATTTAGGATCGACACAGCGCACACTACATACCCGTATTTGCGCACATTTATGAATCAGCAATAGAACTGCAGCCCCACTCACTACTCCCGAATTTGTCCCTATCCGAATACACTAAGAAAACAAACATCCACACCATAAACCAAACTTAAATAATTTTTTAATTAAAGACACAGCAAACAACGAAAACCAACTACGAACACTGGAATCTCTTTATATTAGATTTAAAAACCCCACTTTAAACTCTGACACAAGCTCATTTCCACTTTTACTACAACTATAATCATCCACAAATTACACACGCCAAATCCACTACCCCCAAAACAACCCCTATCTTTCAAATATTTCTATTATCTCCCCCTTTTTACAATGAAGACACCCAAAACTAATTAATCTCAGTTTTATTTAAAAACAAAAACATATTTCCTATTCCCTAATAGTTAAAAGCCCTGCATTTTTATAATTTGAATATTACCACCTCTGCTGCTTCCCATTTCCCATATAATTAATTTATAAATATCTGATAACTTACCTAAAAAATACTTATGTTTGTATATATTTACAATCTCACATCCTTGAGAATGGGTTCCTACCCGAAACGTCGGTACCAAGAAGTTAAATTGTAGTAATGAACTTCCTAAATTTAGCCAGCTTATTTATCCTAAAAATACGTATACGCCTGGCAACGCGCAACTCTTCTCCTCTCTTAATATATATATATATATATATATATATATATATATATATATATATATATATATAAATGCAGTTACACCCACACGGGAAAAGTGAAAAACGATTCCGAGCGCTTTCGTCCATATTCTTAAAGACCTCTTCACGGATTGAACCGAAGGCTGGACATACATTGCCTTAAATAGCGGAAGGAGGGATTAGACTACCCACCTATGAACCTTAATTAGGGGTTACAAAATCCTAAAACAATTTTCTTTGAGATTTTATGTATGTAGTGATAATGGGGTCTAGCGTGAACAAACCAGGGCTAAGGTTGAAATTTGTGAACGCGTAATGGAGATACATTTTAATATATTTCTCGAAATATAATTACTGCATTTTATGACTGGTCTAGAACTGTTCCAGTTAATGCTATGGTTGAGATTGTACATTTGTAGAAAAAGCGCAGCGCAGATTTTTCACTGTGATTACGTACATTGGCCTGATGTTGCTTAACCCGAACATCTAGTTCTTTTCCGATTTGTCCATAATAACATTTTTAGCAGTTGTTGCAGCCTATTGAATAAACAATGCCAAGTCGGGGGGGGAGGTGAATCTTAAAAGTCGGACTTAAAAATAACATTTATGTTCGAGACTACAATTTAGGAAGGGCAATATGGATTTGCTAAAGCCACTAAGCCCATTCTCAGAAGACTAATACATGACTTGTAAGTTATTAGTTTAATATACGTACCATAAAGTATGAACTCTCGGTAATAAATTGATAGAATTACTATTTTCTATTTTCTTTTTTCCACTCGCTTTTGTCTTATTTATTTTCAGATTTTTTCTTTGATATCCAGACCCCAATATTTCTCCTCTTCTCGCCTGTCGCCTCGGGGGATACGTTTAGGACATGAGCCTCTCATCACGGGCGACACTAGTAAAATCGTCTACGCTAACAACGGACAACGGACTCCACCATCAAACACTCATACGGCTAACGGAGCTTTAGGCAAGATTTTTTTTTTAATTGACATTGCGGATTTGCGTTTGTGATTTAAAATAAATCTTAAAAGTTGTAGATTTGCGGAGCGGATGTTATGAAAGTTCAAATTCGTTTGCGATGCCCCAAACAGATATATATATATATATATATATATATATATATATATATATATATATATATATATATATATATATATATATAATGAGAGAGAGAGAGAGAGAGATGCTCTTACTAGAAGAAATTAGTTTAAAAATGCAAGGTTAATATGCAATTATCCACACCGGTGTTGTTTGATTTTATTTCAGTAATTGAGAACTATAATATATTTATCATGAAGTACCACTATTTAGGTAGCACAAAGGAAAATAAAGGGAAATCACACAATACATTAAATAGGTTTGGAAAATATGAAAAAATAAAGTGCATTTAAATTGCTAAAAGTAGGTAAGTTATTCAATATGTATTATGTTTGATAGGGTAACGATTTGGATGTTTATAATCACTCTACCTGGTGGCTTAATGGTAGAGCATCTGACTGGCAATCAGCATACCCGAGTTCGAATCCTAGCCAGGATTATTTAAACCTTTTTTTACCTGGCATTATTTCTATCTTATCAGTATGGATTTCCTTTATTGTGTCGTTCTTTGCCCCTTTTTTTATCCTTGTTCTCTTCCAATGTCCCTTTTTCTTTCCTTAAAGAATAACTCCTGTTTCCTGTCTCATTGCTCATTTCCGTCAAACTTCTCTCTCTCTTGTGCTATATTGTTATGTGGTCTTCAATGCAAAGTTTATGAATCTTTCCTTCTGTCTTCCAAAGGCTCTTGAAAGGCGGAAATACAATGAGAAGTCTCGCGTCGTCCATGTCACCTGATTTCGAAGGAGAAGCTGATGTGGCATTAAACGGCCCAGGAATTAAATCTTTTTTGCTGCCAAACCAGTAGGCCAAATAACCTCAGGTACCTCACTCTTGCCTACAGTTACTATCTACATCAAGGACATACAGCCAGCGAAATAGGGACAGATTGCGTTAAATTTTAGACTGAACTGTAATTTAAAAGTTATATACACAAATATATGAATATCCATTTTACGTGAAAAACTCACAGAATCGAGAGCACAAATGCATTTTAACTCAAACGGTAATTTCCTCTTTAGCCCTAGGAGTCAGGAAATTTTTACATTGAATATTATTATTTGTTTTCTTATTTTTACTAAGGTATTAAAGGATATAATACACACTTTAGCAACACAAAATATTAATTATTTAAATAATGGCATGAACCATATATGACACATTGTGACTATATTGACTTAAAAAATACACGAACTAGAAAATAAAAAAGAATAAAAGTTAATAATTTTCACAAAATAAAAAACAATCCATTTAATCAGAAATATGATAGTCTACGAAGCAATTTCTGTCTTTGTGTAAACATAGAGAAACTTTACACTTGAGGCAAAAGACATAGATGTAAAGTCCATTACACCCCATCTTTAGCACCTTCTCCTTTCTTTTTTTTCCACCCTGGGAAATGGTTGACATTGTAAAATCCTTTTAATTGCCCTTCCTGCAGTAACATTGACAAGTGGGTTTGAGCCGTATTTTATCATAGATTTACCGTTACTAAACTTGAGTTTCTGAAGAGTCAGTGGCTCCGGGAGAGCCATTCCTACAGATTTACAGTCTTTCTTGCATCGCAGCCTCCCCGTGGCTTCTGCCAGGTCTATATAGTGAAAAATTAACCTTATTAGCCATTTCTTAGATTTTCTATGAATTATGTACAGTAAGATAACAAGTAAGCTTCTCTATTATACTCCTATTATACTAAATCAGTTATGATGTTCAGGGTGTTACAATATTTGCTCTTTCTGTTTTGTCCCAGCAAAGGAAATGACGTTTATCTTCATCCGAGTCCCATGAAGAAGAAATTTGGGTGACTATGGAATTGTTATTTCAGTTTACTAAGCACATTTGTTAATCGCTACATGTATAGACATCTATCGAATACCCACCTTCCTTTACTAGATCCTTATTGTTTTTAGTCGCGTGCTAGCCTAGTCACGGGCGACTCTACATCTACATATGTCGGTCGGTCGGTCCCAGTTTTGCCTCTTTTCTGTTTTTGTAATGACATTGTAACTATTCGGCCGATTCTAACAAAATTTGGAACCCTTGTGGTGTGGGTGGTGGTGGTGTAGCTGGTGTAGGTGGTTGTGATGTGGGTGGTGGTGCTGTAGCTGGTGTAGTTGATGTAAGAGGTGGTGGTGTAGGTAGTGGATTTCTAAGTGTTGGTGTTGTATGTGGTGGTGGTGTAGGTGGTAGTGTTCTAACATACATCATCGCCACCTACACAACCACCACAATCTGCACCACCACTTACAACACCTACGCAAACACCACTTAAACAACCAATACCTACACCACCTACCCCTACACCATCATCCTCTATACTACCACCACCTACTCAACCACTACCAACTGCACCACCTACACCAACTCCACCTCCAAGTACACCACTACCACCTACATCACCTACACCAACAACCTATACCTAAACCACCTACACACCAGCCGCATCACCATCTATACCAACACTACTACCACCACATACAACACCAACACTTAGAACACCACCACCACCACCACCACATACAATACCAACACTTAGAACACCACCACATACACCACCACCACATACACCACCACCACATACACCACCACCCCTTACACCACCTACACTACAACCACATACACCAACTACACCACCACATACAACACCAACAGTTAGAACAACACCACCACCTACACCACAACCACCACATAGAACACCAACATTTAGAACACCACCACCTACACCACCACCCCTTACATCACCTACACCACAACCACCTACACCAGCTACACCACTACCACCTACATTACAACATACACCACCATCACCAACACCACCTAATTCACCATCACCTACACCACTACCATCTAGACCACCGCCACCTAGACCACCACCACCACCCAAGGTTATCCCGTGAATTATTTATTTTTGACAATAACATCATAACTATTCAGCAGATACTAACGAAATTTGAGACTCTTAGGTTGTTTTACATTCCCTTTCGTATCATATATTTCCCAAAGTCGTCCCGAGGTTAGCCGGGGAATTATTTGGCAATAACATCATAATTATTCGGTCGATTTTAAAGAAATTCGAAACGCTTATTTTTTTTACATTCTCTTTCAAATGCTATAATTTCCAAGGTCCTTCCAAGGTTAGACCGTGAATTATTAAAAGTTTTGAAGGTCGTAAGGTTATAAATCAGTATAAGTGAGAGCAAGCGACTTTTGGTCAGCAGACCATTTTTATTAGCGAATTTCCAGCAACCCTATTACTCCTAATTGTCCCCGTGCAGTATATCCCAGGCAATGTGAAGAAATTATAAAAAAATAATCTTCAATCTGCTCATGGTTCTAGTTTTTTTTATTAATGCTATAACTCCAGCCGCTAAAAAATCTAAATATTTGTATTCCTTCGGATATTAGTAGATTTCCCTTAGTAAAGTTATAAGAAATTCCAGACTAACCGCAAAGAAACAATAATTTTATCCTCCAAGGATTAAGTTTGCCTTATATGTATCGCTTGACCGGCAATGTATTCTTTAAGCGAATAAGTTATTCATCTATGCAAACTCTTTTTTGGGGAACTTCTTTGGACTACTCTTTCACATATTCATCTAATATTGGTCGCATTTTCCAAAGTTTGTCAGTATCTCGATGATTGTTCTGCAAGTTGTCAACGCAATGAAGATTATTACGCAAACTGCTAAATCTGTTAAACGTCATGGCATCTACAATTAACCCGTAACAGTGATCTTTGCTCTAGTAATTTCTGCGATTTTTGATTCCCAGAGACCCCATCACAATGTGTATGCCAAGGTTACCTATTTATTTCTTCTTGTTTTGCATTGAGATTCTTACCTCTGTTTTGCAAAAAATACATGTTAGTTTCTTCTAATCATGTCTTCTAAAAGTTTTTCATAAAGATATTTGGTAAAATATTGGTAAGGTACCATTAGCTTAGTATATTCATTATGATCAGCAACTTGCACCGACGCTGAAGGAGTAAAATCGTAACTAACCCAAGAATCCTTTGTTCAGTTGGTTTGCGCGTTATGTACTCATCGTAAGAATTTCCTCGTTTCTATTTGCCGCAAATACATCTTTTATGATTTGCATATAAATTTCATCACCAGAGACTACATTAATGAGTTTGGTTTCATTTTGATCATCATTTGAAAAACCATTTACATGTGAATCATTTCCGAAGTTATCAGAATTGATATTTTCTCCAATTTTATTTTCAGTTAGCATGTGTTTGGCCATTGAACCCTGTAATTGAAAGAGTAAATTAATAATATTTGAATGCAAAGAGAAACTATTATAATTAGACGAGCTCAATAAACAAAAAATGAATCCAATTAAATGCTGAGGTACAGGTTTATTTTATTTTATTATACAGATTTGCTCATATTAAGTCATATCAACTTAATGAAGAAAATAAAGGGATTTATTTTATGGCGGAATGTAATGAAGCCATTCATCCTTATATATTTTAAATTTATGATGTCTAAAAATGATAAAAACTCAGTTGTAATTACATTCCCGACATTATTATTACGGCAATAATTATCAACTCACCTGAAACAACATGTTATATTCATCGAACTCTTCAAACTCGTTCAAACTGTTGTAACTCGGAGACTAATGGCAACCCGTCTTCATCTGGAGATTTTTCTGAATTCTTTTTGGCTAACAAATATAACTCAGTATAATCTGATGGCTGCAGAGTGATATATCTTTGTATTTAAGAGTATTGAAATTTTGAGTCATATATGATTCAAGATGACTCATAGGGTTAGAAAAGGGTAGGTGGTTTATAAGCAGCCCGTATATCACACGGTAAGTTTGATGTCATTGCGTCTCTCTTTGGAAACCTTGTTTTGGATTAACTCTCAAAAAGACACCTTTTTTGCAAAAGGTAACATATAATGGTTTGAGAACTGAACTGAGTTCACGGCAACAGTTTATTTAGTTAAAGAAAGGCTTAAGCTTATGAATTGTGGTTATCCGTATAAAGTTCGAATCAACTATGCCCAAGAAAGTATTTCGCCTCCTATTTTCAAGCAGAGAACGTCACCTATAAATTAAGTAATACAGGCCAGCTGCCGAGTAACACAGGAGAGCTACGTTTATGTTCACCTCTAACTAAGTTATTTAATGAGGCCAAATTTTGACTATGAAGGCAGCTTCATTGGTGTGCTTTATATTCCAAAAGAATTTGCGTAAATATTCCCGTTGTGATTTGTAAGTTGTTGAAATGGAATAATTCTGTATGGCTTCAGTTTTGTCTGAGAGTGTGAGATTTCCTTGTTTAGTTCGAGATACCCAAGATCTTCGACCCGTTATAATCCAAATTGTAATTTCTATGGAATTAGTTTTAAGCTAAAATCAAGTATGTAGCTAATTATCTACGTTAAAGATATTTAAATAAATATTTAACCTCTAAATTTTGTCATCACACCATTTTTTTTGACAAGCGTTCGACCGAAATTTGACGGAATTCTTTCAGCAAGTCTTTCTTAGAAAAGGCAGACGCACCAACGACATGAGGGGAAAATCCAAGAGGAAATTAAATGGATAACGGTAAGGCTTAGGGATCCTGTTTAACCCTTGTTCTAAGATCCATCTTATTTGGAAACAAGATGTTACCGGGATGTCCTTAGGGATTATGTTTTGCTGATCAAGCCTGATTTATTCATTTTTACAAATTCTGTCTTAGCGGGTTTGGGCTTCTCTTGCGTGGAGTGGCATCGTCGTTTGTAACAGGGGCGCCAGTTTGTGTATATATCTTTGGGATTAGTATTTAACTAGCAACCCACATATCGGGCAGAGGTTATGTCTGGAAAAGGTGGAATTAACCTAGCGTACTATGCGCGAATCTTGGAAAAATAGATTGAAATGATACCTGAAGAAGTCGGGAAGTCAAGTGACTGAACAGGCCCTGTAAGGGTAAAGCGCAGGTCAAGAAAAGGAGTTTTGTGACTAAAGGATTGGGGCACTCGTTCACTGAGAGCTCGCGCTTCTACTCATTGAAGTAGGGAGAAGTGTAGCAAGAAATTGCTTGATCTGAAATTCTCTGTACAAGTAAATCATCACAGGTGGACATCTCCGTTGAGGTGAACTCGAAATTATCTAAGGGGTATATATTCTGTATACCAGCAATTCAAATCTTTTGGCATGGAACTAGGTGAACATTAGCACAAACTCTGCCCGAGCCTCAAGGCATGGCCGATGCGAAAACAAGAAAGCTGCTTGTAGTGATATATTTCTTGGCGTGCAAGTAAAAGGTCGGAGAATACTATCACTTTTCACTAGGAAGGCGTCTCCTAAATGGAGCCGGTGGCAAGCAAGAGAATGCCGAAAATCAGCCTCAAGAAAGAAAATGAGTGATTGGACGAGGTAAATATTCGTCATTTCTTATTTCCTGAGGAATTTCTCAGACGGCTCCGTTGACCTCTCCAATTTTGGGGGGCTAAAGGGAGTCACTCATCAGCAGTAGAATAATGTGACTTCTGCTGAAGTGGCTGGCCTCAACATACGGTGAGGTCATAGCTCTAGTTTAAATTAAGAAATAACTAAAACCTTGATGATGAATTTTGTCCTAGAGAAACAGGGCAAAATATGGTTCTCATTTACCCAAAATTTCCCAGTTACCTAGTTATGTCGGGTGTGTGAAAACCTGTGTTATGCCACGATGACACACGGTAGAGAGAGTAAGGGCTACTGAAAATTGTGAGACTTGGACAGAAAGCATGTTTGATGTTTGCTTCGTTATCGTGAAAGCATGATTAACTAAACAGTGTATCCATTCTATGTATAAAAAAGCAAAGAGGAAGAGGCAGCGATGGGTCTCTCCCATAAACTTCCAGTGAAAAAAGCACCAGAATGACAGCCTACTCCCTCAATCATCTGAAAAGGAATAACTAGAGCCGGTCGAGGTACGAGTGCGTGAACAGAAGCCAGAGTTTAGCTGGAAAAGAACTTCTGCCCTGCAGCTATTTATCATGATTCTGATTAACCTTGATGTGGTTTTAATCTTATCTTCAAGCCCTGTGTGATCCTTAATGGTGGAAAAGCTGAACGATCCGAGACAAGTCGGGTGGCTTAAGGCCATGGCAGCTGAGACAAATTCTTGATATCATAAGGCATCACGAGTAAAGACATGATCCAAAGTTTCAACCCGAAAATTAAGAAGTTAAATTTCTAGCAGCACATAAAGTTGTGCGTAACATGAATAGAAAGGCGACTGGGAAAGGCTTGCCTCAACTGTGGTATAGGAAAGTCTGGCTCTGTGGCATGTCAAAGCTCTTGAAGGAGGTATATGGTATTCTGAATCAACCCCGCGATTTTTTTGTGAGTATTTGCCAATTTTGCTGGTCATTAGCCTAAAATGGATTGAGTGCAATAGCCTTAGCAGAGTCTTAGATCCACTGTTCAGCTGGTATGCTCGAATAAGGGGTCGCCTGCTTCCATTAGTTAGGCGGAGATATGAGAGAATAAATTTCGTCTTTGTAGATGAAACATGTTTAGATGTACCAAGAAGGTACTGGAGTCCGTGTACTGCCTAGACAAAAGCCAGAGATGTGAGAGAAGAATGTTGATCCTCAAAATGGAGTAAAGTAAGAATAAGTGAGAGAATCTTTGTTTGACCGATATAAAGCTTGATCGAGGGCAGATTTTATGAAGGTAGCCGTTGATGAATTATGATAAAATGATGTCACAATCTTGATAAACGCATTTATTCACAGACAATAAATTCACGTATAAAGGTCTAGAGTTTTCAATTTCAGCTGGTTTCCAACGGGAATAAAATAAGTGTCTTGAAGCGGCCCATAAGTGAATGATTTTCCCTATCGAAATACCTCTGCCAAATAGGGTGGTGATAATTTGTGGTTTCAATAAGTCTCTAGTTCCTCAATACTATTTTTTTCCATTCATATTCAGGATCTTCGGATTGATTAGTTTTGGTTACCACTCCCCATGAACAAATGGAAACATTGGTTAATCCCCAAATTCTGATGTCCCCCTATTTGACAAATCACTTCGCTCAGCTTTTTAAGCCCATATCATTTTTACAAGATAAAATTGATGCCACAGTGATTTTTAGATATTATGTCATCTACTTAAATTATATTAAATAGTAGAATTAATTTTCACTCTGATTTTAATTATTAAGCATCAGAAACACATTGAACAATCATACATTAACATTGACTACATAATTAATACTTTCAGGTAATAAAAATTATTTTTTAAGAAAGACCTCTCTATAGCAACTGCCCATACAATGTAAATATCTAAAAAAATTAAAATTTTGTTGGCCTCAAAGATTATAATAACATTTTTTAAATAAAGTTTCATGTGCAGATTTAATAAAATGGAAGTCATTTTTTATCGAAATGACTCCAGTTTTTTATATTTTGCCAATGACTATTTTTGTCAAATTTTTAAGATTTTAACAAATTTCATTCTTTTATTTCTTATTTTCAGGTTATATAAATAAATAAAATTTTAAATAAAAGCAACAATTTTAATTAAATTACCAAAACGACAGTGTAAAAATAGCCTAGATATGTGGATCAGTATCATTTAAAAAATATCAAAGAAAAATTTCTCTTCTAGTGAAAAAACTATATAACTTGTATTTTGGATTGAAAATTGGCGACCTAGATAAACCATGGGTGCCAAATATCTGTTGCACGAAATGCTTAATTCTTTTATCAAAATGGTCTAAAGGAAAAATACAAAGCCTTCAATTTGGTGTTCCAATGGTATGGCGAGAGCCCCAAGATCATGCCACTGACTGCTATTTCTGTTTGATAGAAATATAAAGTAAGTAGTTATTTATTATCCACTGTACCTATATTTTGAAGTACTATACTGCAATATTATTTTTAAAATATAGAATTAAATAGGTTTATAACCACTTTATTTTAATCACACATATGTACATAACTTTAAATTTTATGCATATAATTTCCATACTTTTAGGTAAAACAACTAAGTGCGCTTCAGCTGTTGTATGACCCAACCTTAGATCTGCTATTTGGCCTATACCTCACTCAAAAGACATTCCAGTACCTGAACTACCTGCCCAAATTGTTTTGTCTAACTCTAATGAATCAGATATGGAATCATGTGAACCAGAAACTGAAATTTATGTTGCTAGAACTGTTGATACTTCTCCAAAACCTTTCTCACAACTTGATCTAGATCATCTGTAGGAGATCTAAACTTAAGAAAGCAACAAAGTGAATTACTGGACTTGAGACTGAAAGAAAGAAATTTAGTAGCAGAAGATGTTCAAATTACTAAGTTTCGCATTCGATCAAACAATTTAGAGGACAAATTTTCATTTGACAACAATTTATGCTAATGTAAGAATATTCCACGTCCCTTTAAAGAATTAGATATACATTATGAACCCAGTGAATGGAGACTTTTTATTGACGCTTCTTTATATACGTAGCAGTAAAGCCGTGCTTGTGAATTATGGAAATATACTACCATCGATACCATTAGCTCACTCTGTTCTTTTGAAAGAAAGTTATGAGAATTTAGATTTTATTTTAAAAAGCATTAAATACAGTGAACATAAATGATTGATTTGTGCTAACCTTAAAGTAGTAGCCATTTTAAATGGCTTGCAGTTAGGTTACACAAAATCCATGTGTTTTTTGTGTCAGTGGGACATTAGGGCTCGGGGAAAACATTACATACGCTCAGAATGGCCTTTAAGAGAAGAGACAAAAGTAGGTTGTCATAATGTCATACGTGAACCATTGGTTCCTAAGGAAAACATAATTTTGCCACCACTTCATATAAAATTAGGTTTAATGAAACAATTTGTGAAAGCCTTAAAGCATGACCAGCCATCCTTCTTATATTTACAAACAAAATTTCCTAAGATAAGGGATGCTAAAATTAAAGGAGGAATCTTTGTCGGGCCTCAGATTCGACAACTTATGGTAGATAGTGAGTTGAGGCCAAATTGAGCAAGATTCCACCAAGTTATTGCTACTATAGAAAACCGTTATAAAGGAAAATGGAGTCCTGCAATGCTTGCAGACTTCTGCTGGCCCCTTTACAGAGACAGACAAGATGTTTTACATTAAAAGAAGCCTAAACTTTCTAAAATTTTATGACTATTTTTTAGATTTCGGCAATTTTGAAAAAATCTTAAATCTTCATTATTTTTTTAAATATATTTTTATAATACCACACTCTGAAATGTATTAAGAGGACTTATTAATTTCTTTTGATAAATAAATATTTTGTTTCTACTTATCTTTGTACTTTTTGTCAAATAAAATTAAAATAATAACAAATATTTCATACCTCTATATACTGAATAATATAATATTAATAATAAATTGAATGTGCAGATTAAAAAAAACTGAAGCCATTTAATTAAAAATAAAGGTCATTTTCGTAATCTACGCAAAAAACTACAATAGAAAACTACTTTCTCATTTATGTAGGTAAATCATTATTGGAAAGTGTAATTAATGTCTTACTCATAAATCATATTAGCCTAATGCAATGACAAAAATTAAATCAAGCAAGATACGTTGTTCCCTCGATAGAGACGTCACATAACGTGATGCCTCTCTGCCAAAATAGCATCTGACTATTCCAAGGTCACCAGAGGCGTCTCGTGTAACGCCTTGAGGCGAGAGACGTGGAAATAGAGATATACAGGGCTCCCAATGCTCGTTTTTTACACTCAGATCTAGGTTTTTTTAGGTTCCACCTTGGTGTCTAGATTTATTTTTGAAAAATATGCTGAAACCTTTTTTTTTCGGAAAATATACAACGATTTATTAATAATTGCGATAAATTATATCCGATTAATATAAATTTATATTATTACAGTGCTCGTAAATGCGCATATCAGATGAAACAGAACGTGTTCAATTGTTGTCAGCCGCATCAGACAAGTATTGAGCAAGTTTATACAGGCAGTGGCGTTGCAAAAACAGCATACTCCGATACCCTCAGTTCAATGTTAACAGCGGCAGTGCCGTGATAATTTTTGTTTTTGTCAAGTTATGGTTGGGCATTTATAACCCTGTATTTTATCATTTATGTAATATATATTTAGTTACCCTTCACATTTTAGAGATATCGATAACAAATTAGCAAGTCCTCCTACAAAAAGTGTCTAAAAAGTGGTATAAACAATCTTTTAAAGAAGAATGGTTAAAAGATGAAAATCTGACAGTGGATAAAAGAAGATCCGACTGAAAGGAGATGTAGTAACTGCATGTGCTGTAATACAAAAATAAGGAATGCTAATAAATTGATTTTATTATCGCACAGTAAAATGTCTAACAATGAGAACAACATGAAAACTGCGAATTCAACAACAAAGTTAGATAAATTTGTTAAAAAATAGAAGCCTAAGGAAAACGAAGAAGTAGCGAAGGCAGAACTAATGATATCAGTTTTCATGGCCGAACTTCATATGCCATTTGGTCAAACAGATCATAACATAGCATAACATAATTTCACGGCTGAGAAAAACCCACTAACAAAATGCATTCATATGATTGTGTCAGATTATGCATCTACAATATACAATTTAAACAATCCATAGGATATTGTCGTATCATGAATCTACAATATACAATTTGAACCATCCACAAGAATGTGTGAAAATCAAAACGCATTATCAATAAGGCTCGTCAAAATCTAAATCACCTATAATATACAATAATAAAAAAACTGCATCGACAGGAATGAGTCCAGTCCCCCCCCCAAAAAAGGTAACCTTTCCTCCCCATATAATCATCTAATCTGCGTTTGAAAACATTCAATTTTAGACTGTCTACTGTCGCAGATGGCAAACTATTCCAGTAATCAACTACTCTATTGAGGAAAAAATATTTTTAACATCCAACTTGTACATGTGTTTTTTAATTTTTAGGTGGTGACCCCTAGTCCTATTACTACCTTCCAACTCAAATAACTTGCTAAAATCCAACTTATGCGTCCCAGAAAAGATTTATAAAAGCTCAATCATATCTCCCATGTCGAGTAGGAAAGCCTTTCACGAGAACAATATTCCAAAAGCAGTAACTATGTGGACGACAAAAGCTTCTTATCTTATCCATGAAGGAATTGCTTACCATGAAAAAATGGAAATTGCTGATAAGAGTACTGACATATCAGATTCTCAGGGATTAGCTCTCGTTATTAAATATATTGACGTTCAAAGGGGTGATGTAATTGATAATTTACTTGACACAGTTTCTGTTAAACATGGAACGGCTAAAGGATTATATGAGACTGTTAAACAAACTCTTAGTGAGAGAGGAAACCGCATGTTTAATATTAAAGAGTTTGATAGTAATAATTGTTCAACCATGATGGAAAATAAGAGCGGATTTTAAGCATTATTAAAAAGAGATATTTCATCTCTTTTTATAATGGGTTACGTAATCCTATGTCATTCTTTCGCATTGTGCGCTAGTCATGCAGTTTAAGCATTGTCGAGGGGTCAGCAAAATTTACACATTGACACCTAAACCAGAATTGGTAAGAGATGTATGTAGTGGAAGGTGTTTGTCACCAGAGTTATGAAAAACGTCCCAAATATCCTAAAAATCCTCTTGAAGTAAATATTTGCTCTGCAGATGAAATTCAGAATATCTGAAATTTTGATCTTTATTTTTTTTACATAAAATAAAATTTCTAGTATCTTTGTGTAGGAATATGTTTTTTTTTCTATATGCTGCTTGGTTTATTTAAAATCATAAGGCAGGTTCGTAGTTGAGTATTTTTCAAAATTACAACAGTTTATCAAAATATATTATTGTAAGTAAATAAAAACTTCCTTTTTTATAATTGTAGTTCCCTAAACTATTGTGATGCTAATATATATATATATATATATATTTATATATATATATATATATATATATATATATATATATATATATATTTATATCCACATTTCTATAATATCTATTTTAAATCTATATATATATCTTATATAAAATATTCACATATATTTTGCTCATATCCCCACGCCTTAAATTTTCTTTCTGCTCAATAAGCTATTTTTGTATTATTATTATTATTTAATATTCCTAGTTATTTGTCTTTGTTAATGATTAAGAAATTGACTTTTTTAAGCCTCCGTTTATTGCGTTTCTCTAAGGTCGAGAACGGCATAATTCAGTGGATTGCGAAGCAGATTCTAACTTTCATTTTCATCTTTAACTCTATTTTACACAGAGCAGAATTAGCTATCTAGAAGTTAACGTCTTAAATACTCTGATGTATAAAATTGGTGCTCTCGACCATATCTCATTTCTATACATTCACTATTCGTAATCTTCCCTTAACCATTAGCCTAATTATTATATTCAATTATTAGCTTCTTTCATTACATTTGCATTCCTTTATCTCTCCTATTCTTCAACGTAACGGGTATAGCTCTTATATTAAATAGGATTTTGTCTAGGTAGAAGATTTTATTTGAAATAATCGGAAGTCGTTTTTCGAACGGGCGCCATTTTAGGATCACTTATAATTTCAGATTTCTTTACCACGCTTCTCCTCGTTTTTATCCGCCGCTAAATATATTTTCAATACACATCATATTATTGCATCCATTTTTAAATTCAATTCCATTCATTCTTACACTAACATAAATAATACATTGTACCTTCTTAAAGAGAGAAAAAAGTAAATTTTCTTGAATCAACCCAATTTATATCTTTCACTTTTTTTCAATTACTACACAAATACACACGAACTTTCATAGTAAATAAGGATGCGTATACCACCTCGACAATGAACAACACTCTGTCTAGCCCTGCTCTAATGACGCTCAACACTACCTCCAATCTAGCATCGACATCCATCGTACATCAAGCAATCTACGTGCACAAGGGATTGTTCCGAAGTCCTCCTCCTTCCACCCCCCTTCCGAAATTTTATTCTACCAATCCAATTGCCTGGCTTGATATGAGTGAATTAATTTTAATTTATCACGCCATCACTGACCAGAATCGGATCGTATATATCACAGAGTATGAGCACCTAATTATATTTACTCTTTTTAAGGCTATTTTGCTCGAACGCGAAAGGATAGGCGCTTGGGCTAAAATTGAAGGAGGCGTTTAGGAATGATTTCCGAATGTAACATGTAAAGGATTTGATAGAGCTATTAAATACCCAGCAGATTAGCGATCGGCGTCGCACGCGTTTTCTTGAGCACCTGAAAGAATAAATTCGAACAAAGGGAGCTCAGTTAGAACTTTTCGACATCCTGCTCACAGAAATATTCATGCGTGAAATCGCAGAGAATAATAGGCCCCTCATCCTAATGGCGCCCCCCCCTAATGTGAAGCAGATGGCCAAGGTAGCCGATGAGCTCTATCGTAATCCTAACGTAAGTTGGCGAACTGTCCCAAATTTCAAAGATCCTTCCTTTAATCTATCAATTTCGCAGATTCAGTTACCAAAGAGGTCCTCAAGCAACCAGCCGGAACCCCAAGGTAATTCATTCCCTTCGGTGTACAAACTTTCCGCCATGCTGTAGAGGATATAGAATGATCTTTGTTCCCTCAACGTGTGACAGGGAATGACTTTTGTTCGCTTCTCGCAATCGCAAGCTTGTCGACCCAACGACTGCTCTCAATGTTTCCGGTTCCTTTTTCCCTTTTCAGAGTTCTCTCCTGTCTGTCAGTCTCCCTCTAACCACCCCACAGTCCCCGCAACTTCTGCAGGAATTTCCTGGCCTTACTCTTCCACCTTCGAAAGAGAGACCTATCAAACATAATGTGGTTCACAGGATAGAGACGAAAATAGGGCATGTGTACTCACGCCCTCGCAGCCTGGCCCTAGATAGACTCGCTCTAATGAAGCAAGAGTTCTAGTTCATGGTGGAGTCGGGCATAGCTTGCCATTCTATCTCCAATTAGGCTTTACGGCTTCACGTTGTACCAAGGTCTACGCCAGGTTAGTTCAAGGCTGTAGGTGATTACATGACTCTCAATGCCTGTACTATTCCAGATAGATATCCTCTTTCCTATTTGTCTGACTTCAACTCTGCTTTTGTCGTTTGATCAAACTATTCTCGACTCGATCTGCTTCGTGTTTACAACCAGGTCCTAATTCACAGAGATGACATTCCAAAGACAGCTATCACTACGCCATTCAGTTAATTTGACATGCTCCGCATGCCATATTGCTTACGTATTTTGCTACAGAGACGACATCCTAATACCATCTTTGTATTTAGAGGAGCATCTCTCTGACCTTCGTCAGCTTTTCAATCGTTTAGAAGAGTATGGTATCGTACCAAACACTTCTAACTGCCTTTTTGGTATCAGGCAACTCTTCCCTGGGACTCCACATTTCAATGGTGAAAGTCGTCCTCTCGAAGATGAAGTTACTGTTAAACTTTTAACACAGATTTATTCCCAACGTTTCCAGCATTATGCAACCTCTGTACAATCTACTTTTAATCCGCAAGAAGAACTCTTCTCTATTCTGGTCCTCCGAGGTGTGCGAGGCATTCGTTTTCACGAAAGAGGCCTTAGCTGTTTCTCTGGCCCATCCTTAACCAGGAGCTCACATAAGCGTTGCTTCGGAAGCGTCAGCTAACCATGTCGGTGAGACTTTGAAGCATGAGGTTGCTGACTTTCGGCAAAATCTCGCTTTATTTTCTAAAGCGTTTACTCCTTCTCCGCTAATTCAGCGAATATTGGATGACCGTGAATTGAATTTCCTCACCGACCATAATACTTTGGTTGGTGCACTTTCAGCTCGTAGCACGTCTAGTGTGCACTCTGTGGTTGACTCTCATCACCTCGACTTCCTTACGCAGCTTACGAGTAACATCCGATACGTTCCTGGTGCAAAACACATCGTACCGGACACACTTTCTCGCATTGCCATAATATCGGGCATGCAACTCTCACCTCCTCTCCCATCGATCATGCGGCGCTAGTGCTTGCTCAGAAACAAGACCAAGACAAACAAGTACTGCGGAACTCGTCTCAACTGTTCTTTCGTGAGAAAGATTTATTGGACAGTCCTCCCAGGAGTATCCTGGTCGATTTTTAATTGCCCGACTGTCCTCATTCATTTCATCCGGTCGCTTACCGCCAGCATATTTTTTATTAAACTCAAGGAATTTCCCATCAGGGCATTCGAACAGCGAACAAGCTCATTGCACGTTATATGTGACCAGGTTTGAATGCCGACGTGGCCAAATTTACCTGAGCATGTTTTCCTTGTCAACGCGCAAAAGTTCATCGCCACAGAAAGACCCTTCTAGTTACTTTTTCTCTTCCCTTCGGCCGTTT
This sequence comes from Ceratothoa steindachneri, assembly GCA_963969495.1. Lineage (NCBI taxonomy): Eukaryota > Metazoa > Arthropoda > Malacostraca > Isopoda > Cymothoidae > Ceratothoa > Ceratothoa steindachneri. Next base: position 5,356,242 of record OZ018326.1, on the reverse strand, counting down.
CGACGTTGTTCACTTCGATCTGGTTGACCTTCTGTCTTTTTCGTGTGGTTAAACCTATCTTCTCACCATGATCGACCGTTTTAACCGTTGGCCAGAGGCAGTTACTCTCCCGTAAATCAGAGCCTTCATCGTCGTTCTAGCTTTCGTCTCACGATGTATCGCTCGTTTCGGTGTTCCGTCCACGAGCAGGATTGACCCTGGTAGTCAATTTGAATCCCACCAATGAGATGCGCACTAATGTCAGTGCTTGGCTCCTTTCGCCTTTCTACCACTAGCTATCACCCACAAAGCAAAGCCAAAGTTAAACCGTTGAAACGGACGCTCAAACAAACTTACGCTCCTAGGCCCTAATATCTGAGGTTAACAAGCGCATCTTGATCCTTCTGAATATCTGTTCATCCTTGAAAGAGGACTCGCTGGATATACAGCGGAGCTCATCTATGGTAAACAAATTTGTCTTCCTGGTCAATTCTTTTCTTGTAATGACCACACTCTACCGTCTTCTCTCGAACCTGCTGAATACGTACATAATTTAGTACGGCTGATGTCTGAAGTTAAGCCGACCACACTAGAGTGGCTGATAATCAGAAACCTTGTGTGCCAAAAGAGATGGCAAACTACCCTCACGTTCTTGTCCATCGCTCCTCACTCGCTCGTCCTTGCAACCTATATATATATGATGGACCCTTTCTCGTCATCTTAGAAGGCCTTAATTCTTTGTACTACAGTTTAGCACCAAGTAGGATACTGTTTCTAGGGATCACCTGAAACCAGCTTTTATAGAGGCTGTTCACCTTAAGCAGCCGCTGTGTTGTGCTTTCACTATAACTATAAATGATCCAGTTTTTCCTTATACGCGCTTCCTAATCGTTCCTCCAATCATTTCTATAACGTTTATTTCTTCTTCTCGATTGCTGCCGCCTCCCATTTTATTGCAGGAACCATCATCGCCAGCAAAGAGCTATTTTCACAACGTCCATCCCCCGCCAGACGCCACTTCGGGAGGAACAAAACAGATAAACCTCACCCCGCCCACCTTCGCAAAGAACAGTATCTTGCCTCGATTGACTGCTACTGGCAGTCAATTTTGTCCCTGTGACCCAAATTAGCTAACTGGCAGAGTGATACGCTCTGGCTGCTTGTTAAAAAACTCGTTGATATCCGGACTAATCTAATCTATAACAATCTTACAAATTTTATATGGGAGAGTATTTGTATCAACTGTAAATACACTGTACATTTCTACAAAACATAGTATGTAAATATGTAATTAATCTTAAATTATATGCGTAGCCAATATTAACAGTGTACAAAAACGAAATAAATACGTAAATGAGAATAAACTTTTCTAGGTGCATTTTTTGAGTAAATCACGAATATAATATCCCCCTCTTTCTGTGACATTCGTTTCTTGCAAATTACCATCTTACCTTTATTAAATACAGTGATGGCTCCGAAGGGATTAAATGTAAATAGCATTGGGCCGAAACTAACAACTTTGAAAATTTTGCACGGATTTTGATATAATTTTAATGAGGGGTTCCTAAGGTTTTTGAACCTAACCTATGAAATTTAGGAAAATATACTCATTACTCTTTTAGTTATATTGGTGCAAATCCTTGCTAACTCTTAAATAACGCTTGATAATTTTTTAACTAAGTTTAAATGCTTCCTTTTTTTAGTTAATATTTGTTGCTGTTACTATTTATATTATTTTTAAAACTCCTCAGTATTTTATCTTCACAGGAGACAGAACTAAAATGCCCAAAGAATGCAAAAATTCCTCAGAGAGTTTCTGTTATATATGTTAATCAGTTATATTAAGACAATACAAGAGACACTTGACTAAACATGTGAAGAAACTTTATGAGCTGAAATTTGGATATAAAATTGATAACCAAGACAAACGCTGGGCACTTCACATATGTTGGTAAGGTGTACAAGATCCCTTTCTGCCTGGGTGAAATGCAAAGGGCCTAGCCTTATGTTTGGCGTACTAATGGTCTGGAGGGAGCCAAAGAGGATTCAATGGATTGCTATTTCTGCTTAATAGATATTGAAAGTGGGTATTCAATGTGTTTTGTTTACCTGGTTTAATATATTTTCCACATATATATCAATTTATAGATCGAAATACATACACTGTTGTATTTCCACTAATTCTGAAAGTGATGATAGCTAGTAATATCCATTTTTAGTCTGATTTTATTTTATTTCATTGCAGATCGCAACAAATAAAGTAAGAAATGTATTATGTATTCAGATCTTCAGTCTGCTATTCGCCCAGTTCAACATTCAAGTGCTATTCCTGCAAGACGCGGCCCTCTGAACTACCAAGCGATGGCATGAGCAACTCAGACGATGCAGAATATCAAGATCCTCCATATGTTGCGCAGCTTGAATCTGACAAGAAACTACACCTTATGATCCAACTGAAACTCAATGATCTAGTGCTTGATTTAACACTTACAGCGCCCGTGAAAAGTATCCGATTACCCTCAAAATTTGTATTATTTTCAATGATATTCACAAACGCATAATTCACTTTCTATTTGTTCTATGGACATTTGGGAGCTTTCATAAAACGCTGTAATATGACAGCCTTCGAATGCAATCTTAAGTTAGTATTGTGGTAGCGTTCGTTGCATGTGGGCCTGTGTCAAATTTGTCCGATTTCATGTTTGTGCCATTTCATTATAATTTTGTGATTTTTTAAAGAAAGTAGTCTAAATAAAATTTATTTCTAATGTGTTCTAAGAAACAACTCCAGATTGATTGTCCAGGTTCTATTGTTGCTTTCTTTTTATAAATGTAGGAAGTCTTAGAGACAGATAGCCTCAAGTACTGTTAATTTATGTGTTTTAGTTGCTAAAGAAAATGTTAGCCTATCTACGCCAGTACCTAATAAACGATCTAGCAGACCGGGAAAAACAAATTTGCGAACAGCCATGCTTATGAAAAGTTTAGTAGTGAATAATCCAACAAATGCGAAAGAACAAAAATTTAATATGAATAATTTATTATTTGATGCTTCTGAACAAACTATCCAGAAGCGGCTTATAAAAGAACTCGGATTACCATGTCACCATGCTGCAAAGAACGTGTCGCACTAAGTAAAAGATACATTCATTGGACTGTTTTGGAGGGGAAAATCATTTTATTCAGTGATGAGTCAAAATTTCCTAACATTTAGAATCAATCCTAAAAGGTTTCGTCCGCTCTAATAGAATGGACCCTAAGTACACCCAAAAGACAATGAAACACCCTCAATTAAGAAGATTTATTGTTATTCAGTTTCCAACGGAGAGGAAGCAAATATTTCCTACCTAAGAACACAACTGTAAAAGGGGCCAGGTATTTAGCAATGTTACAGGAGAAACCTCTAGTGGTAATGACAATCCATGAGAAATAAACATCAAACCATGATGGGGCACCTTGTCATAAGACTCTAAAACCGTGAAAAAATTGCTAACTGACAATAAATTTGAGATTTTGGATTGACCTGCTAATATACCATATCTCAATTTCATAGAAATTTATGGGTAGTAATCAAAAATAAAGTTGAAGGCACAGACACTAGCTCCGTAAAAAAACTAAAGGTATGGTGTAGCGAAATCTCAGTGAAAGATTGTCAAAACTTGATTAAATCAATGGCAAAGAGTCTACAACGCGTCATCAAATCCAAAGGATGATGACAAAATACTATTATAAGGTTAGTCAATATTAAACATGTTTTTTATGTTAAAAATACAAATTTCGAGGGTGATCAGATACTTTTCGCGAGCACTGTACTAAACAGCAGTAAACTTCTGGCCATACGTCTGGTACAATGGAACCTGTTTGATTAACATGCTCGAATTACTGTATTTAGGAAGCATTCTGCAGATCTACAGCAATTCTTCACTTTTGAAAACAACTTGAATTATTCTACGGATATCAGAGACCATTTCAAAGTCCTTGAGCTGACCTATGAACCAAATGAGCAGAGGTTATTCATAGATGCTTCCCTTTCCAGCATAAGAGTGGTTCTGTTGCACATTATTAACACCTTGCCTTCAGTTCCAGTTGCTGACTTAGTCATTTTATGAGAGAACAAGGAGCATGAGTTGCTAATTTCTAATGATTTGAAAGTATTAGCCCTACTTAATGGGCTACAAACTGGATACACCAAGTTTATGTGCTTCCTTTGCAAGTGGGACAGTAGGACCAGATCGGAACATTATGTACGCTCAGAATGGTCACCTTGGGAAACTAAGACGCCTGGATTGCATGATGAAATTGATGAGCCACTAGTTAAGAAGGAAAAAATCTTTTTGCCACCACCTCTTATAAAACTAGGCATAATGAAGCAACTTGCCAAAGCACCGCAACATAACAAGCCAAGTTTTCAGTAAGTCAAAGCGATCTTCTCTTAAATAGGTGATGCTAAGATTAAAGATGGCATATTGGTAGTCCCTCAGATTTGTCAACTTATAGATGATGAGGACTTAGAGGCGATTATGTATGGAACTCAGCTAGCTGCCTGGCAGGCTTTCAAAGATGTATGCAAGGGATCTCTGGGAAAGTACCAGGGGGCCCAGTAGAGAGCCTAATCAAGTGCTACCAAGATTTCGGATGCAATATGTCACTGGAGATACACTTTCTTCATTCTCACCTGTCCTTTTTCTCAGAGAATCCAGGAGATTTTAAAGATGAACATAGAGAGAGGCTCCATCAAAATATTGCGTCAATGGAAAACAGGTATAAGGTAAAATGAAGCCCTGCTATTCTGGCTGATTTCTGCTAGAACTTGAAGTCTGAAACACCTGAGACGTCTTACCATCGAAGAAGTAAATACTAAAAAAAAAAGTTAATTCATTATATATTCATGAATTAATTACAATGGACACATTTAATCTGACTGGAGGCGAAATACATTTATGATAGAGTAAAAATCGCTATAATTGCATAATTATTAAATCGGCAATTTACAAAAAATGCTACGTGATGGGTAATTTTTGCTATCAAATTCAAATTCAACACACTCAGCCTCATAATAAAATGGACATGAGTTCTATGTTTTTTCTTGACACTGAAATCCTTTGTACACTGTAATTAATGTCTTACTCATAAATCATATAAGCTTAATGTAATGAAAAAAAATCAAATCAAGGAAGATATGTTGTTCCCTAGATAGAGACGTCAAATAACGTGATGACTTGTTGCCAATAGCATCTGTGTATTCCACAGTCACCAGAGGCGTCTCTTGTAACGCCTTGGAGCAAGAGACGCGGGAACATAGATATAGAGTGCGTTAAACCTTCCTAGAGGCAGATTCGTAGTTAAGTATTTGTCAAAATTACAACTGTTTATCAAAATATACTTTTATAGGTAAATAATAGTTCCTTTTTTATACTTGTAGAAAACCTCACTTAAATTTATTGAATTAATTTCTGTGCATTTAAGGTGTCAAATTTCGTTGGTTCATGTTCTTTGTTTTAATTAAACTTTTAGTTTTTCTAAAAAAAAATCAATCAATCCTCGAAACGCTAAGCAAGGCACTAGGAACCCTCAAAGATTAAAGAAGTAATAATCAGATGATAAAAATAATCAATAATCATAATCGAATATATAGCACTCTTAGAGGTAAAACGTAATCAAGAAGTTTTGACGTACGTAAACAACCCATACGTACGGACTCCAGCCATCACTCTGTCCTTCCTATAACATGACATTCATATATATTTTGCTTATATTCCTTCGCACAAAATTTTATCTGCCCAATAACCTCTCTTTTATTAGAATTATTATTATTATTCAATATTTCCTGTTATTTGTCTTGGTTAATGAGTAATAAATTTACCTTTTTAAGCCTCGCCGTTATTGCGTTTCCGGTAAATCTAGAACGGAATAATTCAGTGGATTGCGAAGCAGATTCTAAATTTCTTTTTTATCTTCAACTATATTTTACTCAGAACAGATTAGGCTATCCAGGCATGTTAACCTCCTAAATACTGTGATATTAAATCTGTACTATTTTCTTTTATGGAGTTCATCATATAATTCTAACACAATATGTCTGTCCCATCCTCCCATACTTTTCAGCCATCACCTTTTTTAGCCTTGCAACCAAAGCCCTTCTTCTTCCCATGAAATCCCTATGATTTTATTGATTATGGTGGAAAAAGATGAAGTGCACATTTCGTCTGATATTACAGGATTCTTTTTGCACCATTTCCTTAGTTAAAAAGTTAGCTCTAACTTACAAATAAATAGGAGAGTTTATTGAAGCATAGAACGACAATGAATGTCAAGAGAAAGAGCAACCAAGGAAAATATAAAAGGAAATGGAAGCGAGAGAAATACATAAGGAAAACGAAGGAATATAAATGTAAGAGGAGAGTACTAGAAATTGAATAAAATAAGCTGGAAACAGGAAAATAAGGCTGAGAAAGATTCGAGAAAACACGAAAAATAGAAAAGAATAGGATTTGAAATAGATTTAAAGAAGATTGAAACAAAAAAGAACTAATGCTAACAGAATTTTCAAAAGAACCACTTACCTTGTTTAAGCTCGCGTAGCTACCAACCCTCTCCGCAGTGCCAAAACTTAAACTTTTAATTTTTCAGAATTAAGACGACATTAACCTTATCAGGGGTCTGTTCTATTTCTATCTCTAGTATACATTAACGACTTAGACGAAGACCTTTCAGGCATAATATCGAAGTTTGCTGACGACACCAAAATTGCGAATTCCGAACTCACTAACTCACAGATTAATGAAATGCAAAACAATCACGACAAATAGTCGTGCTGGGTGCAAACGCGGTAAATGCTTTTTAACGCAGATATATGTATAGTGCTCCATATTGGATACCGTAACGGCCAAGAAAATTACTCACTAAATGGTACTCAACACTTAAGCGTATACAGAGAGATGGACTTAGGAGTAACAATAACGAGCGACCTAAAACCCAGTCAGCAATGTTCAGAAGTCATTAAGAAAGCAAATAAAATAATTGGATTCATTGGTAGAGCATCCTTACTCTCTATAATTCCTTGGTCCGACCCATTTTGGAATACTGCATTCAAGCCTTGTTATCGTACTACGAGAAAGATATAACCAAATTAGAATGCGTCCAACGAAGGCTTACTAAAATGATACCAAGTTTAACCCTTATCTGGTCGCGTGGGAATTAATAGCACAACTGGTCGCGTGGGGTCATACTGACTACATTTATGATTATTACGTTTTCATTTATCTGCGGAATCAGAGGATTCAGTTAAACAACATATCTTTATACAACATTTATAACATTTATAATATAAATATTTCATGAAAATATTTACTAAAAAAATGAACAAAACGCATATAACAGACACATTATTTCAGATAAAAAAGAGTGTTCCTGAGAAGTGAACAGTACCCGCAGACCAGAAAAGAAATTCAGGTCAAAATATTAGCTCCTTATATTCTTCCTCGTTGTGGCAGATTCTCGCCCAGCGCATTATCATCATCATTGCAGTTATTGCATATGTTAGTCATGTGCTCTTTGCATGTAAATGCATTGCATTTTGAAGATGTGGTTGAATTTTTTAGTTCTTTACATCTTGGGCATAATCTGCATCTCTTTCTAGATCTTCTCGATGATCATGCTTGTAATAAAGGACATGGTAGACCCCCAGTTATACCTTATAGAAGTCGAATTCACTTTCTTAGATCTCGGGGAAGAGACTGATTACTGGCTCGAGAAATCTGGTGTGCTCTTACCAAAGTATAAGCTAACTCTTTTACAATATTTCTCCTTATAAACTTTTCAGGATCTCTTTTAGTACTCCGATAAACAACAAGTGCATTTATGGCAGATGAAAGAATATAGCTAAGGGCCATCGTCTTGTTTTTCTTCCCACAATATAGTTTGAACATAACTGATCAGATTTGTCTACACATCCTTTCCTTGAGTTGTATAGCGTTATGATTTCTGGCTTCTGTTGAATTACTTGCCTTTTTTTCTGAACATATAACATCAAGGTTATGTTTTCAGTAAATCCAAACCTACTTCTGTGGAATTTTTTATTCCTATTGGGAAGAAATTGTTTGAGAATTTCTCTGTTATTTTTACGCAGATTCCCAACCAAGGTAAGCCTGTGATTTGTAAGCAGTGACGTAGCTAATGGTATACTTATATACCAGTTGTCTGTAGTAATAATACGAGGGGTGGTCAATAAGTTTTGCAATTCGGATATAAGGAAACGAGATATGAGGAAAAGTGTTTTATTATTTTCCAATAAAACTACCCTCGAATTCAATGGACTTGCGCCACTTGTCCCTGAGGCTTCGAATTCCAGACAACCAGAAATCTCCCGACTGCTGTTCAATCCACTTCTGGACGGAGAGCTGGACATATTCATCGTCCCCAAACTGGCATCCAGGCAGGGCAGCATTGAGCTGGCAGAATAAAAAGTAGTCGCTAGGGGCCAGATCTGTACTGTAAGGGGGATGGTTGAGCTCCTCGAATCCGCACTCATGCAGGGCAACTTGTGCATCTCTGGCCTTGTCGATTTTGACGACGTTAAGGTGGATCATGGGGCGTGAGGTTTCTAGGGACCTAACGGACAGAGACCTTGGACATGGCCAAATTGTCGTGGATGATGTTGATAACACTTCCATGTGATATTCCAAGTTCTCACACGATTTCTTCGACCTTCACCCGTCGACTTTCGAGGATCATCTTCTCCACACGGGCCACATTGTCCTCGTTGGTCACGTTTGACGGGCGTCCTGGACGGGAGTCATCTTCAAGGGACTCACGACCATGGCGGAAATCCCTATTCCTGCGAGCAATGGTTGCATAGGAAGGGGTGGTGTCGGTGTACACTGCAACCATGCGTTCATGGATCTCTTTTGCATTCTAGCCTTCCTTGGTCAAAAATTTGATCACTGCGCGATGCTCAACCTTCTCCATTGTTGAAAAGTTGTTGCTGACGATCTGCGATCAGCTCCTGATTCTTAAATAGAGGAGGCAGGAGCGTGTGGCTGCAGGTCCTGACTTGTCATCACTTGTCTTAACACCCCCACAAACAGCTATCCCCCTTCCTCTGTTTTTTCCTACGGATTCGCAAAACTTATTGACCGCCCCTCGTACGTCCAGTTCCTGTTATGTGGGCAACTAAACGCTGGACAATAGCCTGAGGTTTATTTTCATTTCCAAAGGGTCCAGGGGGTTGGATTCCAGCATAAACATCAAAATTTAACAATTAATATGTCCTTGCATGTACCAAGGCAAGAACCTTTGTGCCATATTTGTTTAGCTTAAATGGAAGATAAGGCACGGAAACCACACCTACCTCGAAATGTGATAAGCTGTTCGTCTATGGTAACATATTTTCAAGGGCTGTATATTTTTTAAAGTTTTTCGCTTAAATATTAAGGAAGCTTCTTACCGATGCTAGTTTATCACTATCTCTTCTATTTACTCGAGTTGTGACATCATCAAAGAACAAGCATCTTAGTAGAAAAGAAAGCGTTTTGCTGAAATGGTGAGAGGAAATACACAAACTCCTGTACTATCAGTTGCCCATAGATCATCTTAAATTTGATCAGCAGCTCGCATCATCCCAGACATTATGAGAATTCCAAGAAACGCGAGCATTTCTTCTTTGCTTACATCGTTTGCATCACGTTCTCTTTCGAAACGATTCTGCAATCTCTTAATATATTTGTTAGTATTTTCTACCAGCAATTATAAAATACGATCATCAAAGCATCAAAAACTGAGAAAGCACACTTACCTGGCGCTCTTACTCTTGGGAAATGAGTCGCTATATTATGGCTCCTAGTTCTTATATTTGTCCTAGGGATATATTTCTTCCATCTTGTATCATCCTTTTTTAAAATGTAATCTGCATGCGTTCTCTCTTCATTACCAGTGTCTTCTTCAGATGTACTTCTCTGTTCTGAGTCAGAATGGTGATCACTAAATTCCTCGTTGTCATCCTCCTCTTCTTCAGACCCACCAACTTCAGCTTCACCTTCTTTTTCTTCGTCAAGAGGCCTGCTAAAAAAAATATATTTATATATATTTATATATGTATATGGATATATCTATATATTCTAGAATAAATGGCTTCTAGATGATTATGTGTCAAAAAGTCAATATTATATTAAATTTTTAGATATAATATAGAAAAAGGCAAATACTCCATAAGATATGAGAAATTTTATTTAAAAATCTACAAAGTTTAGTTAAAATTTTAAAACAAACTAATTTTAATCAATTAACATAGTGACTAAAAGTAAGTATACCTGTGAAATTACAAATTAGATGGATAGATATACTCAGTAAGGTGAAATAAACTTTTAACTTACCTTCCATAAAATTATCTCGTGTCCATTTTTCTGATACGTAAGTAGGCGCGTGGGGTCAGCACCAATACAAAAAAAGTTCCACAACTAGGCGCGTGGGGGTCAAGGTATACAAGATATCTCATACAACTGAATTGGCAACAAACGTGAGGAACACTGCAATATAAACATCACTGCTAATAAATCAGCTACTGTGTGCGTGGTCATTACAAAAATGCCAGATATATTTAAAAAAAATACTTTGGGGGGAGTCAGGAAAATATGACCCCACACAACCAGTTAAGAGATAAGGAACAAAACATACAAAGAGCGACTTAGAGAACTAAATCTAGGTCCATTAACTCAGCGTAGAGTAAGATGGGACCTAATATGGATTGCAACAAATATTTCACTATCGACCAGGCAAATTACACTAGAGGAAACGGTTGAAAAATTATAGGAAAACATTCTTATTCGCACGAATCTAAGAATTTCTTATTTAACCGAATCATTCAACTTATGGAATGGGCCTTCTCGTAAAGTAATATAGTGCAACACCGTAGATACTTTCAACGGTCGTATAGATAAATACCTTGAATCTAATCTCCGACCTAACAGCGTTGTCTAGCGAATAATTAACTCCCTAACCTTCAGGTTACAGGTTCACTAATTTTGCATGGTGTACTATCTATCTTACTTAAAATCTAAATCTTAGGTCACCTAGTATGTAAAACGAGGGCTGTTATGACCTGTTTATCTATCTAACTCTATGTAACTCTTTTCCAATTTGAGAAGATTTTTTTTTTCTCCTGGGGCTCCAAAACCATAAGCCATTCAACTAGTTTCTCTTCGTAAAGGTAAAACCATAAATTTGATTTTTTTTACAAACTGAATTTCCAAGCGATTACGATTTCATTAGATTGAAATCATATATGTTTTTTAGAATGCCGCTTAACATTATAGGAAGCTACTTACCTACAGGCGAATTAACCCAAGGAACCTTCTATTAATTTTTAAAAGAACTTATTTGAAGTATTATATTTGAATTTTCGATTGAAAGATAAATGATATTTTATGATTATATTAGCCCAACACTTAACTTATTCATTAGAGATCAATTTCTCCACTCCTGACTATTCGAGATCAAACCTTCCTAAAAGAACGGAATTTTGGAGCCATATTCAGACATCACATAACTATCAGATATTATTCAGTGAATAATATCAATGTATCTAGGAGAAGCATACACAGCAGAAGACTTCCACACTAGCGGCCGGTTTCCTGCCTAACAAAATGATTCCATGTTATGCCTTCAGGATTTGAAGGAGGTACAAGAAGAAATTACTCCATAAGCCACGCAAACTTGAAATCAGCAACAACCAAGATAACATATGACTAAGCGAGAGAGAGTTATTCTTACACCCAATCAAAGACACTAGGACTATCTGCATCCTCGGCAACTATGATTGTTCGTGCGTTATAGCTGCCGATCACTTATTACTAGATGTTGATTAAAAGTAGAGGGAACTCGCTGATTCTCGATTATTTAAAAGAAAATCACCTTTTATATCATAAAATCGTTTAATTATTTTAATTTTCCCCAGGAGTGGATAAAGGCACGCTTAACCAGTGTTAAGTGATGTACTAATACGTATTTCTCTTTAATTTTGACGGTAATTAGAATTCCTCTGAGCTCAGTTTTTGATCAGGTTTTGAGGAAATGAAGAAACATATACGGATGTTGCTCGATGAAGAATCGAATCTACTTCGAATAGATCTAGAAGAATTGAAAGAAAAGTACAAGAAGCAGGCCCTTCTCTTTCTTTGATATGAAGATAAGGTTTGGGCTTTCAGATATAAAACGCCCCAAGACCTTCAATATAGCACATGATTTAACATTTAAAATATCATGAAATCAGCCATAGACATATTGTAATACCAAACAAAAGATATTCAAAACTTTTAATCTAAAGTTAGCTCATAGAGTCTCTCTAGCTGGACAGCTTTTGAAAATTTGGGGGCTAACAGTAGCTTATGCTATCAATCTTGGGGAAACCAGTCTAAAAATCTTCCAAACAAAGAGGTTGCTTAAAATCATACCCTTTAAAGGTTCACGAGATGAGCAGTATTTTTCGAGGATAGTTATATATTTTTAAAGCCTTAATTATCCATAATTCTAGGCTGTGAATAGATTGATTTTAATGGGAGTGAACTTTTAAATCACGTCTTTGAAGCAATGTTTGAAAAAATATAGGCTCTATCGCGGTCGCTGTAGCCTTGCTTAGGGTATTTTTTGTGTACTCATTTATCAATAAATTTTAATTGACTGAAAAAGTTAATTGACATAAAAAGTTGAAGAATGAACCTTTCATGTTTAAACTAAAACTATAATAAGTAGAAAGAAAATTTTATAGCAGATTTTCTAAGCCACACGGATAAAATCTTGATCATTAACGATAAAAACTCGGAAGGGACTTGCAACGTAAACAGAATCTTTGTTTAATCATCACCATAAACAGGCCTTATGATTATGCTCCACTCAGTGCCTAGAGAATTGAGGTACACTGGGAGATCCCTCAGATTTTGGGCAGAAAACGTTTGGAAATCTCAAAGTAAAATTGTGTCTCTTCTTTCTTGTTTTCAATTTTTTTCTTTTCCATTGTTTTAATTATGGAAAAGCATAGAAATTTTTAAGTTTATGGAAGTTTTTATTATCATTTTCCTTAAAATGATTTGAATTTTTAACACTAATACCCAATGCGCTCATTTTTAAATATAATAATGACATTAGTTTTCGAAATTTGTTCGAGATTTCGAGATAATCGATATTCCTGAGATTACACTGGCTGCGTTTTAAAACCGTTTTCAAAGGTAGTAGGTTTTCCAACTGATTTAGAATCATTTATGCATGTTGAATTTAAGAATATAACTAGTTTTCTTTGGTGAGGTCTGCTTCTATGATATGCTCGGTTTATATTAGAACATAGGCATATTCCAAAATAGAGCTATCATCCAACCGTTTATTACTTCTGTTTTGTCACATCTAGAGATGATTAACCATACATAACCTATTATGTTCAAATTTTCAGGTCTAGATTTCGAGTACAATTGATCATACGTGTAAGAATCATCCAAATAGGTTTTGTTACATCTGCGGACATGTGTGAAACTAGAGGACCAGGATCAGCCATTTGCTCCTCATATTTGCTCTAAAACATGTGTGTAAAATTTACGGGATTTGAATAATAAAAAAGGAAGGGATTACGTCACATCGACTCCTACTTTTGCATGACAAATTTGAAAGGCATCAATCGCACGGAAAAGCACCATGTTCAATACCGCAATGTTCCTTCCGCTATAAACCAGTTCGATATGGCCCCGATCTTCCTGTTCCTCAGCCTGATTTTAGCATGGGTTCTAGCTCTGATTTCGAAGCTAGTGTCACTACCGATACAGCTGAGTTTGATGCATACAAGCCAGAAGAGGGCGACCAACTGGTGGTATTTATGCTAGGCGAGCTTGACGACCTGAAAACAGACCAGAACCTTTCCAAAGAAGCTGTTCAACTATTGGGTTCACCTCTTGGGGAGAAATCACTGCTGGCACCAGGGACACCATTCTATTGGTATAGGCACCACGAGAAAGAATTTAGGAAATTTTTCACGTTTGATGAAGCCCCTTTACTGGCCTAGTATAACAACATTGTTGACCTGCTCAATTAATGGGCCTAATGTATGATGCTATGCAAAAGACAAAAAAAGAATATTAAACCTCGGGTGCTTCTGATTTGTTGGGAACCCCCCAAACCTCGAGTATATTCGATTTTTTTTGTCTTAAGAATGTCAAATCTTAAATCACCTAAGTCAAATAATAGGGAGCATCCTGATTTGAAAGCTTCATGGTGACCTTTGCCAAATAGTCAAAAATTAAAACCTAAAAAGTTCGCCACGCAAAAAAATGACATTCTCTTTGAAGAGAATTCTGTCTGTCATTGAATTAAATAAATAGTTTACACCAAGAAACTACCTATGATCCATTGAATTCTCCAATTAGGCATAACATAATTTTATTCACATTATTTTCATATATAGATTGCGTTAAAAGAAGCATGAAGTGTGTTTTACTGCATTGCAGAATTGTAACTGCTCCGCATCTGTAGCAATTACCAACTCAATAAAAAACAAACATCGATACGTGCATATCTTGCTTTTATCGAAAATTTAATCCACGAAATAGTCTTGTTTCATCTGATATATCTATTCAAACTATGCCATTTTTTTCTTGAGAAAATCGACCTCGACGGAGATTCCTTCAAATACATTTCCAAATCTTCTGTGGGAATGAGTGTTGAAAAGCAATTAGCGGGAATATTTACTGTTTCTCAACTTTGGATCATCATGCTCCATCCTTCAACTGTACAAACACTGAAATAGTTTGAAGTAAAAATTTATAGAATTTAAATGCCTTCGGCCAAACTTTGTCTGTATTTGCACAGTGAATTTTGGAGTGTGTTTTTCGAAATTAGTCCCACAGTTACGATAAAATTGGCGTTCTCTTAAACAGCTTAAATTTTCATTGGAAATTCAATTAATTTTTTAATGATGCTGATACTTTATAATAATTGGAGGGAAAGTTACTCCAATGACCTGCGGCGTTTTGTAATAAGATGATAAATGATTATCGCATTGATGGTTCCCCATGGTTCAAATCACTTACAAGTGCCTTTGAATGGCTAAATGGCAAAATAAGGCTTCTGCCACTAGATGGCACTACCCAGTGCCAAATATGCTAGCAGGTTTGAAATCTCCAGGATGAATAACTATATGTCCTAAGGTTATATGGGTCATTTCAGGGATCTAAATGGGTACAATTGAACTTTACTCCTTTGGAAAAATGTGTGACGCCTTGACCTGGCGCTTCGCTACAGGGAAAAATTAAGTGAAATTTTAATCTTGTATATTTCATCAAAGGATTAGTTCACATATCTGACAATCAACTCAGCAAATAAGCAGGTCGAATGAGGTAACTTTTAAATAAAGGCCTTTTATTACAAATAAAATGAGATTCATTATATCCAAACCGTTTACATATATATATTTAATACCACCAAATCGCCGTTAATTTATCCTAAGGCATTATTTTTGAATATTGTTAGCAAGAAAGAGTTTATGTAATAAAAAATAAACAATGCATGCTGCAGATAGTTTATAAAGATTACAATGCACTTTAAGTCGTATGAATAACCTCAAAATGCTATAAAGTAAAAAGATAAAGTCTAGAAATACAGAAACATATACAGAAGATACGTCATTTCAAAGGACCAAACTATATTCACTCAAATCTCTGAAAAGGCCTTTTTAAAGACATGGGTTTGAGACCTTTTTTAAATGCATCAACAGTCACTGGCGCCATCAAATGGTCAGGGAGGGCATTGCACAAGCTGGGGACAACAGAGCAGAAGTCTCGGTCTCCCAAGGTTCGGAGCTTGGTCTTCGAACGATGGAGGAGACTGGTCTGTCCGGTGCGGAGAAGTCGTGCGGAGATCCGGGGTGAGAGCAGTTCTTTGAGGTAGGAGGGGGCATCGCTATGCAGGCACTGGTAGGTGATCAGGAAGACTTTGTACTGAATCCTGAGTGCGGCAGGAAGCCGGGGAATAGTTTTGAGGATGAGTGTGATTTGGTCGTATTTTGTCACTTCCAGGAGAATCCTACCAGCACTATTTTGAACGTATGGCAGGTTCTGGGTATTCTGGTTAGGGAGCCCGATGAGAAGATCATTGCAATAATCCAGTCTGGAGAAGGTGAAGGCATGGACAAGATTTTCAGCATCTGAGTGAGGTAGCAAGGAGTGGAGTCTTGCAATGATCCTGAGGTAGAGGTAAGAGCCAGAGTAGGGGAAGCTAGTGATAGCAGATGATTTGATCTGATGTGGGGTACCGATGAGAATGGCTTCTGTTTTTGAGCCATTTAGCTGCAGAAAGTTGTGCCTCATCCACGCCTCCACCTCATACAGGCAGGTGGTTAGCGTTGATGCTGGCCTAGTCGCAAAGGTGGTTGGATCAGTTGTCAGGTAAAGTTGGTTGTCATCAGCGTAGCAGTTGCATGAGATTCCAATCCGGTTTCTGATACGGCCAAGGTGGAGCATGTAAAGTGTGAAGAGGCTGTGGCTAAGGGCTGATCGCTGAAGAACACCACAAGTTACAGAGATTGTGTCCGAATTCGACTTCCCAAGGGAGACAAACTCTGTGCTTCCGGTGAGATAGCATGTGAACCAGTCTAATGCAGTGTCGAAGAGTACAATCGTGGAGTGAAGGCGCTGTAGAAGGATGCAGTTGTCTACCGTGTCAAATGCTACCCTGAGGTTGAGAAGGATGAGGAGGGATGCGAAACCAGCATCAGCGGTCCTCAGCAGGTTGTTAGTGACCCTAACCAGAGCAGTTTCCGTGATGTGGCCGGAGCCAAAATCAGACTGGAATTTTTCCAAGAGGTTGTTGGTTTTGAGGTGATCGTGGAAATGGGCAGCAACTTTCTTTTGCAGCACTTTACACAAAATGGGAAGGTGGAGATAAGCCAGGAGTTGGCAAGCACCTCTGGGTTTTGGTTTGACTTTTTGAGGAGCGGTTAGATGACTGCATTCTTCAATTCAGACGGAACATCGCCAGCCTTGAGGTATTTGTTGACGATGTTGGTGATCAAAGGACTTAA
The DNA here is from genome assembly GCA_963969495.1 of Ceratothoa steindachneri. NCBI lineage: Eukaryota > Metazoa > Arthropoda > Malacostraca > Isopoda > Cymothoidae > Ceratothoa > Ceratothoa steindachneri. Next base: position 5,339,213 of record OZ018326.1, on the reverse strand, counting down.
TGCAGAGGAGTGGCTTTTAGCCAGAGCTGAGAAGTAGGTGTCCAAGACACAGGTGGATTGCTCCATCATCCTCAAAATGAACTCACCGTCTCGTTGAGTGATATCCACAAAACGGCAGAAGGCTGATAAATCCCAGGCTGTGAGTCGACAGTTGAGGCTGAAGTTGGAAGGGTGCTAAAGAAAGAGGAGCGGATACTATCTAATTTCGTCTTGAGGAAGAAGATGATGATATTACATTTTTCTCGGGTATCCGAATGTAGGTAGGTTTGGGGTTTAAGAAGACGGTTTATGGTGATGAAGAGTTGCTTGGAGTTTCCCTGGCTGTTGTTGATCGCGTTGGAAATGGACTGGAAATGTGAGGGCCTTTAAGTATGTCTTAAGATGCTCTCTGTAGGCGATTCTTTGCACATCAAGACTAGATTTGGTAAAACGTCGTTCTAGGACGTGCCCCGCTGTCTTCATTTCCGCAACTCGTCCGTGTAGCAGGATGAGGAATGTGTAAAGGTTACGGATCTGGTTTTGGCAAGAGCATGGAGGTCTAGGACGCTGCTAATAATTTTGTTGTTATATTCTACTGACTAGAGAACTAATGGGAAGATGGCTGAGGAGATATGCTTGAGGTCCGCAGTCAGGGATGCCGGGTCGATGTTTTGTTGATTCTTAAAGATGTTTAGTCGTTTGGGTTTGTCAAGGCTAGAAAGTAAAGACAGCACCATTGAGATGGCCTTGTGGTCGGAGATGCCCAGTTCGTAAACCTGCAGGTTGTTGATGTGAGCTGCATTGGAGATCACCAAGCCGAGAGTATAAACTTGACGTGAGTTAGGGCATCAAAATGTTGTGTTAGGTTGAGGCAGTCTAGGAGATCAAAGACCTATGTCACACAGTAAGAGGATGGGGTGTTGACATGAATGTTAAAATAGCCAAGTTTTATGGTATTGGCTGAGGTTGTTCAGAGTTTAGAGAGGAGGTCATGCAGCTCATAAATTAAAGTGGCCCTAGGTTTTGCTGCCCTGTAGATAAGTAGCATTGTGATGGAAAAGGGGCCTTGCATTTAAATGCAAAACATTCAAATGTGACTGCATAGGCAGTGTCATTGGTGAGGGATAAAGTTCCCTTCGGTGAATGACAGCCAAGCTACCACCAAGGCGACCAGTGCTACCTGCTTTCTCGAGGTAGCGGTAGCAAGGAAGATAGGCTTCATTTAGGTTAGAGTAAGACTCTGTTCGATGTCAAGATTCTGTGAGACACATAATGTCAATGTATTTGTCAATGATGTGATCTTGAATGAAGGTCGCTTTGTTGCCAAGTGACGTGCATTCAGAAGTACAATTTTGACTTTTGGTGGGGTTGTGTTTTTCTGTAGGGGTTTGATAAGACCAAAGTCCACTCCTTGCTCAAAGTGAGGTAATCTCATTCTTTCTAGTTCTGTTGTCTGTCCAGATGTAGGGGATGGATTTGTCAGGCTGCTGATGTAACACAAGCAGTCATCTGCGTCCTCTGTAGGTATGTGGGGAATAGTGTTTCTGTAAGGGAATAAGAAGGAAAAGATCCACTAAAATTATATATTAGAGTAGTTAGTAGGTTTTTACCTTATATGATAGATTGAAAATAAAAGATTTGTAGGAGGTTATTTAAATATAGGCAATTGTATTTAAAATTTCACCTCTCTGGAATAACCAAAGAGAGAATGATTTTACGTCCGATTAAAAATTTATTCTATAGATTTAATCAAGATAACTATCATACAATCTAGTTTAAAGTGCTTATTTTCTTCTTTGAAGAGCCGTCGCGTTTACATATAGGGGAATCCCTTTTTTAAATGATAAATTCCATACAAACCTGAGCGATCTTCATGAATTAGCATTCGCGAGAGACAAACTATGGTACTACTTTTGGGGAGCTGATATTAGAATATGCACAAGGTAAATAAAATTGTTTTAATTATGGCTTAGGGGAGAATTATCATGTTTTATTTGCTTAATTTAATATCAGTCTCCTGGTTATTTAAATACCTTCCCGTTCAGAGCAGAGCTAGAATATTATTACGGCTAGCAAGAATTGGCTCTTTGGTTTCTAGTGTTTATTGAGAAATTGAAATCAGAATGATAAGCTCGTTCAGTATTCATGTCTTTAGTAAAAACGATAAAAAAGCCTATAAGTAATATTTTTATTATATATATTTTAAAAATCGCAAAATCCATTTTAGATTTTTCTTGACAGCAATGTCTTTATGATGCTTCATTTTTATAAAACATTTGTGTTAAACTTGAATACAGGGGCCGGGAGGTGTAACAGTAATAAGCTACACCATCCTGCCCTCGCGTAATCGACGTAATATTCCAATCGGATATTAAAATTGATGTAAAAGTCCAAATTACAATCGTTAACAAGCCCTTAAGCACCAATGGTGAGTCCTTGTTGTGTAAGAAGAAGTCTCGAGCAGGAGTGTTTTGACACTAACCTATGATCCTGAACACTAGTTGGTTTCCTGTCATGTTTATGAGGATATGAATAACACCAAAGGGTACACAAGTTATTCACATCGCTGTATATGGATAAGAGTGCTCCAATTGGGAGTAAAATTCATCCCTCGGCAGGTTTTGGGAACAGAGGAGAGTAGGCATATTGCGCTGAAAATACGGGAAGTAGAAGCTAGTTGTGCCGAGATTGGCTATGTGCGTGATGATGTGTTTGGAGCTTCTTTCCTCCTTTGGGGTCTAAGTGTAAGCGTATCCGAAAATAGGCGGCCAACTCATGACATTCCTCGACGCTGGGAGTCCAATTTCGAATCATCTATGAAAGCAGGAGGCTCTTGGGAAACTTCTTTTTAAATGATAAGGTTAACACTTTAAGTACATTTAAGAGTACAGCGTAAGTGTTTTAATATATCCTGTTAAAAAGACTTTATATTTGCATTTCTACATTTAAATACAGGAAAGCCAAATGATACTACTAGATGCATAGGCAGTTAGAACATAATTCGTGATTGTATAAAAAAATTAAATACCTTTGACCTTGTTTGTTCATCTCTATGCTTCTGTACTATAGAAAGAGGCGGGACCACAAATCACATTTGAGTCTAAGACCCTTCTCCTGTCGTAGACAAAAAACAAATTAGGGCCAGTGACCGGTGGTCCTATTCTTCCTCTAGGTCAAGAAAAATGATTCTTCAGTTGTAATTGTATAGGTAACTATTATATTTAATTTGCCTTTTTTCATAGTTTTTTATGAGCCTTTCAGCAAACTTCCTTTCGGATAAATACGAAGTATATTTTTCATACTCGAATTGTATCAGTCGAATTTGAGCGAATTTCACGGAATAAAAAGAACCATGGAGGATTTAATCCTCTTCTTTCTTTTATACTATAGTTATATGATCTTCATAAATTATAAAATCAACTCCAAGTTGAAACTCCAGTGCTTTGAGGTCATAAAATATATAATAATCATGTCATTTGTGATTACACAAACTTGAACCAGCAAAATTAAATTATCGCGTCCTTTTATATCTATATGTTTTGTTAAAGTTTCCTTGTGGCAATCGATAATGCCTCCTGACCAAAGGAAATTTCCTACATTATGCCATTTGTTTTATTACTATCCCTCTTTAAATATAACATTTCTCCCTTTACATCTTTATCAAAAATTTAGTTTTCCCCCGTCCATTTTCCCCTCTTTATTTACTAGAACAAACAGCCTACTGTTTCTTCTATAAATTGCGCAGTTATCCATTAATTCAGACCAACAACCGCAATTGGAAACCTTTTTGAAATACGATGTTCGTCGAAGGGGTAATGTTATAAAGAAAACTGAGAAACAGCACCAATTATTTTACTGCGTTCTTACTCCAGGGAACCACTGCACGCATCCTCGAAGTGCGTTGTCTCTTTAATAAAAATTTCATTTACTTCTGGCCTAGGCTCTGTGTTTGTTTCTTTCTTCGGTCATTTACTATTTAGCTGTGGAAAGACAAACAACTCCTGCAGAGTCCATGCTTATGCATAATTACACGAGCAACTCGTCAAGACTAAGACAATTTATTATATTTTAGAGTCCGAGCGATTTTCTCTTCTTGTCTTTCTTTCACCGATTGGCGACGTGTCTAAAATTCTTTCCCGTTAATCCACTGTTTACTTCTTATCAGGCCAAGTATATCTCTGAGTCACAAAGAAATTTAGAATACAAAAAAACAAGACTAATCCAAAGACTGCGAAAGGAAGAAAAAGTCACCTAAATTGCGTTTTGTGCAAAGAGGGTTGTATTGAATAACCAAATTAGGATTTCAGCTTCGGATTTGTTGTCTCTTTATTAGATAAGTTGCTTTAATTTTAATAGGCTTTACACAGTATACAGGTATTCTATTTAAAATTAACTTTCTTCATAGTAATAAAAAGATCGAGGAGGAAAAGTCAGAATAATATACAATTTTGTCTTTGATAAATTGAGCCCAATTTTAATGTGAAGATTGTATTTTTTATCTAAAATGAAAATAATTTGTATCTATAAGAAGCTCGATACATTCCTGCGGTTCTAACGTTGTTCTCTCCTAACCCACATATTCATTCACGTGTGCGCGTAAACTGCAGGAAGTGCGTGTTGAAACTTTTACTCATTGTAACTATATTGTATGATGTTTTTTGCCATTATATAATATTATATGATAGGGAGAGTCCGTGACTCTCCTAAATCTAATTTCACCGCCCAAATAATAATAATACTCAGCAATTAAAGCTATTTTTTGCCAAAATATAAGAATTTCAAACAATACGTATTTGTATTTATTTGCGACAAGACATTTTATTCCGGAAACGCCGGGTACCTATGATAGTTAATTATAAGGTAAAAAAGATTTTGTGTGTTCCACACCACTCCTTAATGATTAGTCGAGGCAAATCAATCAGGAAATACAATGACGATCCTGAAACTAGGATTTATGCTGAATATGAGAAAAGTTGTTTGATTAGCTATTATCCTCACAAACCTTACTTGCACACTTATCATAAGTAATAAGTTAAAAATGCTACTCTTTAGACCTTTGTGTCTCAAACATAAATTACCCAGTCGATGTTATTAATATTTTAAGTACAGTTGTAATATTCATACATATTATCTGCATAAATTGTGATAACGACGATTGTAGATAGAATTTACAACTAGATTTTCTGCTCACCTTCTCTTCCCTTTCTCTTTGTTTATTATTTTTTTATTATTTATGATTATTATTCGGTTATTTCTTCTTGTAGGTAGTATTTTGTCTTATTGTCCAAGTATAATTTTTGCTTTTGGCATTGACAATCCCTAATGCGGCAAAAATCGCTTTTGAATTAGAATTTTACGGATTCAGGTCCAAAATCTGTTTTACTGAATTTCACTTTCCAACCCCCAAAAGAAAACAAATTTGTAAAAAATCGCTTTTTCATAAATATGACAAAAAGAAGTAATACAATACAGTTTAAGACGGCTTCTATCTGTTTGGGGGAAATATAACCCCTCTCATACCTTTAGACTCTCTCGTAGATTCTCTTCTCAAAAGTTTTCATCGCTCTACTTTTTATAGGTTGTTACCATCGTATGTAGATTAGTGTCAGTCAATCTTGCTTTTTTTCTTCTTAATACGAAAAAGATATCTTACTATGTCTTTGTTCACTTTATCAACCAATTTATCAACCATTTCTGTTCCAAAAGCTGCCTTCTTACCCTCCCCTTTCACTTAAAGGGTTTTCCCTCTATCATCAGTTCTTCGGAGCTACCCGAGGGTAGCTCGACCTTTAAAAAGGTGGGAACCTCCACTGCTCTTTTCAAGGTCCTTCTCCAATTTACTTCTAGTGGAAAAGGGTTTTCTCTCTCTTAACTCCTTCAGAGTAGGCTCATCGCATTCTTCTCAGTGTCCACCAAGAGTAAAGGCCGTATAGGACAAGACCGCTTAAGCTTCCCTCCATGGGGCCAAATGCTCCAAGCATTCAAAAAGGGCAATGAAACGCCCAGGGCTGGCATGCATGCCCCTCAATTTTTCCCAATAGAAATCAGCATGCCCAGCTAGATAACGTTTACTGTAGTCCACGAGCCCATTAGGTGTATATACGGGGATCACCAACACCTTGTGAGCATGGCCAGATAAAAGCCCTACCTGAAGTTTACATGGGCTCTGTGGTCGAGCTCAGTTGGGCACATCACCAACCTCAAATCCGCCACTTGTTATTGAGTAAAACAGTGCATATATATATATATATATATATATATATATATATATATATATATATATGCGAGTAAAGTATTTTTTACTTTTGCCTCCATTGAAATAGATAGAGATAGAGAGGCTGAGAAAAAGTCACATATATATATATATAAATATAAATATATATATATATATATTTATATATATATATATATATATATATATATATATATTGTATATATGGTTAACAGGCACTGTTGTAGCAAACTAAGCTATTCCTCAACCCTCGGAAGGAGCTTTTCTCACAGGCACGCAAAAAAAACGGGACTGCACATACTTTTTGTGATATATCCTTCATTCATTCACTAATCACCCTTACTTTGCAGGATATGACAGAAGCAACGCGTGTGAACATAACTAGATTCAATGGGAGCTCCAGCAAATAATATACTGTGTCAAACATTATTACATGACAGAATCGTTCAAGAAAGTGCCGGACACTTTCGTGCATTATTTTAAATGTGAAAAAGCCCCCTCCAGAGTAGAATTTAGGACTATTAGTCCATTTCCAAAACTATGGGACCTTTGAGAACCTCAATGCAGCCAGTGATAACCGTCAAAGCCATTCAGGACGCCCCAGCAAGAGTACACCTGAGCTAGTCGGTAGCGTGAGAGAGTCAGTTCAGCACAGTCCAAAGCGCTCTGTGCGCAAGCGAAGTCAGTCCATCGGTATATCCCGTAAAACATGCAGGAGAGTGCTATTAATGGATGTAAAGGCCTACCCATACTGAATACAGAGGAAGCAGATTCTTACAGTTTCGGAAAAAAGCAGAGAAAGGCTCTGGCAGTCAAGATAGTGAAGAAAATTCAGGAAACTCTAAGTTACTTAACCCCCTTTGTACCTCAGATGAAGCTCACTTTCATCTTGAAGGAAAGGTAAACTTGAAGACAAAAGTCGTGCGGGAGGAGTCCAGATCAAATGAGTAAAGAACCAAGCCCCTACGCTCCCCTAAAGTGTATGGTATAGACTGCAATCACAGCTAGAGGCATCATCGGACCATTCTGTCTCAAGGAATCTGGCGCGACTGTGACAGTCATCAAGGAGCGGTAAGGGAAAGTTCTGGTTGCAGCAAGATGGAGCAAGCTCTCACAACTCCAGCCTGTCCTGAGATGGGCTAAAAGAGAACTTTAGTGGCTGTGTGATTATTCTCAAGACTGATTTTGAGTGGGCTCCTTACAGTCCAGACCTCAGCCCCCAGATTTTTTTATCTGCGGCTACCTTAAAGACAGAGTGTACGCAGGGAGATCCAGTACCATCACGGAACTCAAGGTAGCCATCAGGGAGATGATCATAGACATTAGTCGGTCGGTTTGTAAGGACGTCATGAACAACTTTGTGCTGCACCTCAAGAAATGAAAAAGCATGAGAGAGAGGGAGAGATATTTTAGGAGTATGAGAGAGATTGATAGAGATTGTGGTATATTGAAAAAGATTGAGAGAGATTTGTAAAGAGATTGAGATGGATTGAGTTATATAGTTAGAAATTGCGATTGATTGAGATATATTGTTAGATATTGAGAATAATTAAAAGAAAGTGAAAGATATAGGAGGAGATTGAGAGAAGTGCTTTCAGACAAATTTGCCAAATTAAGAGAGATTAAAAGATTTTGAGGGAGATAAGGGAGATTGAGAACGAAATTCAGGGATTGAAAAATTTCTAACGAGAGGGAGAGCGAGAGAGAGAAAAAGAAATTATGAGTCAGGTATTTTTTTTTTATTTCAGCGAGAGATTGAGAGATTTTATTTATTTTAACGTCCATCTAGCGAGTGCCTACATTGTAGTGAGAGAGATTGAGAGAGATAGAGTGGGAGAGACCGAGAGCAGGCGGAAGAGTTTTTTATCTTAGCTTCCATTCGGCGATTGGCGACATTTAAAAAGAGAGAAAGAGCCATTAAGATGTATTGAGACAGATTACAAGAAAGATTGGTAGATATTAAGAGACAGAAAGAGAGAGAGTGAAAGATTGAGAGAGAATAGGAAAGAGGGAAAAAAATTGAGAGAGAGAGATATATAGATTATTATTGAAAGAGAGACATTAAGAGTGATAGATTGAATTTAGGAAAATCGCAGAGATTGAGAGAGAGAGAAAGAAAGATAGACAAACAGCCAGAGAAGGAAAAATAATTTTTCACCTGTACACCTGGTCACTGCATAAAATGAGAAAGATTGATAGAAAGAAATCGAGAGAAACACATTATATTCATCTGTCGACATATATATATATATATATTTATATATATATATATATATATATATATATATATATATATAACATCAATCATGGTGGTACTGTTTATAAGGGAGACAGAGGAAGAACCAGATATATTTTTATTTCAGCGTCCATCTGGTCTGGCAACTGCTTAACTTGGAGCGAGAGACCGCGCGAGAGCGAAAGAAAAAAGGTTTTAACGTCCATCTTACACCAACTTACATGGAAAATAGAGTATATGAGAGAGAGTTGGGGGGAGGAGATGGACGGAGGAGAAAGGCAGAACGAGAATTTATTTTTTATTTAATGTCTATCTGACCATTGCTTACATTGAAGAGTGATAATGAGAGAGAGAGAGACAAACCGATAGACTTTGAGAGAGTTTGAAATTAAGCGAGATATATTTATCGAGATTTGGAGGAGATAGAGAGTTTTATTTTGTGAGGTTGAGAACATGGGTGAAACTGAAAGATGCAGTGAGGAATTGGCTGATATTGAGAGGTTCGGGAGATTGAGAGAGAGAGAGAGAGAAATTGTAATAGATTGAGATAGATTGGGGAGAGAGACAGAGAGTAACAAGGAGTAACAAGGAAAGTAAGTACCCTAGGAGACCTTACGGTCCATTCAAAGAAGGTACCTTTGCACTAGCAATCGAACAGGTACATGGCTGCTCAATTGTTTTGCGTCCCTGAACGGCCGCTTTTCAAGACTTTATCTAGTCTTGACTTGAACTAGTCAACAGATTTACTGTTGACAACTTCCACTGGAAGTGCGTTCCACTTACCGCAGATACTGTACGTGAAAAAAATTCCACACAAATTGCGGTTGTAACGCTTCAGTTCAAGTTTGAAGCCGTGATTGCGCGTTCTGTTCTCACTCAGTGTGAAAATATCCCGGTAGTCAACATTGTCGAACCCTCGAAGTATTTTGAAAACTTCGATGAGCTGACCACGCAGTCTACGGGTTTTCAACGAGAACAGATCTAATTCCCTTAGTCTATCGTTTTAAATTTTATGTCGGATAGAGGGAATCAGCTTGGTTGCCCTGGCTTGTACGCGTGTTAATCTAGCGATGTCCTTTCGCAATGAAGGACTCCAAAATTGTACGGCATACTCCAGGTGCGGTTGGACAAGTGAGTTGTACAGGCACAGTACAATCTCCTGCTTCCGATAACCAAACTGGCGCTTAATATAGCCTAGCATCCTTTGGGCCTTTTTCTCCGCCTCAATGCACTGTTTCGAGAACTTGAGGTCACTAGTGATTGTTACACCCAAGTCCTTCTCAGTGTCACTCGATTAAAGAGCAGTGCCCTTAAGGATATACTGAGATTGGGGGTTTCTGTGGCCGATATGTATCACTTTGCATTTCCCCACGTTAAAAGGCATTTGCCACGTGTCCGACCACTCCCCAATCTTCCTAAGATCTTCCTGCAGGCGGGCAGTATTTCCATCCTTTGCAACGTTCATACCAAGCTTGGTATCGTCGGCAAATTTGGAAATCTTGGCAACCATGTCACCGTCCATGTCGTTGACGTAGATGATGAATAGTAGTGGTCCCAGGACAGAACCTTAAGGCACCCCGCTAGTAACGGGCACCCACTCAGAAGACTGTCCATTCACCACCACCCGTTGCCGTCTGCCACTTAGCCAGTTCTCGATCCAGCCGGCTACCTTTCCGTCTATGCCAAGCGCTCGCACTTTCCAGAGAAGACGGCGGTGTTGTACCTTCAAAAGGCTTTCTGAAAGTCTAAGTACACCACATCCACCGCCTTTTCCCGATCGTGCTCACTGAAAACAAAGTGGAAGAATTCCACAAGGTTCGTCAGGCATGACCATTGCCTTCGGAAGCCGTGCTGGGAACTCCTCAGTAGCAGGTTTGACTCTAAATACGAAGTCGCTTTGTCCACCATGATGCTTTCCATGAGTTTACCGACTATCGAAGTCAGACTGATAGGTGGTAGTTCGACGGTTGGCCTCGGTCTCTTTTATTGAAGATAAGAATCACTTCCGCCTCACGCCAGTCTCTAGGAACGCATTTGGTCCGGATTGACATGTTGAAGATTGCGCTCAGGTGTCGTGACACTTGCGCACTTCTTTCAA